>CM061142.1:508619707-508815109 GCA_030789695.1 Scilla litardierei | reverse complement strand
CCAGATAAAGGAGTGTACAAAAGACATTTAAGTAAGGCACTTCAGGACCTAGGATATCCTTCCCCTCTTCCAGCGAACGGAAGGGGTCTTAATGTGCATCCATACAACCAGTAGGTGTATTAGTGGATTGCAATTATCCATGTTTCTTCATTGACTGGATGATAATTTCATCTTCTGGATGATAATTTCATCTTCTGGATGATAATTCATCTGCTGGATGATAATTCATCTGCTGGATGATTATTCATCTGCTGGATGATTATTCATCTTCTGGATGATTATACATCTTCGGGATGATGGTTTCATCTTCGGGATGATTATTCATCTTCGGGATGATGGTTTCATCTTCGGGGTGATTATTCATCTTCGGGATGTGGTTTCATCTTCGGGATGATTATTCATCTTCAGGATGATGGTTTCATCTTCAGGATGATGATTCATAAGGGTATGTTGTCACATCATCCATAGCAACATAGCCTAAAATTATCTTTGCCAATCGTATGGTTTTCGCAACTATGACCAAGGAGCCTGATGCATCAGTTCAAGTAATTTTGTAAGTGAGTTAAGCTCATCTTACATGGTTACTTCCTGGTTTCTGTGAAATAAACCTCTAAGGCTATAGCGTTTTGCTTATAGCATACGATTTTGTTTATTTATACAATACTCGGTAGCCCACAGGTTTGATATCTTTTGATATCAGGACTTCAGGTCCAAACACTTAACATTTCATAAGTGAGTCCAGCTCAACTTATTATTGCCTCGTTCCACATAATTTGGCCAAATTTCTGCGTTTGCTTCAAGAAACGGAGATTGTGAACGATATCAATGGCAAAATGAAATGTGAGTAATTGTCGACAAGTGTGTTTTATCCAAATACCTCTCCGTGTACGTACATTATTCAATTTATTCCAGATTTATCTCTTCCGGAGTTTCTAGAAAGGGAGAGGATATGGAGATGAGCTCACTTTTCTGTGGTGGTATGGTTTTAGGGTCTCGTGGTATGTCCTCTCATCCATTGAGGATATCCACTTTTGCTACTGGTAGATTGCATCCATTATAGTTGGTATGTCAATCCTAGCTAGATTTTTAGTTGCAGGGATGTGTGAATTTGACAATATTTATATTGTCAGTAGCTATGTCTGATAACTGATTAACAGTTTCATAAGTGTGGATCTTCATGATCTCATCATTATTCATGATAATCAGATCATATGTATTAATGTTTTAAATGGTCCATAGTGGTGATATGGGGATGTATACTCATCATGGCTCCATCGATAAGATGTGCACTAAACGCTTCCCCCGTTAGGGGTTCTCGGAAACTGTTTATATGAGGTGATCAGGCTCAAATAAATAGTTTCTAAGGAAGCGTTCTGATGGTTTGCATGTTCCCACATGGTCACCTACAACTGGATTTCTAGTGGACAAGTAATCTGTTTAAATCATTTTAATGATTTACATATAACCCATTACTGGGTGTTCACACAAAGCTTCAGGGTGTTCAATTTTCTTCCAGTTGTTAAATATAATTAATTTCCCAGTGTTATCCCAAAAATCCGCAATAAGCTCGACTTCAATGAAGTTGAGCATAGAACTAGGGATATGAACCCGTCAAGGCTCCATCTATAAAAGGTGCTCTAATGCCTCCCCCGTTTGGGGATCTCGGAATATATTCATCTAGGATGGTTAGTCCCGATGAATAAGTTCCACTGCGGCATTTTTGAGGGTGGTATGAGGGTAAGTAAAAGCCCAAACAATATCCCAGTAAGGTAGTATGTACGTTGTGATTAATAATAATCTGGACTGTGGTTGGATACCAAAGTTTTGATTATGACCATTTTAAGAGGATATATAGATGAGTACTCTAAGGTACATCATCGGCCATATGTAGGGAGTGTGTGAGTCCACTTTTATCCCTCAAATACTCTCAAGAGGCCTAAAGGTCTCATTCTTCTAATGATAGTATATCATCTTAAATTCGTTTGAGGAAGTGAGGAGAGTCAATGTCCACGTGAATGGAGATGATCTCGTAATCATTTTTTTCCTTTTGAATGGGATAATGAGAGTTTCACCCTTTTTGAAGAATCTTCGGGTTCGCCTGGTTAATGATGTCTTGCATCATCAATCCAGGGTGACATCGATCCAAAGTTGGTCGATTCTGGACACTTCTGGTGTTTCAAATTAATTCCGCTGTTCGAATTTATGTGGGACTTTTGAACGTCCATTAAAATGCTCAAGTTAATTTTGTCCGGTAATAGGTGAACTCTGTTCAAACTGTGAAGGATTACATCTTCACAATGACTATTATGCGGATCATAGTTGGATAAAGCTTCAGGCTTTATTGGTTTCTTGAGTCATTAGGGATTTCATTTTGATGAATATCCTTTGAAACTTTATAAGTTTCAGAGAGTACATGGCATCCTCATTTTAGGAGTATTCAGGATGACAAATCATTTACAGTAAAATAAAATGCGTAAAAAGCACATATATACTGCAAGAGAATACTACTAATAATTGTGTTAGAGCAACAAGTTTCATAGTATGATGTGTGTTCTATAAAATATACGTCCACAATTGTGCTCATTTTAGACTCATATTATGACAACAGATCAAATTTATTTTCAAAATTTATTTGTCCTCGGGGAGTAGCGAAATATACATACAGTCAATTTGACTTTCGTCGTTTAGACTAGATATGTATATATTTTTATATGGCATAGGTTAATGCCCATTCATTTTGCAAAAAGCATTATGGGTCTTATTAGAACTTCTGGTCTGTTATTGGGTTGTCATTGCATACTCCATATCGAGGTACATCATATCTTCCCTTTCTCATTTTTATTCAAGACTTCCCCTGTTTTCAGTCGTCCTTATTGTCGTTTATAAGGAAGAATGATTATTGGTCTTACGAAGTAGACATATACAAGGGAAATGAGTTAGTTTCTATATTTCAAATTTTCCAGTTTATGCGAGACTTTTAAAAGTCTATTTGAAAACTCAAGTATGGTCTTCAGGCCATTTTGATTGAGTCATTCAAGTATTATGTGGATATAGAATCATACTCTAGAGGAAACAATTACGTGGGTACGAAATTTAAAATTTCTCACTTATCTATTAAGCCACGACTTCGGGCGTACGCTTAAAAAATAAGGTTAGATTCAAGAATCATACCTTGTAAAGTGAGATTACTCAAAAGAGTTTGGTGGTGTTATGACAACTGCTGGTGTCAACATTGGTTTATACAAACCATAGATCTGAGAGATCTATTTACCGCGAAATGCGTATTTCTAAAAGAAAACGCATAAATGTTTTTCGTATAATCCATCGTACTTGTTAATTTTTATTAGTGTGAAAGGGTGTTGACTTTTGATTTGATTATGAACTTCAGGTTCATTTTGGTTTTGAACTCCAGGTTCATTTTGTCAACTAGGATATGATGTTAAACTTTTTGAAATCATTATTGGTTTGTTGACATTAAATGTTGGCATATCATGAGCACATCATACATATAATATAATGTAAAGCTTGTAAACTAAAAAGTTGTGCTCAATTAACCTGAATTGAAACAAGTATGATGTATACACATGCTATTTATATGCTGCAGGCATTTAAATAATCTCATCGCAGACATACAGTTTTGCTACAGGCATTAAACTATGTCATAGTGATTTTAGCATGCTAAATAAAAATGTACATCACAGAATCATTAAATATGCGGCAGGCATATAATTTTCTACACATGCATTTAATCATCACAGAAATTTTATAATGGAAATGAAAATTTTTCGTTTAATAATTATTGGACCACTGGGCAACGTCATACACCGTTAGGTTAGTTAACTAACGGCAGAGCGGTCGCAGTATCTTCCTAATTATTAAACGTGTAATAATCAAATAATCCAAGAAAAAAATTGCGATGATTTATAAAGCATTAATCAGATTTTAACGAAGAAAAACTTAATTAAAATCTAAAAAAGAACTTGTAAAAACGAAGTTTTTGGGAAAAACCCAGTTAGGATTTTTGGATGCGATCGTTCGTGCGGGCCCGTGCGGGCGGAAAGCATTTGCGCCGGAGGGACTGCCGCTTCGGGCGGCTAGAGTTTTCCTGTGCGCGTAGCCGCTTCAGGCGGCTAGGGTTTCGTCGCGCGCGTCGCCGCTTCGGGCGGCTAGGGTTTCGTCGCGCGTGTCGTCGCTTCGGGCGGCTAGCGTTTGCGTCTCACGCGAGCATGGAGGGGGATTTTGCCGCTGCCGCGTCGGGCGAAAGCGGCGGCTGCCTCCAGGGGCAGCGGCGGCGTCTGCCACGTCGGGCGGCAACGCCCGCTGCCGCTCCAGGCGGCAGCGCCTGCTGCCGCGCCGGGGGGCGGCAGCGACGACTGCCGCTCCTGGCGGCAGCGCTGGCTGACCGCCGCCGGGGGCGGCAGCGGCACGATGCCGCTTCTGTCGGCGTGGAGATCGCAATGGAGGGGGGTTTCGTGCGTTCGTGGCTTCTGGCCGCGTAGCAACGAAAAATCCCATCTAGGGTTTCAAGATTTGGGGAAGAAGATCATAAAAATAGGATTTTTATTTAAAAAGAACTATTTTTAGTCTTCAAAACAACGTTTTTCATCGTAAAAATTTGATTTTTGTTGATAAAAACGTCGAGTTATCATTGAAAAAATTGATTTAGCATGTAGATCTAAATTAAAACTCCGATCTATATTAATCAAAAATAGATCTAAGCATGTAGATCTAATCGTATGCGCATAAAAGTTTAGATCTAGGGAGAAAATTACCTCTAGATCCTACCCGCCGGATCTAGCGACGTTCGATGAAGGAAGCCCGTTCGCGTCACGTTCGTCCGTCGGCAGGGTTTCGGCTCAGCCTCGAGCGTGCTGATAACGTGTTGTAAACCATGGCGGCTACGGTTCCCCGTAGCTCTGTATTTATAGTAATAGGGTTACATAATGGGTGGATACCCACTAACGGGTTGGGCCTCCAAAAGCCCGTTTATAACAGCACATACAATGGAATACACTCAATAACCAGTGGCGTAACCAGGATTTTTTTTGCCCTGGGCGAAATTAAAGATGAAAGAATAATATTGGCTTTCTACCACTGGTTTCAGGCCGAACAAAGGTCGCAAGTTGAATTTCATTAACGATGGATGTTTCTCACATCTAAGAATGTGCTTTTAAGTAATTATGTAACTAATCAAAAAAATAATCATACATATTTTGGATGTTGCTTTGAGAATTTTTTTCTATGGAAATAAATTAGCATACATGATGCCACAATGAAAATGATAATATTAACTAATGAAAATATTAAGAAATGAAAATAAAAAAGTCATAAATGTTTTACTAAGATCAAAATATAAACAAATACATGAAATCTCTATTAATCAAAGAAAGAAAAACATTCTATATTAAAATAAATAACAAATTCAATGCAAAACCTAATTTTACTGCTTAAAACTATTATACTGTTATGAATAGGACCCATTAGGCCTATGGGTATCCACCCACATGAGTAACCATTATGAATACTATATAAAGGAGGCTAGGGGTTTCCTAGCCTCAACCCTTCTCCAAATCTGTTTCTCGTTCACAACACGTTATCAGCACGATCACGCTCGTTGGAAAAGGCGGCGACGCTCGAGGAAGGAGATCCATCAACCGCTCAGTCTAAGAAGATCGTAATCTTCTCAACGGGGAGCGAAAAGGGCATCCTTCACCAACCGTCGTCTAGATTCCCTCGTCGAATCTAGAGATACATATCAAAACTTTTTAGATCTAAACTTGCGTTTCACGTAGATCTGCATGTTTTAGGATCAAAAAGTTTAAAAACACGGTAAAAATCACATTTTTATTTAGATCCGCATGTCTAAAAACAATAAAAATCAGTTTTTTAGAGATCTAAATGCTTAAAAATCTGTTTTACCCCCCACCCTTGATCCATACCCAGCACGCCCGTAGGGCTAAACGGCGGCGCTCTACGAGCGCCGCCGGCGGTAAAACGCCGCGACCTGAGGCCGCGGCCAGGACGCGGCCAGCGGCAGCGGCCCTCCGTCGCCACGGCGGTCGCGCCTTGTGCGGCCAACCGTCGTGGCGGCCGCGGCCTAACGCCGCGGCCTAACGCCGCGGCTAGGCCGCGGCCCGCCGTCGTGGTGGCCGCGGCCTAATGCTGTAACGACTGCTTTTCATGTATCTGGATTTAATATAATATAATATATGTTTTGATGGATTTTCTCCTCTGGTGTGGTTTTTGTCTCCGTAGATTTCATTTTCGATCGATTCGTCGTATTTTCTCGCTTCTTCTTTAGGATTGTCGATTTCGAAGTATGTCACTCGTGACGGACTTCATAACGGTCATATCTAACTGTTAGATCAAGCCTAGGAGTCTTAGGAATCGATACCGGGGCCTCGCGCTCCGTATCGGTACTTTTCTGTGCTCATTAGCCGGTGTAAGAAGTGACACCGACCGACTAGATGACGATCCAGTCGGTCGGCAATCCTTCTTGGACCGACTAGTTAGCTTTCTAAATTTCTCAGGAGTTACTGTTTATCGTTAGTCGGTCTAAGAACGTTGGTTGACTGACTAGGTTGCAAACTAGTCGGTCAGCAATGCTTCTTGAACCGACTAGCTCATCAAATTATTTTTGTATCAGCTACTGTTTACTCTTAGTCGGTCTAAGAACGTTCATCGACCGACTAGATGCCAAACTAGTCGGTCAGTACTTGTTCATGGACCGACTAACTCTAGAATCCTATTTTCGTTCAGGAGTTACTGTTTGCACTTAGTCGGTCTGCGTTGGTCGACCGACCGACTAGTTGCCAAACTAGTCGGTCAGTGGTTGCTCTTTGACCGACTAACCAGTGTTAAAACCCTAATTTCTGGGCAGCCGCCAGCCCAACCTATAAATACCCCTCCCAAACGACTTCTTCTTCTCCAACACGACCCAAAACCCTAAAAACTTCCCTCTTCAGCCCACATCTTCCTCCAAGCTCCATTCCTCCATTCCAAGCCCTAGAATCATCATCCAATCCAACCATTCACTCCATCCACCTCTCATCTTCCCCAAAATCTCACCAAAACCCATCAAAATCCCCAAATCCCCCAAAACCCTAGTTTCTCCAAACTTCTCCAATCTTTTCCAGCTCTGACCCTAGGGTTCCCCGGAGTGTTTCTTCCGTCTCCTCTTGGTAAGAAATCGTTCTACCGTTGTTTTCTTAACCTATTTATAATTTTATGAAAACCCTAATTAATTTCATGTGTTTGATGTTTGTCTCCCCTAAAACAGCGATTTCCCCCGTAGATAGCATCCGTGTGACGAAGTGATCGTCAATCCCCGGTGCTAGGCAAGTGAAACTTGCCACTTAGGGTTTGGGCCATGTTTTAGGCCATTTGCTTGTTGTAGGCGTAAAAGAGGCTAGGCGACGAAATGATACTCGCCTAGGCGCAAATTGGGTAACTAGCTTGACAACGAAGCTAGTTCCGACTTTTAGCATGTTGCACAATTACCATGTCATGTTTACTTTCAATTAACGGTACGCGAATATGTTCATGTCATTGCAATTCGCCTGTCACGTTTAATTTAATTAACTGTACGCAAATAAATTGTCATGACCTCGCATTCTTTAGTGTTGCTGTGATTGCGTAGCTTTGCTACAATGTTGTGTTCCTGGCTCGTGTTCCAGAAGCGGGCCATGTGTTGGTTGATAGCCAATGCCCGAATTGCGTGTTCCGGCTAGGTGTTCCCTACGCCATACTTGTGTTCCTGGCTCGTGACCAGAAGCGAGCATAATGAGTTGGAAACCCCAACGCTCGATGTATTGAATTGTGAACTAAGAATGCGAGCTCAATGTGCGGGGCAACCTCAGGCTCACTAGCTGAGCTCAATGTGCGGGGACCCCAGGCTCCATATCGTGTGGGTATTGGGTAGTGTTTAGTGCCGATCGGTCTGAAATGCTATGCCATTCAGCGAATGGCATAAACACCTACAAAATGTGAATTGATTGAATTGATAGTAGCTTGGCTACTCTTGTCTTGTCCCGATAAATTGTCCCCTTGTACAAATTGTATTGCCATGATTTAATTGTGCACTCATGTTATAACTGCCATGTCATGCATACTAAACTGCTAGGTTGCTAGATGCCTCACTTTCAGTTTCCTTGCCCAAGTCTTTTTAGACTTGCTGACATGTGCCCCTTTACTCTTTTGGGTGACACATGTTAGATCCTGAGCCCGAGTACCTCGTTGAGGACGAGGTGTTTGCTGACGCCGAGCCCGAGCTTGTGTTTGACGGGGAGCACGTGGACACTGGGGACCAGTCCTAGTGTCATCGTGTGTTTTACTTTTGTTAGACAGTTGTTTTGTATTCGGTGCGTAGCACCTATACTTTGTTATGTCGTATTCTTTTGTTGGCCTTGTTCTGGGCCTTGGACTCTTTTCTTTTAGCCTGGTGGCTTTTCTGGATGTTGGACTTATTGTTGATGTTGGACAATTTGTGAGATGTGGAATTTCATTTCAGTCTCTCCTTGTGTTATTATTGTTATTCTGTTGTGGTTACAGGGACCTGTTTATGTATTTGTGGACGCTTATCGGGTTTGGGGCTTCACAGCTCCACTCTCGTGCGGACCTTTTCACGTCTCGCCTCCATTTTAGGGAAGCGGGTCGTGACAAATGCCGCCGCTAGGCCGCGGCCCGCCGCCGCCACGGCGGCAGCGCCTTGTGCGGCCAGCCTTCGCGGCGGTGCGCCGCGGGCCCCCCAGGGTTTTTTTCGGAAACCCTAGCCCTAAACGGGCCAATTTTTCGGGGGAGGCCCAATTAACCCTAATATGTTGTTTTCATGGCCCAAAAAGCCTGAAAATTAGCCCATTTACACAAATAATTTTTCTTTTTTTTTATTTTTGGCCCTAAAAGCCCAAAATAATTAAAGAAATCTTAATATTTATAAAAAAGGGTTAAAGCTGAAAACAAAACATTAAAAATATGGATCAAAGGGAAAAAGTTTTTCAAAAATAATTTTTTAGCACGTCACACACTGTTTAGATTATTTAATTAATCTTTACATGCCTGTGATATGATTATCTGCGTGGTTGTATATTTTCCATATATTATCTGCGTGGATATGCGAATTAGGCTATATTTTTAGGGACCAGCCAGGTTTCCGACACATTTAATTTCCTGCAATTTTTTCCTTTTTTTGAGAGAAATTTGTAAGTGAGGATATAAATGTAAAAAGAAGACCGGGGGACACCAAAAAGGAGCTGAAGGCGTATGCACAAAGATGAAAGGGGCTTCTCTCTGAAGTTCCCGAGTTGTACTTATTCTTTCATGCAACTTTTTGATGTAATTTGGGACTGTCTTTTTCTTTTCGGTGTCGGCTGGCTGATCCCCATAGTCTTAAGTTATTTTTTCATTGCTTATACATTAAATGTGTGGATGTTAACTAATTTCATGCTATGTTAATGTTACAATGAAACTGTTAAAAAGCATGCTAAAATCACTTTGATATAGTTTAACGCCTATAGCTAGACTATATATCTGCGCTGAGATTATTTAAATGCATGCAGCATATAAATAGCATGTGTATACATCATACTTGTTTCAATTCAGTTTAATTGAGCATAATATTTAGTTTACAAGCTTTACATTATATGTATGATGGGCTCATGATATGACGATATTTATGACAATAAGACAATCATGATTTCAAAAAGTTTAACATCATATCCACTTTGATAAAATGAACCTGAAGTTCACAATCAAATCAAAAGTCAACACCCTTTCACCCTAATAAAATACGATGGACTATGCGAAAACTATTTATGCGATCTTTTAAAGATACGCACTTTGCGGTATATAGACCTCTCACACTTATTGTCTATATAATCGATTATTGACACCAGCAGTTGTCATAACACCGCTAAACTCTTTTAGAGTCATCTCACTTTACAATGTATGATTCTTGAATCTACCCCTTACTTTTAAGTGTACGCCCGAAGTCGTGACTTAATAGATAAGTGAGAAATTATAAATTTCGTAGCCACGTATTTGTTTTCCCCCTCTGAGCATGATATACAATCCACATAAAATTTGAACGTCTCGAGAAAATGGCCTGAAGCTATACTCGAGCATTCAAATAGACTTTTAAAAGTCTCTAATTAATTAGAAAAGTGGAAGTATATAATAATTTGCTCAAACCCCTGTTTATGTCTCCTTAGCAAGACTAATTTTCATTGTCCTTTATAAATAAGGAATATTGAAATCAGGGGAAGTTCAGGATCAAACATGACCTGAAATAAATAAGGAAAACTTAAAACAGGGGAAGTCTTGAATTAAATGAGAAATGGAAGATATGATATATCTCGACATGGAGTAAGCAATGGCAAACCAATATCAGACCAGAAGTTCTGATAAGAGCCATAATGTTTTTGCAAACATGAATGTGCATTAACTTATGCCATATAAAAATACATACATATCTAGTCTAAACGACGAAAGTCAAATTGACCTTATGTATATTTAGCTACTCCCCGAGAACAAATAAACCTTGAAATCAAATTTAATCTGTTGTCATAACATAAGTCTTAATGAGCATGATTATAGTTATATGTTTTCAAGAGCACACAACACTATGTCACTTGTTGACTTAACAAAATCATCAGTATTATTCTCTTGTAGTTTTAATACATTTTATTTTACTGCGAATGATTTGCTATCTTGAATACCCCTAAAAATAAAATGAGGATGCCATATACTCTCTGAAACTTATACAGTTTCAAAGGATATTCGTCAAAATGAAATCCCTAATGACTCAAGAAATAAATGAAGCCTGAAGCTTTGTCCCATAATGATCCGCACAATAGTCAATGTGAAGATGTAATCCTTCACAGTTTGAACACAGTTCAACTATTACCGGACAAAATTAACTTGAGCATTTTAATGGACTTTTCAAAATTCCCACATAAATTCAAAAAGAGGAAATAATTTGGAACACCAGAAGTGTCCAGAATCGACCAATTTTGGATCGATATCACCCTGAATTGATGATGCAAGACATCATCAACCAGACGAACCCGAAGATTCTTCAAAAAGGGTGAAACTTTCATTGTCTGATTCAAAAGGGAAAAATGATAATGAGATCATCTCCATTCACATGGACATTGACTCTCCCCACTTCCTCAAATGAATTTAAGATGATATACTATCATCATTAAAGATAATGAAGACCTTTAGGTCTCTTGAGAGTATTTAGGGAATATAAATAGGCTTTGTCCACTCCCTTAAAATGACTGAAGATGTACCTTTTTTGTGTACTCATCAATATATATCCTCTAAATGGTCATTATCCAACCACATTTTTTTAAAATAGTGGTTACTTTGGATAAAAATGGGAAATCATAAATAATTAGCAACAGTGGTTGCGTACACTCAGCTAAACACACCATTAGAATCTTTTTATATGAGTCTGATCAACTCCATATAAACATTTTCTAAGAATGGGTTTAGAGCACATCTTAAAGATGGTACGTCCGCAATGCTGTGTATGTGTTCCTGAAGCAACACTACATAAACCGTCATGATGCCATAAATAGAACACATTCATCAGGACTAACCAACTTTAATGAATAAATCTCGTATGAGTAAGGCATTAGTACACATCTTATAGATTGTGTGTTGATGGTAATAATGATCCTGAAGATCCTTCAATTCCCCATTTAGTTCAAATCATCTATGAGCCTGAAGCTCAAATTGACCCTTTAAAAAGTAAATACATATGATCTGATTATAATCAGACTGACAATTTAAATATTGTCAAAACTTTCACATCCCTGCTACTAAAAATCCAGCTAGGATTGACATACCAAATATAATGGATGCAATCCACCAGTAACAGAAGTGGATGTCCTTAAGAGATGAAAGGACATACCACTAGGCTCCAAAGAGAGAGATCTACTCCTGGAGACCGAAAAAGCAATACCACCACAGGAAAGTGAGCTCAAATCCAGAACCTTATTGCAACTTGGTTGCTAAGGACCAATTCTGGATCTGTCCATATTCTTTACCCGTCCCAGAACCTTCACTTCTTTAACGCGTTGTGAAGGAGACACCTCTGGGAGAAATCAAATGATTATAGTACGTACGGGGTGAGTTTTGGACAAGAAAGAACACATTTTGTCGACAAATTCTCTCATATTTCACTTTGCCGGTTAATATCGATTCCACAACTCTGCTTTGCCTGAAGCAAAGATAGAGATTTGGCCAAATTATAATAATGTGGAATGAGGCAATAATAAGGTGAGCTAGACTTACTTATGAAATATGAGGTGTATGGACCTGAAGTTCGGATATCAAAAATGATATCAAATCCTGTGGGATAACTTAGTATTGTAGGAGAATTATAATAAAATCGTTAACTATAAGCACTCTAATCTGCTATAGCTTTAGAGGTATAAATCGCTCAATCTAGGAAGTAATCAAGTAAGATGAGCTGAACTCACTTACAAGATGAATCTGATGCATCGACTGGTTTATGTCAAGGCGTAACACAACGAATGGCAAAAAGAGGGAATTTTTGGTTGATGTTGTTATTGGATGTGACAACATTACCGATTTAAAATTTCTTCAACTGCATATATAAATTTTTTTCTTTACTTTCCTTTCTTTTTGGGACACATATTAATAATATGATTAAATGAAAGACAACCTAAACAAAGATCCTTAAAGGACTCATACTAAAAGGTTGTTGTTTGCACCTCTTAAAACAGTATTATTCTTAAGAGAGCAAATTAAAAGAATTGAGATTATTTTAATAACTCAAAATATTATCGGATCTCCTAAAGAGAAAATACCGAAATATCTGTTAAAGCCTATCTATCAAATATGATATGAAAGTCCTAGCTAGGCATAAATTCTAGGCTTACAGAATACAATCATCCTGAAGATGAACTATCATCCTGAAGATGAACTATCATCCTGAAGATGACATTAATCATCCTCAAGATGAACAATCATCCCGAAGATGAACTATAATCCTGGAAATGAACTATCATCCTGAAGATGACGTTAATTAATCATCCCGAAGATGAAAACTTCATACAATGACGATTGATGAAGAAACATTAAATTCATTCTCCACCAAATACACCTATTTGGTTGTATGGATATACATTAAAAGACCCCTTTCCGTTAGCTGGAAGAGGGAAAGAATATATATGGTCCAGAAGTACCTTAAGTGTCTTTGAAACACTCTTTTACGTGGCCAACTGCATGCGTCTCTTTTGAGCGTTAGCAGTATAGCTATTAGCCAGGTACAGTGCAGCACCTGCAGCGCGCCACTGGACCAGAGATATGTAGCTTCTGCGCTATCTCCAAGGGTCGAGGAAAAATCCTCTATGTTAAATGTATTTGCATATGCATGTTACAGATCATCGCGATGAATGGCATAAAAGGGACGTCCACCTCCTGAAGATCTACACAGAATCCTTCCAAGTCTACATCCTTCCACCATCCCGAGAAGCTCATCACCCAAGGAGTAGTTCAAGAACATACAAAGCCAGGTCCTGAAGTACCTCGCTGACAATGATGATTGAGACGTGGAGCTGTCTACTAAGTTTGCTAGTGCTCCTTTAGTTTCAGCTAATGCCTTATATTAGTGAAACTTGTATAGATGAGTGATGCTTGTACTTTACTTTTTCTTTCGAAATGTTGCAGATGAGATGGATGTATAGACACATAGGAGATAAATGTATAGATATATAGGAGATCTGCAAGCCTGAAGCTTGATCAGATAAGTGGAAGTCAACTGTAGAGTTGTACTCTTTTTCCTTGGCTAGTGGTTTTTCCCACAGGGTTTTCCATAGTCAAGGTTTCAATGAGGCAACCACATTGACTCTGGATCCAGAAGTATCCACCCCTCGACACATCCCCAAATCAGGGGAAGTTATGGAGTGCTGCACTCTTTTCCCTTCGCTATCGGTTTTTTTCCCACAGGGTTTTCCATAGCTAAGGGGTTTTAACGAGGCAATTACCCTTAACTTGGATCTAGAAGTATCCACCATTTAAGATACTCATTAGTACTAATGAATCATTCAGTATTCATAAGTCGAGTATACCACATTGGTTGGATAAGGGGAAGTGTTATGAATAGGACCCATTGGGCCTATTGGGTATCCACCCATATGAGTAACCATTATGAATACTATATAAAGGAGGTTAGGGGTTTCCTAGCCTCAACCCTTCTCCAAATCTGTTTCTCGTTCACAACATATACTAAATTTATACTGAATGGTAATATAGTGCAACCAAAATCCTAAGGTAATTAGAGCTAAATACGCAATCGAATAAATCAAAAAAGATAGTTCTTGAAAATTAATGTTTTAGCAAAAAACCCATAAATGGGGAGAAAAACATAATTCAAGTAAAGCAAAACAATCATAGCTTGAAGCACATGTATTTAGTCATTGCGTCAATTGGATGTAGAACTAGCAGGTGGAACCCCTAAAACATTATTAAATTCTAAAAAATTACAACAACAAAATGCATCCAGATCTACGGGGAAAATTTGAAAAAAAGCATAAAACAAAAACACTAAAGAATTTTGATACTTTGAAATCGCCAGGAGAGAGGCCACAGAGTCTCAGAGAGATCAGAATGCAATAGTTACGCTTACAATAGAGAGATCGGATGGGGTCAGATGGAGATAAGGATGTGGACCTTTTGAAACTATAGTATCGGGCCGCAAGAGAGAGAGCAAAGAGAGGCATAAAAGAGAGAGTGAAATGAAATATAATATATAATTTTTTTTATTTTTACCCAGGGCAAGCCAAGGATGGTTACGCCCCCGATGAAGAACATATTTTTTGTTGGATCTAATTGCAAAATTCCATAAGTGAACATGTTCAAATGAATGTTAATGCAAAAGTTACTAATAGACTGTTGCGAAAGCATCTGAAAAATTGATTGACCAACTTAAAATGTTTTGTTAAGGAATTTATACAACAAGTTCTTTACACAAAATTGTATAACTTAATTTAGAGGTTAATAAATGAGGAATGTTTTTATAAATTTACAGTCTACACTCAACCCTCTAACCGAGGGAGCTAATAGGCCACCTTGTTATAATATATACAAAATTTTAAATTGTATAGAATTTCATAACTGAGGAAAAAGTTTATAAATTTACAATATATATCACATGCAGATTAATAGCACAAACCGGCTTGTTACATTATTATATACAAAATAGTCCATGCTGCAATTTGGCGGTCTCGAACCGGCAACCTTCAAATTAGAAGCATAGCCCACTAACCAAGTGTGCGAATAGGCCAGTTGAAGTCGATATATACGAAAGTTTATTTATTTCTTGCCCTGGGCAGCTGCCCAGGGCAAACGCAATGTAGTTACGCCTCTGTCAATAACTCAATACTTCACCAATCTGTTTATTGCAAGATGAACTTCTAAAGAATCTACACACGACGTACATATACAATCCCCAAATCTCAGCTGTAAAATTCAAACATAATAATAACAACAATGAAAACAAAAATAAAATAACAAGAAGTGATATAAAGGAGATTGCGTAGGTTCAAGATTCAAACTTCAGAGTAATTTTTTATTTATTCACAACAAAAAATAACAAGAAAATAAAATAAACCTCTCTATAAATACGGATTTAGGGAGGTTAGCAATCTTGCCGGAGCGTCGCCTGACGACAAGCAATTCGTCCGTTGCCTTTCTCTTCAATTGCTTTGCCTTCAAATCTATAAAACAGAACAAAATAAATCATCCCAACAAAATCAAATCAACTGGGGGAAGACCCAAACCAAATCTAAAAGCGAGTGAGAGATAGAAAGGGTGTGGTGACTCACGTGAGGGTTTAGAGCTGGGGGCGGGCGATTGTTGGATAGAGAAGGAGATATTGGGAAGAGGCGACGGATCGTGGGCCTTGTCGACTGATTGGAAAGAGGCGAGAGAGCGGGGGATGAAGGAGCGGCGGCAAAATTAGTCGGGAGGGGATTATCATGACATAGCTATAGGAACGCAATGGGGGCAGATGTTTTGCGGGTGCGGGTGGTTGGGTGGGATTACCTTTTCGCGGTAAAATTTTGGGAAAACTTTCGGACTTTTATTTACAAGTTTGATGTCTAACTTTTCATTTTACACGATAGTATCACCGTATGTGCAACGAGGGGATATCATTTATTTACATTTATTTACAAGTTTGACATTATAAATTTACCGGATTTACATGATTGGCATTAAAATTTTCTGTAAAGTTATGGCAACGACAATTGTCATTGTCATTGTTTCGAAAGACTATGGCGACGACAATTATTCGTTGTCATTGTTACAAAGGTCATTGACAACGACAAAATGTCGTTGCCATTAATTTAAAAGGCAATTGCAACGACTTTTGTCGTTGCCAATTTTTTCTTGTGGCCATGACAACGACATTTAATCGTTGCCATCGTCTCTGAGTATTGGCAACGAGTTATGGAACGACTAATTTTTACATTGTTATTATTGCTATTTTTAGCAACGCCCAGAAAATAGATGTTGCTAAAAGTCGTTGCCAATAATCAGTTTTTGTTGTAAACCATGGCGGCTACGGAACCCCGTAGCCCTGTATTTATAGTAATAGGGTTAAATAATGGGTGGATACCCACTAACGGGTTGGGCCTCCAAAAGCCCGTTTATAACACTTCCCCTTATCCATCCATTGTTGTAAGCCGTGATGAACGCTGAAGGGTTCATAGAGCTTATCTGATCATGGGTCTATGGATACTTTTGGATCCTAAGTTTAAGAGTACTTGCCTCGTTAAAACCTTTGCCAAGGAAAACCCAGTGGGAAAAACCAATGGCTAGGGGAAAAGAGTACAAGTCTCTGTAACTTCCCCTGATCGATGGATATCACTAGAGGTGGATACTTCTGGATCTTAAGTTAGGGATAACTGCCTCGTTAAAACCTTTAGCTATGGAAAACCCAGTGGGAAAAACCAATAGCCAAGGAAAAAGAGTACAGTTTCCGTAACTTCCCTTGATTAGTGGAAGTATTTAGGGGGTGGATACTTCTGGATCGAGAGTCAATGAGATTGCCTCGTTAAAACCTTTAGCTATGGAAAACCCAGTGAGAAAAACCAATAGCCAAGGGAAAAGAGTACAACACTACATTTGACTCCCCCTGATCTGTACAAGCTGCAGGCTTGCAGATCTCCTAGGCAACTATACATCAATCTCTTACAGTGTTTCGATAATAAGTACAAAGTACAAGGCATCGCTCACCTATACAAGACATCGCTCATCTATACAAGTATCGCTCATCTATGGCAGCTACTGAATCTGAGGGATCTCTTCTGAGGAGGAGTGGTCTGCAGACTCGGTAGGTAGCATCACGTCTCTGACCAGTCTTCACTGTGTCTACGAGGTACTGCAGGACCTGGCTGTGCGTACTTATGATTTACTTCTTGGATTGATGAGCCTCTCGGGATGGTGGGATTGATGTTACCTTGGAAGTATGCTTTGCTGGTCTCCAGGAGTTGGTCGCTTCTTTGTTGCAGTCCTCGCGATGATCTGTAACCTGTATCTGCAAATATATTTAACATGTTGTATGATCCTTGACCCTTGGAGATAGCTGATCGCTTCCGGGCGTACACCCAAAAGAGCGACCGTGTAGTTTTACCGCAAGCGCACGGTGTAGCGGTGAGCGGGTATCGAACTCAGGGAGGACGTATGACAGTGCCTTCTCCGAACAACCTGTCTATAGGGACAGAAAAGAGGGAATTTGTCTTTCGGCGGTGTTGTCACAATCGTCAATTAATATAAAGAGATATAAAATCAAATAAAGACGCCTAGGGAATAGGGAATCCCCGCTACTCACTGTATCTCGTCAATGTGATTCATTGGTATCACAATTGCTAGGGTAGAATTTAGGATGAACTAGTTGCAACTGAATGTAAAACCTAGCTCACGCTCTCGCGCTGTTGTCGGTCTATAGCAAACCTAGGTTCGGGTCCAATCTCTTGCAAACCCTAGCCTAGGCAAGCTAGCATTAGGATCAACATCATCGTTCAATCACGTCCCGAGCCCACTCTCGTGCAAACTCGGGCCGTGACCTAGGTTGGGATAGTTCCTACCCGTCCAATCTCTTGCAAACGGGTATCGGTATGGAATTGCAACCGAGAACCCTAGTATCGGTCCAATCTCTTGCAAACCGATACTACGGAAACTCAATTTCAACCCAATTCGGATTTCTAGGGTTTCCTATCGAATTGGGATCCAATCTCTTGCAAATCCCAATCGATATGAACACCTAGCTATCCGTAATATATCGATCCCAAACTAACCCTAATAGCAATTCTAGCAATAGTTCTACCAAATCATCACAAATCGGAAATTGGGCTCGTAGGGTTCATCCCCGCGCCCTAAGACGTTACGAATACTCACAAATCATTTCACAAATGAAAGAATAATCAATTAAAATAGCAATAGAATTCATGGCAATATTCAAATAAGCAATAAAAATGAGATTTTTAATGAAGAGGGAGACAAACCAATGTAGTTCTTCAAGAATCCAACAAAATAAACATTTTCTCTCCTCTCCAATCACAAGAATCAAAAGCTAAAAAGTTTAATCTAAAAGGCTGCCAAAACGTAAGGAAAAAGCTCTCTAACCTAGGTTAAAAACTGGGGTTAAATACCCCGCAAAATCGCCCAAAAAACTGTGACAAAATTGCCCCTGCGCAGCCTGAAAATCGCAATTTACGCTACAGGCAGCGCGGCTCACTCGGCCGAGTGACAAAAGTCGCTCGGCCGAGTGGGAGACCCTGAGAATTTTCAGTAAGTCTGGGGTCTTGGGGGTCTTCACTTCGGGGGTCACTCGGCCGAGTGAGTTGTCGTCACTCGGCCGATGGGCTTCTCTTCACTCGGGCGGTCGGCAATTGCCACTCGGCCGAGTGGGTCTTCTGATGCTCAGACTGACGAAAAACAGTAAGTTGGGAGTTTTTGATGGGCGTCGTCTGAGTGCCACTCGGGCGGACGGAGTTTCGTCACTCGGCCGATGCGGCTTCTGATGCTAGGCCGAGTGCACACTTGGGGCGTGTCCGATCTGGCCGGCCGAGCGGGGTCTCGCTGGTCGGCCGAGTGACTCCTTCACTCGACCGAGTGAGACACTAAAAATGCCCATTCTGAGTGTTTTTTCCTCCTCGTCGCTCCTACGACGTTCTTTCTTCTTCCGCTCCTCTCCAATCTGAAAATACCCCTCAGGGAAGTCCTTGGTGACACTCCGGAGTAGGTGTATCTCGGAATCACTCCAAATCGCTCCAAATCTTCTGAAATATGACAAAAACAACAAATCGTGAAAAGTATCGTAATATTGTCGATAAATCGTGAAAAACGTGATTTGAGCGATCTAAATGGCATGCAATCATGCGGAAAAAAGGTGTAAAATATGAAGTGATCAAAATCCTCCAAGCTTACCTCTTACTCGTCCTCGAGGAAGATAAGTAAAAGGCGAACCCGGTGGATTCCGAAAACGAAAACGATGGAAAAACGGAAAACGAAAAACGAAGAAGAAAGAAGAAAGCGAAGAGGGAAGCTGCTAGATCATTTTTCTCAGGACGTGGGTTTTGCTTACTCATATAGCATGCACCGAATGTAAAACACATGTCAAAGACTTTTATTTCGATATCATAGTATAATGGTGCAAATAGAAATAGAAAACCCAAGAATATTTATATAGCATGAAAAACGGAATAATTCTAAAATTAACATCGTCTGAATCATTTAAAGCGGTATACAATATCGCAGATCACACACTTTTCAATTGAATGCTTTCTATGAGGAGTATAAGAATATCACGCAATAGAATAGAAAGAATAGAAAAGCGTGGATTTCATGAAATGAGTGCTAGGCATAGATTTCTGGATTTCGTGAAGCTAAAACAATCTCACCGAGTATAGAATATTACTTAGCCTAGGTTGTCGTGCACCGTCAAGTAGTCACTCTCTCACACATCATTGGATTCTCTCCCCCAAGCTTATCTATAAGCGTGGTGGCACAAAAACGATATTTACATTCCCCATTTCTATGAAGCTCCAAAAGTAATAAAAATAAAAACAAAAAGAGGGAAGAAAGAGAGAACATGAGATGGGATCGTTTATTGAGATTCTTTTCTCTTTTCTTTTCTTTTTCTCTTTTTTTTATAATAGCATATATACAAAATGATCCCAAATCAAAGAGAAATAAGGATATACAAGAATTTTTCTTTTTCTTTTCAGTTTTGGGAAATTTGGAGCTAGTCATTTAATAACCGGGGGAATGCCATATATTAGAATCGCTAAGGGGAGATTCACCAATGATTTTAAAATAGAGAATTGATGTTCAAGATATGTGGAGAAAGAAATAAATATGTCTCTCAGTTCACTCTATAAGACGTGCATGACAACTTCAGTAGTGTAATCCAATCTACTTGGTTTCGATCACAAAAAAGCTAACTAATCCAGATTTATCATAGCTAACATCATTCAATCATCCTGAAGTGAAATGTACAAGTCATGCAAATAGAAGTGATATAGGAAAAGAAAACGGTACTCCAGATATAAGCATTCAATGCGTGAATCTTGGTGTGTTTTCTGTGATAGCATACATATGAATATTCAGACTCAGCTAATAATAAAATTTCATCCATTTTCATGCGGAAAAAGTGTGGGTTACTATCACTAAATGCAAGGCAAATCACAGCATATGATATCAGAAATAAAATCTAAGACATGACAAATATAGCATGCATATAGAGAAAGCTAACTCCACGTCATCTTCATCACAGAAAAATCATCTCTAGCATGAGATGAAAAGAAATAAATATAAAGAGGGAAAATAAAGCTATTTACAATGCAGCACACGAAGAAAACGAGAAAAACGTGATGCATGGTAAAAAAAGAAAAAAGTGATGAAAGTGAGTGCAAAAGCGGAAAATGGCATGAAAAAACTAAAAATAAAGGTGGTAAATCGAAAAGAACGTGAGAACTCACTCCCCCAAGCTAAAGTGCACAGTGTCCTCAATGTGCAAAGTGAGGCACACCGAGAGATGTGTAATGTGAGGGGAAGGTGAGGATGCATGCATGATGAAAAAGAAATAAAAATAATGAAATGAAAATATGATGTGGACATGATGCATGCTGATATAGGAGTGAATCAGATATAAAAGTGTGACACCAAAAATCTCTCCCTCTCTCCCAAAAGTGATATAGAAAGATATGAACAAAATGTGGGCCCAAAAACAGTGAGGGGAGGGGGTGGTCAAAAATCATCAAGACCGAGCAGAGACGGGCAGCATGACGGCAAAAAGAGTCAATGGCATCAAGGGTGCCTAAGAGGGTGGGGCTGCGCCGTCTCCGTCCTGAGGCGGAGGTGGTGGTGGGGGTGGCTAGGGAACAGTCTGCTGTGTGGGTGTAGGTGTGGGTGTGGAAGCAGGCTGGGTGTGTGTAGGAGTGGGTACCTGCTGGGTGGGTGTGGGAGTGGGTGTGGGTAGGAGTGGGTGTGGGAGTGGGAGCGGGTATCGAACTCAGGGAGGACGTATGACAGTGCCTTCTCCGAACAACCTGGCTATAGGGACAGAAAAGAGGGAATTTGCCTTTCGGCGGTGTTGTCACAATCGCCAATTAATATAAAGAGATATAAAATCAAATAAAGACGCCTAGGGAATAGGGAATCCCCGCTACTCACCGTATCTCGTCAATGTGATTCATTGGTATCACAATTGCTAGGGTAGAATTTAGGATGAACTAGTTGCAACTGAATGTAAAACCTAGCTCACGCTCTCGCGCTGTTGCCGGTCTATAGCAGACCTAGGTTCGGGTCCAATCTCTTGCAAACCCTAGCCTAGGCAAGCTAGCATTAGGATCAACATCATCGTTCAATCGCGTCCCGAGCCCACTCTCGTGCAAACTCGGGCCGCGACCTAGGTTGGGATAGTTCCTACCCGTCCAATCTCTTGCAAACGGGTATCGGTATGGAATTGCAACCGAGAACCCTAGTATCGGTCCAATCTCTTGCAAACCGATACTACGGAAACTTAATTTCAACCCAATTCGGATTTCTAGGGTTTCATATCGAATTGGGATCCAATCTCTTGCAAATCCCAATCGATATGAACACCTAGCTATCCGTAATATATCGATCCCAAACTAACCCTAATAGCAATTCTAGCAATAGTTCTACCAAATCATCACAAATCGGAAATTGGGCTCGTAGGGTTCATCCCCACGCCCTAAGACGTTACGACTACTCACAAATCATTTCACAAAGGAAAGAATAATCAATTAAAATAGCAATAGAATTCATGGCAATATTCAAATAAGCAATAAAAATGAGATTTTTAATGAAGAGGGAGACAAACCAATGTAGTTCTTCAAGAATCCAACAAAATAAACATTTTCTCTCGTCTCCAATCACAAGAATCAAAAGCTAAAAAGTTTAATCTAAAAGGCTGTCAAAAAGTAAGGAAAAAGCTCTCTAACCTAGGTTAAAAACTAGGGTTAAATACCCCCCAAAATCGCCCAAAAAAACTATGACAAAATTGCCCCTGCGCAGCCTGAAAATCGTAATTTACGCTACAGGCAGCGCGGCTCACTCGGCCGAGTGACAAAAGTCGCTCGGCCGAGTGGGAGACCCTGAGAATTTCCAGTAAGTCTGGGGTCTTGGGGGTCTTCACTTCGGGGGTCACTCGGCCGAGTGAGTTGTCGTCACTCGGCCGATGGGCTTCTCTTCACTCGGGCGGTCGGCAATTGCCACTCGGCCGAGTGGGTCTTCTGATGCTCAGACTGACGAAAAACAGTAAGTTGGGAGTTTTTGATGGGCGTCGTCTGAGTGCCACTCGGGCGGACGGAGTTTCGTCACTCGGCCGATGCGGCTTCTGATGCTAGGCCGAGTGCACACTTGGGGCGTGTCCGATCTGGCCGGCCGAGCGGGGTCTCGCTGGTCGGTCGAGTGACTCCTTCACTCGGCCGAGTGAGACACTAAAAATGCCCATTCTGAGTGTTTTTGCCTTCTCGTCGCTCCTACGACGTTCTTTCTTCTTCCGCTCCTCTCCAATCTGAAAATACCCCTCAGGGAAGTCCTTGGTGACACTCCGGAGTAGGTGTATCTCGGAATCACTCCAAATCGCTCCAAATCTCCTGAAATACGACAAAAACAACAAATCGTGAAAAGTATCGCAATATTGTCGATAAATCGTGAAAAACGTGATTTGAGCGATCTAAATGGCATGCAATCATGCGGAAAAAAGGTGTAAAATATGGAGTGATCAATAGCGCAGAAGCTACATATCTCTGGTCCAGTGGTGCGCTGCAGGCGCTGCACTGTATCTGGTTAAAGTGTTTACTGCCAGATAAAGGAGTGTACAAAAGACATTTGAGTAAGGCACTTCAGGACCTAAGATATCATTTCCCTCTTCCAGCGAACGAAAGGGGTCTTAATGTGCATCCATACAACCAGTAGGTGTATTGGTGGATTGTAATTTTCCATGTTTCTTCATCGACTGGATGATAATTTCATCTTCTGGATGGTAATTCATATGCTGGATGATTATTCATCTTCTGGATGATTATTCATCTTCGGGATGATGGTTTCATCTTCGGGATGATTATTCATCTTCGGGATGATGGTTTCATCTTCAGGATGATAATTCATAAGGGTATGTTGTCACATCATCCATAGCAACATATCCTAAAATTATCTTTTCTAATCGCATGGGTTTCGCAATCATGACCAGGGAGCCTGATGCATCAGTTTGATTAATTTTGCAAGTGAGTTAAACTCATCTTTCATGGTTACTTTCTGGTTTCTGCGAAATAAACCTCTAAGGCTATAGCGTTTTGCTTATAACATACGATTTTATTTATTTATACAATACTCGGTAGCCCACAGGTTTGATATCTTTTGATATCAGGATTTCAGGTCCAAACACTTCACATTTCATAAGTGAGTCCAGCTCAACTTATTATTGCCTCGTTCCACATAATTTGGCCAAATTTCTGCGTTTGCTTCAGGAAACGGAGATTGTGAACAATATCAATGGCAAAATGAAATGTGAGTAATTGTCGACAAGTGTGTTTTATCCAAATACCTCTCCGTGTACGTACATTATTCAATTTATTCCAGATTTATCTCTTCTGGAGGTTCTGGAAAGGGAGAGGATATGGAGATGAGCTCACTTTCCTGTGGTGGTATTGTTTAGGGTCTCGTGGTATGTCCTCTCATCCATTGAGGATATCCACTTCTGCTACTGGTAGATTGCATCCATTATAGTTGGTATGTCAATCCTAGCTGGATTTTTAGTAGCAAAGATGTGTGAATTTGACAATATTTATATTGTCAGTAGCTATGTCTGATAACTGTTTAACAGTTTCATAAGTGTGGATCTTCAGGATCTCATCACTATTTATGATAATCAGATCATAGGTATTAATGTTTTAAATGGTCTATAGTGGTGATATGGGAATGTAAACTCATCATGACTCCATCGATAAGATGTGCACTAAACGCTTCCCCGTTAGGGGTTCTCGGAAACTGTTTATATGAGGTGATCAGGCTCATATAAATAGTTTCTAAGGAGGCGTTCTGATGGTTTGCATGTTCCCACATGGTCACCTACAACTGGATTTCTAGTGGACAAGTAATCCGTTTAAATCATTTTAATGATTTACATATAACCCATTACTGGGTGTTCACACAAAGCTTCAGGGTGTTCAATTTTCTTCGTGCTGATAACGTGTTGTAAACCATGGCGGCTACGGAACCCCGTAGCCATGTATTTATAGTAATAGGGTTACATAATGGGTGGATACCCACTAACGGGTTGGGCCTCCAAAAGTCCGTTTATAACAGTTTTCACATTGTTATTATTGCTATTTTTATCAACGACCAGAAAATAGGGCATTGCTCAAAGTCGTTGCCCATAATTATGACATCTTCTAATTACGTGTTTAGGTATATAGTTGGATTCCAACTCGAATTTCGAATGTGGCCTGGATTTGGATGACGTCTCGCACTATATAAAGGAGTCATCTCATCTCCGCTCAATACACCAAGAAATCCAACAAGAGAAGTCGAATATCAACATCCAAAATCTCTTGAGCGGAGAAATTTAAACCTCTTTGAGGGAGAATCTTCTAGTCCAATGTGATATTTTTGATAGACCCGACCATGGTTCGGTTCGAACCGTGGAACCGAACCGGAACCGAACCGATTTGGAACCGAACCGAACCGGAACCGACCGACCGGTTCCAAGAACCGGAACCGGAACCGGAACCGGAACCGTGCCAAGCCGGTTCGGTTCCGGTTTGCCCTTTTGTGGAACCGAACCGGAACCGGCGGTTCCGATTCCCCGGTTCCCCGGTTCCCCGTTTCCGGAACCGGGGAACCGATTCGGTTTTGGCCAATTTGCTCACATTCTCAATTTTCTCACAAAGTTTTCTCACATTCCCTGATTTGGTTTGTTACATACTCAATTTTCTCATATGTAACTTGCTTGAAGTTGATTAGTGACAAGATATATTTCTTTTTTAAGTTATAGCCTTTAAATTTTGTTTACTTTTCATATATTTTCATCACGACCGAACCGGAACCGACCCCAAACCGGAACCAAACCGGAACCGGAACCGAAATGAAACCAGAACCGGAACCGGAACCGGAACCGGCCGAGAGAACCGAACCGCGGTCGGGTCTAATTTTTGACTCTAGCAAAGAAATCCAAGATCTCTTGAGCGGAGAAATTCTCACTCTAGCAAATCTTGGGAGCCAATTCGAGTCGTGTAGTGCCCGTGAATCGTGAAAAGGTGTGTCATCAAGGTGAATCTTCTATCGCGCTGGTTGGTGTACGAGCTTGGGATATTCACAGGAAAAGTCTTTGGATACGTGCGTACCGCTTTTAGTATATCCACACAAATGTGATATTTTTGTTCCAGCATTAATTCTTGCTTTGCAGTTTGATCTTGACTTTCATATGAAAATTTGATTTTTCATTCTAATTGCAACCCCCCCAAACAAAAAAAAAACAAACAAACATTAGTGCTGGAACAAAAATTTATGAATACACTACATTCTCTTGATTCATCACAACTATATTTTTTAACATCAGATGTTCGGATTTTGAGGTCCGAACGGCTCTAATATAATACATGTGTAAATCCGAACACAATACATATTTTATTATACTGTTCGGCTTTGCAATTCCGAACGAAAGAATAAAAGTATTAGAGCCGTTCGGATCTTCAAATCCGAACATATGAATTTAAAAATATATGTGTGATGAATCAAGTAGTGTGGTGTATTCATAAATTTCTGTGGTGCGAATAACTACACTCAACAAACAAACAAAAACAACAACATGAGCATGTTGACATGAATGACCCTAGTCATCGAGAACAGAAGTGTTTGTTGCGGGGCCGCCACTTCTCCCACATCCTCAGCTTATATCGTAGTGTGCCAGATGCTCCGGGGCCTGTTTAAGTGATAAAAGAAATTGGGGTGGGTGAACTGCTCAGATCAGATCCATGCACAGAGTTAAACAAACAGAACCCAATCTCGATTTATGTAGTAATAAATCTGAATCTTGAAGGGCTGGCAAAATTAACTGAGATGACACTGCCTCGTTCTGGAACTTGCAACAGGCCTCGATGCTTTCTTCGTTCCTTGGAATGCACCCATGCCTGTCTCACTGGTGACCTGAGCTGTTCCCCACTGGGGCTTCTTGCTCTCTGGCGACAAGCCCAATGGCTGCTCGTGCTCCGACTCAGCTGCCACGGATTAAAAAGCTGGAATGCACCAACGTATGTCATAGGGATCTCGTATATGTAACATGATACTCATTATTTTATCATTATTCTTTCAAATAAAAATACTACTATGAAAAATTCAGTGATGAGCACATAAATCCTAATCGCTAACCTATGCCAAACTGGTTTAACTTGAGCACCGTGCTGTATCAATTTTTAGAATGCATTAGATTCGATGCTTCTATTAGCATTAAGAGATTTTTCAGACTAAAAATGTAGGGACTCAAATTCGTTAAATAATGGCTCAAGTTTATGATGCACCGAATGTTACAATGATTTGGAAAAGGTTTATTGTGATTCGGACACACATAAAATATGGGTAAAGGTTTCTTCACCCGACTTACCCGAGGCTTCCTTTTTCCATCAATGAATTTGTAAGTCCATATGACTTTCTTTGAAAAAATCTGGCTTGTAGATTAGACATCACCGAAATGTATCTGCTATAATAGTTTTAGTTAACCATCTCAACAATCTTTAAAGTATGGCTGAAACGTCATTTACTGTCATTCCAATTGATATATGTAGTAAATTATCTTTGGCTTTTCTCTTCATCCAATTATGTCTTTGTAGATGATGCTTCAGTTGAGGCCCGTCCATAGTAGGGACCGACTGAGGTTGACATGTGGGACCAATCGGTAAACCACATACGTCCTCGAAAATCACGTGATCAGAGCCAGGTGGCAGTCAGTTTGTTCCGTCAGCAATGCGGCTCAGCAGGGATGGCTTCACGAGGCTAGCTCCTTCGGTAGCTCAACCCCGTGGGGCTGACATACTGGAGGTTGGCCCCCTCAATAGTGGATCTCAGTGGGACAACCCACTAAGGTCGATCTGCTCAACTTCACGGCCCGATCACTCACCTGCCCAGCCAGATCAGCCTGCACACCACGGCACGATCTCGGGCGAGCCGGTTTTCTCACCAAGTCGTTACCAGTGGGCTTGTCACATGTGTGTAACGGTCAGCTTTATCAGAGGAGGCGCACAACCTGTCTCGTAAGACAGCACGTGGTCAGCCTTATCAGAAGTGACATACTGCCATATTTTTAAGCGACACATGGCCATATTTGTCAGTGGAGTGGTTGTGCCAGGCATCCCACATCCCAACGAACCCTTTTATCGGGTTGCTTACAAAGGGACATGAGGAGCCTGCTGACGTGGCAAAGCCATCCCACAACCCTATAAACAGGGCAAAAACCGCCTCTATCAGGTACGCTCAATTTTCATAACCCATATCCTAGCATCTCCATCTCTCTCAAAACCCTAGCTGTGGCCACTAGACGACGCTCCCTCCTTCCTCAACTTGATACTCTGTTATGAAGTCAGCTAGAGCCTAGCCCTTGATGACAGTCCAGGGCTTGAACTGGATATCAAATTCCCTAAGCTCGACCACCCACTTGGTGATCTGTCCTGGTGCGTCTAGCTTCTGAAGTACCTGACGTAGCAGGTATGTTGTCAAGACTGCGATCGAATGTGCTTGGAAGTACGGTCTAAGCTTCCAGTCTGCCATGATCAATGCAAGGGCCAGCTTCTCGATTTATAGGTATCTGGTTTCTAAGTCAGGGAGGTGTTGAGTATTGGACTCTCCACCTTGATTTTGATGATGATCAAACACAAATCATTGTGACTAACTCTTGTGTTTGCAGTTAGCTGAAAAGTCACCAATTAGATTCAAGAAGATCAAAAGTGACTACACGTGTTGATTCAAGTGGAGGACTTGGTAGATCAACACAGGTGAAGCATTGGCTTGAAGAACTCAAAGGCTACCTCAAACCTCAAGCCAATGGCATCAACAAATGAATGTAGATTCAATCCAAAGAGAAGAAAGGAATGGATGAGTCAAAAGCTTCGAAGACCATGATGTTGAAGATATTCAAGTCATTCAACTAAAAGACTCAAGTCCATGAAGAATTATGGAGATCGTCACCAAAGTAATTTATTCATCTCAAGCGACGTCCCAAGACTTCCTCAGAACGCGTGATCGTTGTGCCTGGAGCTTTGTTGAAGCTCAAGGAGTATTCATGAAGTCAAGGGATTCGGATTCTCCATGTTGAAGCTTTGAAGACGGTTCGTCATGTTATTTATATTGTCTTCTAGCTTTGGTTTAGTAGAATGTTAAGCCTTGAGTAGTACTTGCATAGATATATTCATAACTTTCATATCGTATCTCTAGGATTGCCTTAGAAGCCATTAGAAACCTTCCCGAAACGTATCGCCTCATTTCTCGGCTTCTTATGCATCTTAGTTGGTTCAAGTAGAAGAACCAACTGACCAGATGACGATCTAATCGGTTGGAAATCCTTCTTGAACCGACTAGATATCCTAGCTCAACTCAGCCCATTCTCTGTTGGTCAATTAGTCGGTCCAAGAAGGTTCACCGACCGACTAGATGACGATTTAGTCGGTTGGAAATCCTTCTCCGACCGACTAGTTATCCTAATTAATTCAAGACCATTTGTTGACCAATTAGTCGGTCCAAGAAGGCTCACCGACCGACTAAATGACGATCTAGTCGGTTGGTGTTTCTTCTCAGACCGACTAGTTTTCCTTGTGAAATTCGACCTTTGCACTGTTGACTAGTTAGTTGGTTCAAGAAGGATGGTTAATGCATTAAATGACAATCTAGTCGGTTGATGATCCTTCTTAGACCGACTAGTTCTTACCCAGATTTCACCATCTTCTCTGTTAACCATCTAGTCGGTCCAAGAAGGTTCACTAACCGACTAGTTGTCAATCTAGTCGGTTGATGACCCTTCTTAGACCAATTAAGCAGCTTCAGAAATAGATCCGTTGGGCATTTAATGCCACGAATTTTGTGACCGTTTTCTCTCTTCCCTATATAAGTTTGTGTGCTTCTAACCAGGGATCCAAGGCTGAAATTAGAGACATTTTCACACCTTTGAGAAGAGCCATTCATTCTCATTTCTAAGCTCTCTTATCTCACAAAAATCTCTCTTCCACTCTTTGAGCACTAATTTCTCAAGAGAGATTCCCATTCCTTGTGAGCTTCTCAAGCTAAGAGCTTGAATCCAAGTCACCAACTCCTCCCTAGCCATCTATTACTGCTCATCTTGGTGGAGCTAGTGTTTGGTGATCTCATCTTTCTCAAAATCCATTCTTGCCCCAAATTGGTAAGTATTTCTCAAGGCATAGGATTTTGTGGTAAGAAGTTTTATATTTCATTCTTTATACTTCTTAATTGTTGTATACTCATGGTGGTGAGAGGATTGGCTTGATCCCAAGTTGTGGGAGTCAAGATTTTGTTTTACTCTCGGTTTGTGAGAGTGTGCTTAGTCCCAAGTTGTGAGACTAAGGTTTTTGCGTGTTCCCGGGTTGTGGGATACACGGACATCGATTGTAGGTCGATTGCACTTGTTGGAGGTTTTTCGCAAGTGGGCTAAAGGAAATCTCTAGCGGTTTGCTAGAGTATCCGGAGGGTATCCGGGTGTTGCTGGAATAGGGCACCGGTAACAAGTCGGGGAGACTTGGGTGGCACTGAACCAGGGTAGATTGCTTGTTTGCATTGCATTATTGCTTGTGTGGTTGTTCATTTATTTTATTCCGCATTTGTTGGTTAACTAGGGTTTTATTTGGCGTAAATTCCTTATAATTCTATAAAACACTATTCACCCCCCCCCTCTAGTGTTTGTTCCTCATAGCACAGGCTCACTACAATTGGTATCAGAGCGAGGTAATAGCTATTGCAACCAACAACAACACACGATGTCCTATTCCACCATATCTCATTGGACCCAACTATCAAAGTTGGTGTGTAAAGATGAAGGCATATATTCAATCCATCGATGAGTATTATTGGAAGCTTGTGGAAAATCCCCTTCATGCTCCTACCACTTCCGAACATGAATGGACAAATGAGCAAAAAGAATTGGTGAAGAAACATCAAGAGGTAATGGATATCTTGCTTGAATATTTATCATATAACATTCTTATGCGTGTGTCCAAGGCAACAACGGCATATCAAATATGGCACATGCTAGCGGAGCAAGAAGAGTCCACCTCGGAGTGTTCTTCCTCCAATGATGAAAGAGATTCATTCATGGGCTTGATGGCATGAGAGGATGACTCTAGTGACGAATCAAGCGATTCAAGTGGAAGTGATAGCGACGGTGAAGAGGTAACAATGGATGAGCTTAAAATTGAACTTAAGCAATTATTTGATAAATATCAAAAGCTTTTGAATAAATATTGTGATGCTAGGAATAAGATTGCTAGTCTCACTAACACATCTACATGTAGCACCTCTAACAATGACACCATTGTTGAGACACTCGCTAATGAGAAAGCAAGTTTGCTTCCTCAAAATGGCATGTTGAGAAATGAGGTGGAGTCTCTCAAATCTCAACTTGATCGTGTTTCCATTGCGGATAGTAACGATCTTGAGATTGAAAATCTTCAATCTCAAAACACTATTTTGGGAATTGAGAATGAGGATCTCAAATCCCAAGTGCACGAGCTCACCACACATGCATCCATCTTGAATGCACGCACCTCCTATAGTGAAGCAACTATAGATTTAGTGAGGCCATCCTCCGGTGCATCCACGAGTGGTGTCTATAACAACTTGGGTAGTTCTACTACTAAGGAAACCACCACTCCTATTCATCCTTCCTTTGGAAAGAAACCCACTTTGGGTGGACATCAAAGGAAGGGACATGCTTTCATGTACACCAATACACGTAGGAATGCAGCCACTCCTCACATTTCTACTAATGATGGTTTCTATGTTTCACACCCACGAGCACGTGCAAATACTCATTTGAGACACTCTTATGCACGTACTCATGCTCATGCACCTTCATATGCTTATTATGATCACACATCACATCCACATGTGCATGCTTATTCTCATGATCATCCTCATGCATACACACCTCATATTCATCCACTTATGTATGCAACACCACACCATGGATCATATGCCCATCATCATGCTTTTGCAAAACATAATGTTCCTCATGCTCTTGCTAGATCTCATGCTCCTAGGCCACATGCACCACGTAGAAATCAACCTTTTGTGCATGCAACCACTAGGAAGAGGATTCCCAAATCATACACTATTTGGGGTCCTAAGAACACTAGCATTCATGCTAAGGATATGTATGTGCAATCTTATATTAATGATATTATTATGAATGATGATTATGTTGGGAAATCACGGTCCTCTTAGACTTGGTTTCCGAAGGGTTAGTTTTCGTTGACCCTTCATTGCTTGGTACCATAAGTTTATATTCATTTTATGGGTACCAAAGCATTTGTGTTAAGAATTGATTTATTATTTTGTTTGCATTTTGGCCTTACATGCTCATGTGTGATTAGAAACGTAAATTCATATTGAATTTAATTTTCATTGCATGATTATTTGTAAATCATTGTGTTTATGATTTTCATATTTAGAATATTTAATATTTCTTCTTGCAACACATGCGTTGGCTCATATTCATATTTTGTTGCATGTGATACATGTCATGCGTTTGGATTATAATATATATATATACACTTATTTTTGGTATAATTGGTATATGCATGTATTTGGTTAAATATTTATCTTGTAACATGATTACATGTTTCATTAATATTGTGTATGATTACACTAAGATATGGGTTATACTAATTTGAATTTAGTTTGTTAAACTTATTGACTAACCCATATGATCCAAAAAGGTTTTTGGATACCAAAATTATGTTTTCTAGGTTCAATCCACATTGGGATACCAACCCTACCAACTCCTTGATTTGCAAAGATTTTCATTCAAATGGAGTTGTTGGTGCTTAAGTGATGCACCAAAGTAGGAGGAGCTTAATGTTGTAAGTATATTCTTACATTTGGTTTCCATGTGTGTTGTGTAGATGTCACTTTGTGTTTGAGACTATCTCATGCATATTCTATGTTTGCATATTGTGTGCCTCCTATGTCATTCATGTCTATGTGTTTCACGTGTGTCAAATTCTTGACCAATGTGCATTGTGTATTCATAATCCTTACTCATATGTTTATTCGAGGATTATTTATAACATGTGGCTTAAATATTTTTCATGTTAGAACTAATGCTCATTTGCATGTTTCACACACTGGACACGCTTATATTTATGTTCCACTTCACAAGCGTGCATCCCAACTTCCTACTCATGCCTCTACACCCTCTTCTTAAGAATCTCAAATCACTATCTTTTGGATTCCTAAGATTGTTTCTAGGCATGGTATGAACACACATATAGAATCGTATATTCGGAATGACCTCATGAGACTCATATTATGTTTCATTGCTTGGGTACCATGCTTGTATGATTACTTTTTGTACCCATATGTGTGTGTGTGTGTGTGTGTGTTCGTCCCTTACTCCCAAGTTTGCATTGTTGCATGATTTTGTCGGAGTATGACTTATTTTGATTGCTATCATGTAATGTTCATCTATATGTCATTGCATTTCATTCATATTATGTTGTGCATATAGATTAGTTAATTTCTCTAACCCTTGGTGATTAATTATCAATTTGCACCTTCCTATCTTGTTGATATGCCAAAGGGAAAGAGAAATTTGGTTTTGAAAATTAATACTTTATGCTTTTCATGCACACTCTTTGTGGTATTACTTTTCATGCCTTCATTCAATATGTGTTGTGCAGTGAATGTTTATTTTGTGCACATATGCATATTGAACGGGGAATCTTTCTAGCACACACTATTGTATTAGATATGTGTATTCATAATGATGTTGCTTGACTAAATCATATGCATAGGAATTATTAGTCTAGGTGTTTCTAATTTCTAATGATTGAGAATTGTTAATTCCTTATATGTATGATTTTCGTGATTATAATAACTCCTATTAATGCATGTCATGCATTCCTATTGATGAGTGTTATTTACAATTGGTAAATGTTTGGTTATTGGACTACTTGATTTTGTTTCTTAACCTATTGGATCCAAAAAGTTTTTGGATACCACCAATTGTTGTATTGTCAGATTGTTGTGCAAGATCCTTATTCTTCACACTCCTTGATTTACAAATGATGGATCAATTCAAAGGAAATGATGGTGCATTGGAGATGCACACATATAGGGAAAGCTAAATGGTTGTAAGTATGTGTTTTGCACAATTGGTATTTTAATATATTGGTTTTGACTACCATATTTACAATTGGTATTTTAATATATTGAATTTGTGTAATATAGCATACTTCTTCATTAGCTCATTCTTGTCACACCCTCATGAAGATTGTTTGTTTATGTGACTGCCATGTTCATGTATGTCTTGTATGTCTTATTACGACTCATGTATCATGGTAGCTATAACATTCATATAATGATTTGGTTAGTTATTTATTGATATTCATATCTTTGGAACACGTTGTCATTACACATCGCATTCCTCACATGCATGCTTCTTTGTGAAGATTGTTATATGTTATGGATATGATAACTGATATGTATGACATGCTTGCTTGTTTATTAGACTGTATTAAGTATATTGATCTTAATCTTTATTGAAATTTTTTCAATTCTTTCATTTAAGGTTCATTATTGTTTTGATTCTACCACATGTGCCTAATTCTCGTAGATGACTATGTTCATGGATTATTTAGACTATATCATGATCTGTCATACCATTCTAGTAGAATCATTCATTTCTTTATGGCATGCTATACTTCATCATGTTATACATAATTCATGCCATGTATAAGACTAATGATTTAGGATCTTTATACATATTTATTCATTGTATCACCACACATCTCATACTTTTACTATGGTATTTATGATTATCTTTATGAGACGTATTGATATGATTTGGGGTGATCAATGTATGTTACTTGTCATTTTAATTACTTCATGACTGATGTTTAGCTATAATTTTATTCAAGAGATCTTTCATGTCTATAGCTAAATCTTTCATGTATGATATTTTTCACAAGTGACATAACATTCATTCATATTAGTTAGTGATCTTCAAGCTATATTTCTTACTATGTCATCTCACATCTCACGCTCATATTTTATGCTATTTTGATGAGATGTTAGAGATAACTTGTGCTTTACACGATCACATAAGCTTTATATTGTATTTGATGATATGTATATTCTGTCATAGATATTCTTCCATGAATATATCTTGATGCATTATGACTTCTTTGATGCTACCTCCGATTATATTGTGCTTACACAAGTCTTTTTATTCTATTCGCAAAATTGGTATGCATGCTTGCGATGTTCATTATAACTTTACTCGTTTATGACCTACCTTGTGACTTTGATCGTAGACTATCTTCATGACTTTGCTCAAAAGATATTTTGTCACATTATGCCTCATGTTGAATCCTTTGTGATAATTGAGCTAGGATGAAATCATGTCTCTATTTGTTCACTTGGTTTTCTTCTCAAGTAATATCATGATTTTGACAATTTGCTTGCTTGCCATACTCTGTTATATTACAATTGGTATCATCTCTACATATCATATTTACATTTGGTATCATATTTACAATTGTTAGACTATTTATATTGGATATCATCTTTACATGATCTTGTTTGATGCTAGTTTTGAGCATATGATATAGTGCTTATCTTCCTTATGCTCATGGCATTCCATACTTATCTTTGACTCATTATGTGAGTATCTATTTTGGAATGCATGCTAGTACTATGGTTCTTTTGAACATTGTTTCAATCAGTTTCCTAGGGTGCTAGAATTGTGTATGCCATACGTTTTATGATGTTACTATATCTATTTTGGCATAACACTTTTGTGTGATATAGATATTTGATGTTCATTTTTCCTTGTATCACCTTGTCACCCCACATCGTACACTTCACTTATATTTGGTATGCTTACTTTTGGAGATGCTTTGTGGAGTTTAGCTAGAGATACTTTTGGAGATGACTTGGTATGCCTACAATTGGTATCACATACCACTATACTTAATTTGTGTTATTATTTCATAACATACCTGTGTACACATGGCTAAGAATTTCCATAGTCATGATTGTTGCATTTTTTATGTTTGACTTAGACCTCAGTTTATTGATATTATTTATTGATCTATGTCAATGTGATGATTTTGATTCCACCATAATGTATTTAATCATGTTCATGTCATTTATCTTGCCAAGTATACTATTGGTATCACAAGACAGTCTATCACATTATGCTTCATGTTATAAATATTGTTATAATTGAGTTTGTTTGGGTATTTGACACTATTTGTTCACTTGTTTTTCTTTCACAAGTGATGTCATGATTTTTTGCTTTGTCACTTTTCTAACACTGCTCACACTACTCTTTACAATTAGTATTTATTGTGATCTTTTATCTCACATGCTTATTGCTTATCTTTTTTATGATAATTGAGGGTGGTTGAGTTGTTGTTGGATATGTGCTCTTGCAATTGATATCTTTATTTTGATATCCTGTTTTCAATTGGTAACTTTACATTAGAGAACTATACAATTGGTAACTTTACAATTGTAATACCTTTATGTTTTCAACTCTATTGTTGCATGTGTTGATTCTATACCCCCATATCTTTTTGTTAATGACAAAGGGGGAGAGAAATAAACAAGATATGCTTATTAAATGTTGAGTGTTAAACAATAACTTGAATCATATAGACTTTATGTTTGATCGTTCATGTATATGATTCAGGGGGAGCATTGGTGATTACATTGGTTTATATAGATTACATTATATATATGTTGGTAATCATGCTCATGTTTATGATGTGTATCACCTACATGATTTGTATTGTGTATGCATATTATTTCTGGTCATTCATGTGATATATACACAACCTCATGTGATACACACACTATTAACGGCTGAATGATGCAATTGATTATTGATATTAACTTGATTGGCATCATTGCAGGGAGAGTAAGTATATTTAATGCAAAATTATTTGTTTTGTTTATATTTGGTTTGTCATCATCAAAAAGGGGGAGAATGTTGAGTATTGGACTCTCCACCTTGATTTTGATGATGATCAAACACAAATCATTGTGACTAACTCTTGTGTTTGCAGTTAGCTGAAAAGTCACCAATTAGATTCAAGAAGATCAAAAGTGACTACACGTGTTGATTCAAGTGGAGGACTTGGTAGATCAACACAGGTGAAGCATTGGCTTGAAGAACTCAAAGGCTACCTCAAACCTCAAGCCAATGGCATCAACAAATGAATGTAGATTCAATCCAAAGAGAAGAAAGGAATGGATGAGTCAAAATCTTCGAAGACCATGACGTTGAAGATATTCAAGTCATTCAACTAAAAGACTCAAGTCCATGAAGAATTATGGAGATCGTCGTCAAAGTAATTTGTTCATCTCAAGCGACGTCCCAAGACTTCCTCAGAACGCGTGATCGTTGTGCCTGGAGCTTTGTTGAAGCTCAAGGAGTATTCATGAAGTCAAGGGATTCGGATTCTCCATGTTGAAGCTTCGAAGACGGTTCGTCATGTTATTTATATTGTCTTCTAGCTTCGGTTTAGTAGAATGTTAAGCCTTGAGTAGTACTTGCCTAGATATCTTCATAACTTTCATATCGTATCTCTAGGATTGCCTTAGAAGCCATTAGAAACCTTCCCGAAGCTTATCGCCTCATTTCTCGGCTTCTTATGCATCTTAGTTGGTTCAAGTAGAAGAACCAACCGACTAGATGACGATCTAATCGGTTGGAAATCCTTCTTGAACCGACTAGATATCCTAGCTCAACTCAGCCCATTCTCTGTTGGTCAATTAGTCGGTCCAAGAAGGTTCACCGACCGACTAGATGACGATTTAGTCGGTTGGAAATCCTTCTCAGACCGACTAGTTATCATAATCAATTCAAGACCATTTGTTGACCAATTAGTCGGTCCAAGAAGGCTCACCGACCGACTAAATGACGATCTAGTCGGTTGGTGTTTCTTCTCAGACCGACTAGTTTTCCTTGTGAAAATCGACCTTTGCACTGTTGACCAGTTAGTTGGTTCAAGAAGGATGGTTAATGCATTAAATGACAATCTAGTCGGTTGATGATCCTTCTTAGACCGACCAGTTTCAAATCTAGTCGGTCCAAGAAGGTTCACTGACCGACTAGTTGTCAATCTAGTCGGTTGATGATCCTTCTTAGACCGACTAGTTCTTACCCAGATTTCACCATCTTCTCTGTTAACCATCTAGTCGGTCCAAGAAGGTTCACTGACCGACTAGTTGTCAATCTAGTCGGTTGATGACCCTTCTTAGACCAATTAAGCAGCTTCAGAAATAGATCCGTTGGGCATTTAATGCCACGAATTTTGTGACCGTTTTCTCTCTTCCCTATATAAGTTTGTGTGCTTCTAACCAGGGATCCAAGGCTGAAATTAGAGACATTTTCACACCTTTGAGAAGAGCCATTCATTCTCATTTCTAAGCTCTCTCATCTCACAAGAATCTCTCTTCCACTCTTTGAGCACTAATTTCTCAAGAGAGATTCTCATTCCTTGTGAGCTTCTCAAGCTAAGAGCTTGAATCCAAGTCACCAACTCCTCCCTAGCCATCTATTGATGCTCATCTTGGTGGAGCTAGGGTATGGTGATCTCATCTTCCTCAAAATCCATTCTTGCCCCAAATTGGTAAGTATTTCTCAAGGCATAGGATTTTGTGGTAAGAAGTTTTATATTTCATTCTTTATACTTCTTAATTGTTGTATACTCACGGTGGTGAGAGGATTGGCTTGATCCCAAGTTGTGGGAGTCAAGATTTCGTTTTACTCTCGGTTTGTGAGAGTGTGCTTAGTCCCAAGTTGTGAGACTAAGGTTTTTGCGTATTCCCGGGTTGTGGGATACACGGACATCGATTGTAGGTCGATTGCACTTGTTGGAGGTTTTTCGCAAGTGGGCTAAAGGAAATCTCTAGCAGTTTGCTAGAGTATCCGGAGAGTATCCGGGTGTTGCTGGAATAGGGCACCGGTAACAAGTCGGGGAGACTTGGGTGGCACCGAACCAGGGTAGATTGCTTGTTTGCATTGCATTATTGCTTGTGTGGTTGTTCATTTATTGTATTCCGCATTTGTTGGTTAACTAGGGTTTTATTTGGCGTAAATTCCTTATAATTCTATAAAACACTATTCACCCCCCCCCCCTCTAGTGTTTGTTCCTCATAGCACATGCTCACTATATGAGGGACATGCTGATGTAGTAAATCGGACACTTCACACCTTCATCCTCCCGGATAAGGACCGAGCTTACTGCGCTTGCGAAAATAACATGGTAGAGGAGGAGTGTCTCATCTTTCATAGGTTTATACATGAGAGGAGGTCAGCCAAGATATTCCTTTGGCTGGGTGAAGGCCCGTTCACACTCCTCCGTCCATGGAAGTCGTTCCCCTTCTTTAGTGCCTTAAAGAAGGTCAGACATTTGTCGGTGGCTTTGGAGATGAAGCGGTAAAGAGCTACCACCCGTCATGTAAGGCACCGAACGTCCTTAACCCTCGTGGGGGATTACAGGTCAATCAATTCACTAATCTTCTCTGGGTTGGCCTTAATTACCTTATGATGGACCATAAAGCTCAGGAACATTCCCGAAGACACACCGAAGATGCACTTGCTTGGGTTGAGATTCATATCGTATTATCATTGGATTGCGAAGGTTTCCTCCAAGTTGGCAATATGGCTATCAGTTGCTTGTGATTTAACTAGCATGTCATCGACGTACACCTCCATTGTCTTGTTGATCTGACCTACGAACATTCTGTTGACAAGATGCCGATAGGTGGCTCCAGGGTTCTTCAGACCGAAGGGTATCACTTTGTAGCAGTACAACCCTCGGTCTGTCAAGAAGGCTATATGCTCCTGATCTAGCTAGTACATGTGGACTTGATTATAGCTTGAGTATGCATCCACGTAGCTGAGCAGCTCATGTTTGGTAAGGTGTCCACAAGATGATCGATCCGCGTGAGTGAAAAAGTTTCATTGGGGCAAGCCTTGTTTAGGTCTATGAAGTTGATGCACGTTCACCATTTCATGTAAGCTTTCTTAACCAGAACGACATTATCGAGCTATTCTAAATAAGTGGATTCTCTAATGAAGCGCTTGTACTAAGGAGCTTGTCGACTTCTTCTTTGATCGCCTGGCTTCTCTCGATATTAAAGGCAATGTACGGTTAGATTGATGTTCAGTTGGTGGACATCAACCTGCAGGTCTATGCCAAGCATGTCTTCGTATGACCATGAGAATACGTCCTTGTTCCATCACAGGAAGTTGACAATCAGTTCTCGAGGGTCGGGTTGTAAGGCAGTCCCGACCTGAACTGTCTAAGAGCGATCAGAATCTGAGAGGGGGGATGACATCCACGTCATCCATTGGAGTGGAACTTTCGTCCTTCGTCTCTCCTCGAGGGTTGAGCTTGCCCACTGATGGCGAGGTTCCCTGATGCAGAGGAGAGGCGGCTGAAGTCCATGATACTTCCATGTCCTGGGCTTCCAGTTCAAGGTTATCCTGAGGGCTAAAGTCGCTCGAGGCGAGAGGGGGAAACGCTGGATCCTAAGGATGGGCATGGGCAGTAGATGGTTGCAGGACATCTAGACAGCCATCAGGGACCATCCTCCATGGTATGGGTTTGAGGGCACCGTCAGGTACACCTTCCTTAATCTTTGCATCTCGCCATCGGAGAAGGTGATGGAATGGTCGCAAGGGCAGATAAGGACATAAGTAAGGATATCGAAGAAAAAGATTGCGAGGAGGACAGAGGCATCAAGGATGAAGATGGTGATGAAGAAGACAGTGATGAAGAGAGATGTGGAGATTGCTGGGATGAGAGCCTTTATTACGAGATTTGTCACATGGCACTTCCTCTGGCACCAACCGTTGATGCACAAAATCTTGTTGGGCCTAGATCAGAATGTTCTCTCGCAACAGGAGAGCCCGAGTAGGTGGGTATCACCAAGCTTAAAGGAGAGGATCCTTCGCTATCACCCGAAACAAATAGAAAACTCGTCAGCTGAACCGAAGGGTAGTGGCCCTCTGATTCACTTCCTATGCTTAAGTTAGTGCACCCGTGCAATTCTTGTTCGTGACGTTTGCGTGTGGATACTGATAGAGGGTGGTCATTCGTAGAGCAGCACCAGCAGTCCGATACATGTGAATCGTCAAAAAGGTTAGTAATTTGATCAAATCAATTTGAAAAAGCATGGATCTTGGTATGTTTTTATTTTTTCGTTGCGTATAAACTAGTTTATGAATGATAGAAAACCTAACATGACGCTGCTGGGGAACGGAGGTCACCATCTTGAAAGCCTTCTACTGGGGTGGTATAGGAGGTCCTCAAGGTGCTGGTCAACTAGGCATGGGTGGCACCTGCAGTGGAAACCTGTGAGGTACAGGTGGAAGTTAATGCTAATGTATCGACCTAGCTACTACCAGTACTTCTGGCTCTGGAGGGCGACCCCTAATGTGGACAGAATCTGCTGATATGCTCTGCTCCACTGCACGTGAAGCACCGCCTGGCTGTCAAGAATCGGCAATGTTTCTCCTTGTGCCATGTCTTGCCAGAATGCTCGCAGGACACATGTTCATGTGTCGGTGGTGGGGCTCTTGGTCGCTTAAATTAAGCAGTCTGTATCGGTCGGAAAAGGGTCCTTTGTTGTCCCGAGGATCGTCTGTCACCAGCAGGCATCCTCCCCACGCTCTGCAAAAAGACCTCATGCAACCTGGCCGCTTTCAGCATGGCCTCATGAGTCGGTAGATTCATAGTGGACATCGTTCCTCTGCACTCCAGATCTAGGCCCATACGAAAACACCGAGCCCGATTGGCATCTGTCGTCACAAGCTTCGGATCGTACTTACAGAGCAATGAGAATCCTGCATCATACTCGTCCACGCTCCACAGACACTGAGTCAGGCATTCAAATCTTTTTCTCAACTCATCCTTAGCTGTCTCTGGAAGGAACATGGCCTCGAAGCTCTCTCTGAACATCTCCCAGGTAATAGTAGTCCCAGCCAAGTGCCGTTCCTAAGCCTCCCACCAATCTCGAGACTGGTAGGTCAGACATCTTCTGGCTGCCTCCATTAATATCTCTCGTGGAAATTCAACCATGGTCAAGTTATCCTCGATGTGCCTCAGCCACTCATCTACCTCAAGTGCACTCTCTTTTCAAGAGAAGGTCTTCGTATGCAGTTCTTTGAACTACTGTATCCTGGCTTCTTCAAAGTCGAGACACTAGCAAGCTTCTCATACTTCTAGCTCAGATGGTCTAGCATCCCCATCAAGACCTTCACCATCAAGGCGGCCTCAGAGGGTGCAGAAGTCCTGTCCCCATATCCCCCGAATCCATCGTCCCGGTCCCAGATGTCCTATTGTTATCGTCCATTCTGTGGAGAGAGGACATGATAACTCAGATTAGTATCATAAACTGAAGTATCGGAGCATTATCTATGCTATCCCTATGCATGTCACAGTGAGCAGACCTGCTTGGGCCACCACAAAACCTGTCACACCCCAATCTCCCAAATACCCTGGGTTTTCAAATTTTCCCCTGACAAGTGGAAGGTGGAGGTTTAACAGACCGCGGTACTGCACCAAGTGTAAAATTTAAATTCACACAATCAGGTTACTGCACACGTTGGGAAACTACAGACAGAAGAAAAAGAAACTACAAGAGCTCCAACATAGCAGTAATAGGTACTACTGTTACAGAACCATGTACCAGTACAAAATACAACTGAGAAACTACACAGCATATCTAAGCAAATACAAGGTACAAATACAAGGTACAACTGAAAACATCTAATAAGTACAAAAGGGAGGACAACACTATACTACACATATGTACACAAAGTCCTCAGACAGAAAAGTACACAAAAAGGGAATGACTCAAACCCCCTAACTAGTCATGTGTGTCCGAAGGGCGTGAGTCTCCTACATCGGGAAGCTCCCTCGGCTCTGGCCCAACAACTACCTGCTCTGGTCCTGAAAGACAACGTGGACACGTCACAACATGCTCAGTAGGAAACCCAACTTGGAAGGAACATTTGTTTTGGTTTCACTACACAGATTATTAATGTTCTAACACAACTACTAAACAACAGTGCAACTGTAACAACGAAAGAGAAGTATGACAAGCCAACATTTTCATGTTTGTATTAATTCGGAAACCTGAGCACAACGCAGTGTATCAGGGATTGGACCTCACCTCGGGTGGGTGGCTCTCAACCCTGCCAGTGGTACACGGGCACTGATTAATTTTAACGGGGTTATCATATTTTTCTTCTTCTTCTTCTGCCTCTCTCTCTCTCTCTCTCTCTCTCTCTCTCTCTCTCTCTCTCTCTGTGTGTGTGTGTGTGTGTGTGTGTGTGTGTGTGTGTGTGTGTGTGTGTGTGTGTGTGTGTGTGTGTGTACCCTTTGCCTCAAAGTTCCCTATGGGCGTCACTCAAATCCTCGTAAGTCCAGTCCTGCTACCTACGTACTATTCAGGTCTCCCCACCCCTTCCTAGGATACTTACCCATGTTATAGTGGATCAAGTTATCCCGAAACATTTCAATTACATTTTTTTCATTGGCAATGTGGACAACATGGCTACAAATACATCCAGCTAGCAGAAAAATGCAGAGACAGACATAACAGTGGTAGTTATCATCAATTTTCTTTATGAATTTGCTAAAACTTTTTAAATGAAAGTTATAGATATTGAAGTTCTCTACTCAGATATCAAATATCATAAATTTAGAGCAATTAAGCTAATTGATATGGACTAAACCCCATAGTGTACAGAATCTGGTTTTTGACAAAAATGTTGAGCCCGAAAGATCTGTTGTTTCTATTAACTTACAGTCATAATCTTAGTGAGGTCAAAACATGAAAATTGTGGATATTGAAGTTATAATTCCAAATTGACCAAAATCATACCTATTGGATCACTACAGTGGGAGTTCTACAATTTTTGGTGATACTGTACAGATTCTAGCCGATTCTAATACATTAGTCTATTTCAGTTATTCGGTCAAGATTTATACAGAACTAGTCCATGGTTAATAAACGAAAGTTGTAAGGGACTTCATCGTATTTACGTATTATATTTTTCCACTATTTTTAACGTCCTAGAATAACAGTTCTGCATAACTAAAGTTACAGCAAAACCTGACCTTAAAATAGCCACATCATTGCGAGAAATTAATTGAAATTTACATTGCAATTAAGATGAATTACACTAATCATGCACAAGCATAATGCCATTACAATAGTCCTAAGAGAATTTATTTCAAGTTGGATTCCTACCTCAACTAGGGATGAGAACTTCTTTCTCCTACTCTTTCTCCATCTTCCTCTTTCTTCTCCTCTTCTTTCAAGTCTTCTTCTGCTCTTCTCCTTTTTTTTTCTTTCTCTCTCTTTTTCCTCTAAAGCATTCGACAAAGAGAGAATAATATGGAGTTGGGACAAAATTGAAAAGAAAAAGGAAGAAGAAAGAAGAAGAAATGAGTAGGTGGTGGGTTTCTCTTGCAAGTTCTTGAAGCTTCCTCATTCTCATCCAAAGAATTACAAGAAATTTATATCCTCTCACTACCACCCTCAAACTTCTAAGGAATTACAAGAAAGCACCACATGAATTTGCCCCTCAACTTGGGGCAATAATTACATAACATGACATTGGCCGACCACTATTCACACCAAGCCACATACAAACCCTCATGCACACTTTATAACGCATGGCACCCTAAGGGGGTTACATTCAACGAATACAACAATTAAGCCAAGTACTCACCGACACACCCTTGTGTGGATTTAGCTTACGCTTTTTGAAGATGAGATGTTAAAACAATTGGGAGTCGACTACTTTATTGATACGTAGTTTTGTATTAGAAAAGTATGCGATACTCTATCTAAATGATTTTAAAACAATTTCAAAATATATTTTTTGAGTTAAAATTATTTTTCTAAGTACGTGGAGTTTCAATCTCAAGGCTTATATTGAATAAAGTCATGAACTAAATTACATCAGTATTACCACTCTCTTTGGCTTTGATGTAGCTATGATCCTCATCTCTATATCTTTGACTCTTGAGCTTCATGTTGTCTTGAATGAGCTTCCTCAACGCTAACATCTTTGACCAAGTGATCTTCATGGCTTTGTGCAAGCTCCATTGGTCTTGATGTAATTTTTTCATGCATGCATGGCATTGAACTCATATTCTTTTGAAATATCTTTTAATACATACACACTCCATAATCATGAGTTGTATCCTTCATTTGTTTAATCATCATCAAAAATACGCTTGTGGCGTCTCAATATCTAACATATGACATCTGCTAATTAAGTGTTTAGGGATACAGTTGGCTTCTAACTCGAATTGCCGCCTGGATTTGGATGACCCCGCACTATATAAATGGGTCATCTCCATTCCCTCTCAATACACCAAGAAATCCCTACAAAAGATATCAAAGAGTTGGTCGAAAACAAAACGTCTCTCATTCACAATGGAACAGAATGGTCTGAGTAAAGTGGTAGCACTTGCTCCTAGAGTTAGCATCTCCTTCCTCAAGAACTCAACCATAAGTCCTCACTTTGTTGGGTAAGCGTCCTGCCTTTGATTTCCTCCTAAATGCTGTCTTGCAGATGTGGAATCTGAAAGGATCGCTTTCGCCCCTCCGGCTTTTTTGCATTTAAGTTTGGGATGGGTGAAGACTGCACTAGGTGTAGCATCTAAGATCTCTTGAGCGGAGAAATTCGCATCTAAGATCTCTTGAGCGGAGAAATTCAAACCTCTTTGAGTAAAGTTTTTACTTCTCCTCGAAGGTTTTGGATCCGTGAGTATCGCTTAAGTATATCCGCTCAAAGAAGAGATATATATTCCAACACTAATTCTTATTCTGCAATTTGATCTTGGGCTTTCATAAGGTAGTTTCAAAAAGTGTAATTTTTCAAGCCTTTCATCGTTTTCTAAATTCTTTGTGTGTGTGTGTGCGGATGTTATGGCTTTGACGCATGCATGTTGACATGAATGACTCCAGCCATATCTCCCCCATCCTCACCTTGTATGGTATTGTGTCAGATGCTCCGGTCCTGTGTGGTTCATAAAAGAAATTGGGGTAGGTGAACTGCTCAGATCCATGCACAGAGTTGAACAAACAGAACCCAATGTCAATTTATTCAGTAATAAATCTTAATCTTGGGGTGTTAGCACAATTAACTGAGATGGCTTTTGCCTCGATTGCTGTCATGCCCTGGAACTTGCAACAAGCCTGGATGCTTTCTTCTACCTTGGGATGCTCCCATGCCTGTCTCACTGGTGACCCTGAGCTGCCTGTTCCCCACTGGGGCTTCTTGCTCTTTGGCGACAAGCCCAATGGCTGCTCGTGCTCAGACTCAGCTGCCCCGGATTAAAAAGTTGGAACACCTTTTTCTTTTGCTGATGTGTGCCAAACTAGTTCGTGCTATATCCTTTTTAAGAATGACAGAGATTCGAAGCTTATATCAGCATTAAGAGATTTTTCAAACTAAATATGAAGGAACTCAAATTCATTAAGTTTATGATGCTCGATTGTTAGAATGATTTGCCCAAGGCTTCTTTTTTCCATCAACGAATTTGGAAGTCCATGTGACTTTCTGTGAAAAAATATCGCTGGTAGATTAGACATCACCATAATCTAACTGCAATAATGGTTTTCGTTAACCATCTCAACAATCTTCACAGTATATCTGATCCGTCATTTACAATCAGTCCAATTGATATACGTAGTAAATTATCTTTAGCTTTTCTACTCATCCCATTATGTCTTTGCAGGTGATGCTTCAGCTGGGTCCCGTCCACAGTAGAGATCTCGTATATGTAACCTGATACTCATTATTTTATCATTATTCTTTCAAATAAAAAGTACCACTATGAAACATTCAGTGATGAGCACATAAATCCTAATTGCTAACCTGTGCCAAACGGGTTTAACTTGAGCACCGTGCTGTATCAATTTTTAGAATGCAATAGATTCGATGCTTCTTTTAGCATTAAGAGATTTTTCAAACTAAAACTGTAGGGACTCAAATTCGTTAAATAATGGCTCAAGTTTATGATGCACCGAATGTTACAAGGATTTGGAAAGGTTTATTGTGATTAGGGGTGGGCAAAATACCTGGTTCCAATTCCGAACCGGGTTCCGTACCTGAATCCGATTCCGAATTGCCCGAATATTCGGATCTGGAATCGGTTTCGGGTTCAAAAGCTCCGTCCGATTTGAATCGGAATCGGAATCCGGAATGCGAGTCCAAATAAACAACCCGAACCGATTCCGAAAAATAGAGCCCGACCAAAGCAGCACCTTTTCTTCAAGCGCAAACGCCATGGACCCGAGCACATATTTAAACAAGAATATCATTGATTTCCAATCGATGTGGGACTAAACAAGGATGTAACACCGATGCCAACACAACAAACACGCGAGCTTCTCGTACCGTTGCAGCCACCCTGTCCAAGTCAACAGGCCGGATCGCATGACCCTTTTCACATTAACCTTGAACCCAAACAATTATTTAAAGGTGTATGGCTTCGGTTTCCCACCGATGTGGGACTAAATAACACAGTATATGATGGAGGGCTGTAGTGAAGAGCAAAGGGTCCAAATTTAGTCCCACATCGCCGGGAGAAAGCAAGTTCTTATAGTTTAAATAATAATGATTGTACTTAGTTAAACGCAAGCAGCGCAGGCCGCTCTTCTGGTTCCTCCCATGCTGACGCGAAAACCGTAAATGCCTTTCGGAATTGAATTCGAATTCGACTTTCGTTTGCTTAATTCGGACCCCGAATATTCGGGATCCGATTATTCGGTTTCGGGATTCGGATTTTTGTTACACATCCGAATTAATTCGGATCCGGATTCGGGTTGGCCTAAAAATTTGGGTTTACCCGATGCCCACCCCTAATTGTGATTCGGACACACATAAAATATGGGTAAAGGTTTCGACACCCGACTTACCCAAGGCTTCCTTTTTCCATCAATGAATTTGTAAGTCCATATTGTTATGAATCATCATCTGGGGGAGGATCCACAGCTCTTTATTTACAGCATATAGAGGAGCATATACAGATAAGATACAATAGATACAGTCTTATCTATAAGATAAGCCGTGATCCCAACCGGCTAACCAACTTGGTATTATCCATTCACAACACTCCCCCTTATCCAGTCATAGGTGTGGACTCTGCTCATGAATACTTCAGGATTCTGAGCGTAGTAGGAGTCTCACATGGGGTGGATACTTTAGGATCCTGAGTTGGTGAGGTTTACCTCGTTAAAACCTTTAGCTATGGAAAACCCAGTGTGAAAAACCAATAGCCAAGGAAAATGAGTACAAACGCTCTCTAACTCCCCCTGATTTGTACAAGCGACTCTGCTCATGAACACTTCGGAATTCTGAGGATCACAAAGGGGTGGATACTTCAGGATCCAGAGTTGATGTGAAGTGTCTCGTTAAAACCTTTGGCTATGAAAACCCTGTGGAAAAAACCATAGCTAAGGGAAAAGAGTACAAACTCCCTCAACTCCACCTGATCTGTAAAATCCCTTAGGCTTTCAGATCTCTTAGGCGTATATCATCACTCCTATTTACAATATTCCGAAAATATACACAGATTACAAATATTATCACCATTAAGCAGCTGTTGAATCCAAAAACTATGGAGAGGTGTGCTAAGTTTCGTCACCTCTGATGTGGTCTTCAGACTATGTGGTCAGCTCCACAATACCAGCCTCTATCTCATCATCACTGGGATGTGATGTACCACCAGGCGCCCTCTATTAATACACCATTAGTGTGGTGAGGATCTCAGAATGATAGGATGATGTTGCTTTCATAATATGCTTTATAGATCTGCAGTAGATGGCCATCCCACCGTGGGTACCCAGACTGTGATTTCTCAGTATAGGGATTGGACTTGTAACCTGCATTTGCATAAACATGGAGGATGATACTATATAATGTAAGCCCAAATCTTTCGACCCTTGGAGGAGGCACAGAAGACTTAACTCCGGTCTAATGGCCCTTTTTAGGTGCCAACTATCTCTGGCTAATGAGTTTACTGCACCTACTATATCGAGACGCGTGCAGTTAGCCAGGAGTGCCTGATTGCACTTAGATAAGGGACTTTAGGACCAATTATATCCTCCACCTCTTCCAGCGATCGAAAGGGGTCTTTTTGTACATCCATAGAGTGTACTACCGTAGGTGTACTTTGGATGACAATGGTCCTTTTAATTTCTCAACGCACTTCTGGGCGAATGTAACAGGATTTATTAAGATAATAAATCTGTGAGCCATGGCTTAATTTATTTTTGCCTAGGCCTTTCATTTCATTTAATAGTCAGGCTTGAATAGATATTTTGGTTTTCTCTTCAGGAGATCCAATGAGATTTAAGTTGTTTACAACTATGATCTCAAATCCTGTTCTTTGCTCAGATGCAAAGGCAACCCCCAGTAGGAATCATTGCTTTGTCAAGTGATTCTCTTGGTTGTACATTATTTATTATTCTTCTTGTTTTTCTTCAATAGAATAGACGTCCCGAAGTATATTTAGGCATTTAAGGAAATGTAGAATTTATCTTTACCAAGATATCCACAAAGGTATGCCGTCACAACATCCAATAACAGCGTATCTAAATTTTCCTTTGCCGAATCGTAAGGTATTCGCATTTTATAACTTAGGGAATCTGATGCATCATTTATGAGTCATGCTCATTTTAATTTGTTCATTCCCTAGTTTCAGCGAACAAATCCTTAAGTTATAGGTTGTACCGTATAACATACGATTTTGTATTTATTTTTCTTATGTGTACAATACTTTATTTTACTCACAGGTTTGACACCTTTTGGTGTCTGGACTTCAGGTCCGAACATTTCACGTTTCATAAGTGAGTCCAGCTCATCTTTTATTGCATTGTTCTACATTTGGCCAATCTCTATGTTGGCATTTTAGCAACGGAGTATGGAACGATATTTTATAAACATCATCGCTTTTGCGATGTATATGGCAATATGATACGTGAATACATTGTCGAAAATTATGTTCTTTCTATCCAACACCTCCCCGGTACGTAGAACATTTACTTTCAATTTCAGTTTTTCCCGGCATTTCCTCTGCAGTGGATTCTGGGAAGGGTGAGGATGTAGACATGAGCTCATTGTCATGTGGTAGTATTGTCTTAAGGTCTCCAGGAGTTTCTGTCCTTGGAGCCTAGTGGTCTGCCTCTTTTCTATTGAGGAACAGCCACTTCTGCTGCTGGTGGATTGCATCTATTCTCGGGAATGTCAATCCTAGCTGGAGTATTTGCAGCAGGGATGTGTGATCTGACAATCTTCTGATTGTTAGTAAATTAGTTCGGTAACTGGTGAACATTGTTCTGTATGTGGAGGACCTTCAGGATCTCATCTTCACATTGTTTCGTTACCGAAACATAGTGGGTCAAACCTTTTGTATCCCACGTTATAATTTGCTTCGCACCAGATTTTCCACTATCTGGGCCTATTTTGGGGAAAATCGTCTCATTGAAATCACAGTCTTCAAGATATGCCTTAAATGCGTCCTCCATTTGGGGTTTTAGGTATCTTATAATTGAGGGTGAGTCAAACCCTACATAGATATCTAGACGATGTAGAGGACCCATTTTTGTCCTCTATGGTGGTGCGATGGGGATTTAAACTGCGCGACTGTCACGACCCGCTTCCCTAAAATGGAGGCGAGACGTGAAAAGGTCCGCACGAGAGTGGAGCTGTGAAGCCCCAAACCCGATAAGCGTCCACGATACATAAACAGGTCCCTGTAACCACAACAGAATAACAATAATAACACAAGGAGTGACTGAAATAAAATTTCCACATCTCACCAATTGTCTAACATCAACAAAAGTCCAACATCCAGAAAAGCCACCAGGCTAAAAGAAAAGAGTCTAAGGCCCAGAACAAGGCCAACAAAAGGAACGACATAACAAAGTATAGGTGCTACGCACCGATAACAAAACAACTGTCTAATAAAAGTAAAACACACGAAGACACTAGGACTGGTCCCCAGTGTCCACGTACTCCCCGCCAAACACAAGCTCGGGCTCGGCGTCAGCAAACACCTCGTCCTCAACAAGGTACTCGGGCTCAGGATCTAACATGTGTCACCCAAAAGAGTAAAGGGGCACATGTCAGCAAGTCTAGAAAGACTTGGGCAAGGAAACTGAAAGTGAGGCATCTAGCAACCTAGCAGTTTAGTATGCATGACATGGCAGTTATAACATGAGTGCACAATTAAAACATGGCGAGACAATTTGTACAAGAGAACGATTTATCGGGACAAGACAAGAGTAGCCAAGCTACTATCAATTCAATACATTCACATTTTGTAGGTGTTTACGCCATTCGCTGAATGGCATAGCATTTCAGACCGATCGGCACTAAACACTACCCAATATTCACACGAAGTGGAGCCTGGGGTCCCTGCACATTGAGCTCATCTAGTGAGCCTAGGGTTGCCCCGCCATTGAGCTCGCATTCTTAGTTCACAATTCAATGTATCGAGCGTTGGGGTTAGCAACTCATTATGCTCGCTTCTGGTCACGAGCCAGGAACACTAGTATGGCGTAGGGAACACCTAGCCGGAACACGCAATTCGGGCATTGGCTATCAACCAACACATGGCCCGCTTCTGGAACACGAGCCAGGAACACAACATTGTAGCGAAGCTACGCAATCACAGCAATACCTAAAGAATGCGAGGTCATGACAATTTATTTGCGCACAGTTAATTAAATTAAACGTGACAGGCGAAATGCAATGACATGAACATATTCGCGTACCGTTAATTGAAGGTAAACATGACATGTTAATTGTGCAACATGCTAAAAGTCGGAATTAGCTTCGTTGTCAATCTATTTCCCCAATTTGCGCCTAGGCGAGTATCATTTCGTCGCCTAGCCTCTTTTACGCCTACAACATGCAAATGGCCTAAAACATGGCCTAAACCCTAAGTGGCAAGTTTCACTTGCCTAGCACCGGGGGTGACGATCAACCTCGTCACACGGATGCTATCTACGAGGAAATCGCTGTTATGGGGGAAACAAACACCAAACACATGAAATTAATTAGGGTTTTCATAAAATTATAAATAAGCTATGAAAACAACGGTAGATCGATTTCTTACCGAGAGAAGACGGAAGGAACACTCCGGGGAACCCTAGGATCAAATCTGGAGAAGATTGGAGAAGTTTGGGGAAACTAGGGTTTTGGGGGATTTGGGGATTTTGATGGGTTTTGATGGAGATTTGGGGAAGATGAGAGGTAGATAGGGTAGATGGATGGTTTGGATGATGGATTTAGGGCTTGGAATGAAGCAATGGAGCTTGGAGGAAGGTGGGGGATCAATGGGGGCGATTTTAGGATTTAGGGTCGAGTTGGAGGGGAAGAAAACGTTTGGGTTGGGTATTTATAGGCTAGGCTGGCGGCTAGGGCAAAACTAGGGTTTACAGCACTAGTTAGTCGGTCAAAGAACAACCACTGACCGACTAGTTTGACAACTAGTCGGTCGGTCGACCAACGCAGACCGACTAAGTGTAAACAGTAGCTACAGGTGAAATTAGGATTCTAGAGTTAGTCGGTCCATGAACAAATACTGACCGACTAGTTTGGCATCTAGTCGGTCGAAGAACGTTCTTAGACCGACTAAGAGTGAACAGTAACTGATACAAAAATAATTTGATGAGTTAGTCGGTTCAAGAAGCATTGCTGACCGACTAGTTTGCAACCTATTCGGTCAACCAACGTTCTTAGACCGACTAACGATAAACAATAACTCCTGAGAAATTTAGAAAGCTAACTAGTCGGTCCAAGAAGGATTGCCGACCGACTGGATCGTCATCTAGTCGGTCGGTGGCCCTTCTTACACCGGCTAATGAGCACAGAAAGTACCGATACGGAGCGCGAGACCACGGGATCGATTCCTAAGACTCCTAGGCTTGATCTAATAGTTAGATACGACCGTTATGAAGTCCGTCACGAGTGACTTACTTCGAAATCGACAATCCTAAGGAAGAAGCGAGAAAATACGACGAATCGATCGAAAATGAAATCTACGGAGACGAAAACCACACAAGAGGAGAAAATCCACCAAAACATATATTATATATATAAAATCCAGATACATGAAAAGCAGTTGTTACATCCTCCCCAACTTAAGAAAAATTCCGTCCTCGGAATTTCCAAAACTCACGAGTCCGGGAACAAAAGTGGGAAACGCTCTCGCATCTCATCCTCATTCTCCCAAGTAGACTCTCCAGGTGAACCGTGTCGCCACATCACCCTCACAAGATTGACAATCTTGTTCCGAAGTGATTTCTGACGCCTGTCCAGAATCTGCACTGGATGCTGGTCATACGTCATATCGGGGCGAACGGTAATCTCCGAAAAATCCACCGCATGAGACGGATCGCTAATGTATCGACGAAGCTGCGACACATGGAAAACATTGTGAACTCCTTCCAAAGATGGCGGCAAGGCCAAGCGATACGCTACCTCGCCAACCCTCTCCAAAACGTCAAACGGTCCAATGTATCGCGGGCTCAACTTCCCACGCTTCCCGAAACGAATCACACCACGATTCGGGGAAATCTTCAAGAACACATGGTCGCCCGGCTGAAACTCCAAAGGACGACGTTTAGCATCCGCCCAATGCTTAAAACGGTCCTGAGCAATCCTCAACCTCTCCCGAATATTCCTGACGATATCCACGGCCTCCACGATCATCTCAGGTCCCAACAACTCCCGATCACCAACGTCATCCCAACTCAATGGCGATCGACATTTCCTCCCATAAAGAGCGGCGAATGGCGCCATGCCAATACTCGCCTGGAAGCTGTTGTTGTAAGAGAACTCCACCAAGTGCAGATGGTCCTCCCACGAACCCTTGAAATCCAACATGCACGCCCTCAGCATGTCTTCCAAAATCTGAATCGTCCTCTCGGACTGGCCATCCGTCTGCGGATGGTACGCCGTGCTGAAACTCAGACGCGTACCCAAGCTCTTCTGCAAACTCTGCCAGAACTGAGATGTGAATCTCGTGTCTCTGTCAGACACGATACTCACGGGGACTCCATGAAGTCGCACAACTTCCTGCACGATTCACGTTACATCACTATCCAAACTAGGAAAAGGAAATAAAAACGGAGAGTAAAAGAATTTTACCTCCATATATCTCCTCGCTAGCGCCTCAGTGGACTGTCCCACTCGGAACGGAATAAAATGCGCAGATTTGGTCAATCGATCTACGATCACCCAAATCGCGTCATTCTGCTTCGGACTCCGAGGTAGTCCAGTCACGAAATCCATAGTGATGTGCTGCCACTTCCACTCCGGAATCGGAAGCGGTTGTAGCAACCCGGCCGAACGCTGATGCTCCGCCTTCACTTGCTGGCAAACCAAGCACTTGGCTACACTCCGAGCCACGCTCCTCTTCATACCATGCCACCAATAATTCAGACGAAGATCCTGGTACATCTTGGTGCCACCAGGATGCACAGAATACGGCGAACTGTGTGCCTCCACCATCAGCTCCTCTCTGATATCCCCAGCAGGCACACACAACCTGGCTCCAAACCTCAGCGAGCCATCCTCATGAATCAAAAAGTCAGTCCGCAGACCGGCTTCCACCTGCTCCCGAATCTTCACCAGCCTCGGATCCTCGGCCTGGCCAGCCTTAATCCGATCCACGATCGTCGACTGCACCTGCATGTACATCAACGACGAAGCCTCGCCAGGAAGAACAATCTCCACACCAGACTCGCAAAAATCCTGCTGCAATCTCCACTGCGAAGTCAAAATCATCACCGCTGGCAGCCTACTCAAAGCATCTGGAACCACATTCACCTTGCCAGGGTGAAACTGCAAATCAATATCATAATCCGCCATAAGCTCCAACCATCGACGCTGTCGCATGTTGAGCTCCTTCTGAGTGAAAATATACTTCAAGCTTTTGTGATCGGTGAAAATCTTCACTTTCTCACTCAGCAAGAAGTGCCTCCAAATCTTAAGGGCAAACACAACGGCAGCCAACTCCAAATCATGCGTCGGGTAATTCTTCTCATGAACCTTAAGCTGACGAGACGCATACGCCACAACATGCCCGTGCTGATGCAGCACGCAACCGAGTCCCTTGCCAGAAGCATCGCAAAAGATCTCAAATCCACCGCTGCGATCAGGCACGACAAGAATAGGGGCAGTCGTCAACCTCTCCTTCAGAATACCAAAAGCACTCTCACAATCACCCGACCAAGCAAAAGCAACATCCTTCCGCGTCAACCTGGTCATCGGCTCAGCAATACGAGAAAAGTCCTTAATGAATCGCCGATAATAACCAGCAAGTCCAAGGAAACTCCGAATCTCAGACGCTGACGACGGAACAGGCCACTCCCTGATGGCCCGAATCTTCTCGGGATCCACAGAAATACCATCTCCAGTCACCACGTGCCCGAGAAAAGCAACTCGATCCAGCCAAAACTCGCACTTCGAAAACTTAGCATACAAACGATGCTTCCTCAAAATCTCCAACACCGTCCTTAAGTGCGAGGCATGCTCTTCCTCCGACTTCGAATAGATCAGAATGTCGTCAATGAAGATAACGACAAACTTATCCAAAAAGTCGTAGAAAATCAGGTTCATCATATTCATGAAAACTGCGGGCGCGTTAGTTACGCCGAAAGGCATAACCACAAACTCATAGTGTCCATACTTCGTCCTGAACGCTGTCTTCGGAACATCTCCCTTCTTAACCTTCAACTGATGGTAACCACTCCTCAAATCCAACTTAGAAAACACCCTCGAACCTCCAAGCTGATCAAAAATATCATCGATGCGAGGCAACGGGTATTTATTCTTAATGGTCACCGCATTCAACTCCCGATAGTCCACGCACATGCGACGCGAACCATCCTTCTTCTTAACCAACAACACCGGTGCTCCCCACGGAGACACACTAGGATTAATATAACCCTTCTGCAAAAGCTCATCCAACTGCTTCCGCAACTCTTCCAACTCTGCAGGTGCCATACGATACGGCGCCTTCGAAATCGGCTGCGCACCTGGAACAAGATCGATAGAAAATTCCAGAGCCCGATCAGGCGGCAACCCAGACATCTCCTCGGGGAAGACGTCGCCAAAATCTCGCACCACGGCTGGCCACTCCAACTCCATCTGCATAGCCACAGCCTCCACCGGCCTGGCCCGAAATCTGACAGGACCAAGCGAACTGCTACCACGACTGAACTCAAATACTGGATGTCCGGGAATCTCGAACACCACCTTCTTCCTCCGACAGTCGATCGTAGCATAGAAGCTCGCCAGCCAATCCATCCCAAGAACTGCATCATAGTTGATGATGTCGTGGACAATGAAATCAGCAAAAAGCTCATGTCCACAGACCACCAACGAGCAAGAATTGCAACCACGATGCACCGAGACCACACCATTCCCTGTGACGATATTCCAACTCTTGGGGAGAGGGGACGTCGACAAGGAATGCCTCTCCACGAAGCTCCGAGAAATAATGCACATCGATGCACCAGAGTCAAAGAGGACTCGTGCAGGAAATGTGCAAACCAAAATCACACCTAATCAAGCAATTAACAATCAAACCCTAATCTAGCAAACAACCATGTTCAAGCAACCAACACAATCTAACAATCAAAACCAGCTAGGAAAGTAACAGCTAGAGTGAGGATTACCTGCGATAACCTCATCCACAGCCGCGCTCTCCGCAGCGGTCATCAGAAAAGCCTGCCTCCTCGACGGAACAGCCTGCCGAAAAGCCTGCCTCTGCGGAACAAGAGCTGCTCCACGTCCAGCAGGAACAGGCGCTCGCTGCTGCAATGGCTGAGCTGCAACAGGAGCCCTCCGCAGCGGATCCGCATGCCGACAATCCTTCGCGACATGAGAAGCATCACCGCAAACCAGACACTGGCCCAGAAACTTCCGACACTGATCCTTGACGTGACCAGGCCTGCCGCAGAAATGGCAGATCTTCGGAATAGACCCTCCTGGCCTCTTAAACTGAGCGGATTGATTAGGCCTGAATCCAGGTCTAACCACAGCCCTCGCCTGCTCCACAGGCCTCTTCCCAGCACCAACAACCGACCCCTTCCTCTGGTTCACAAGCAACTCCTGCCTCTTAGCTGCTACCAGAACCTTCTGATAAGACTCCCGGTCAGAAGAGGTCACAAAACTCTGGAGCTCTGAAGCAAGCCCCTGCAGGAACCTCTGAGCTCTCTCCTCAGCGTCCTGCACCATCTTCGGCGCAAACCGACTAAGCCTCATGAACTCCTGGTGGTACATGTCCACCGACGAGTTCCCCTGCTTCAAATCGATAAAACGCTGCAGCATCTCCTCCTTGGCAGCCTTCGGGAAGAACTCACCCTCAAATCTGGCCTTGAAGGTAGCCCAAGCAATCGGCTCCACCAACAACTTCTCTTCTGCATCCCACCAATTCCTGGCGTTATCCTTGAGTTGCCTCTTCGCCAAATCAACCCATCCAGCCGGGGTGATCTTGGCCATCTTCAGATTGTCCTCGACGTTCCGAATCCACTCATCGGCCGCCAGAGGACCCTCAGAACCATCAAAATATGCGGGACCCAGCTCCCGAAATTGCTTCGCTCCTGGCTCAGAGCGAGGAACATCCGGAAGAACCCGGGCAGCTCGAGCAGGTGGAGCATTCTGGACTTGCAGAAGCACGCCCTGCTGCACTTGCATCATCTGCAACATCATCCGCATCATCTCACCGCTGGTGGGTTCCCGCTCAGGCTCCTCATCATGAGGGAGCGCACCACTGCCCCCACCACGGGTGAAACGCCTTCCTGCCATCTAATGACACGGAAAACAAATCAGATTAGACTCATAGCTTATGACTCGGACGTCGAACTTAATTTATTGGACATTCTAATATTATTATCGCTATTCCAAAAATCGCAGTTACAGAAGGGGACCTGCATGGGCCACCACTAAAACCTGTCACGACCCGCTTCCCTAAAATGGAGGCGAGACGTGAAAAGGTCCGCACGAGAGTGGAGCTGTGAAGCCCCAAACCCGATAAGCGTCCACGATACATAAACAGGTCCCTGTAACCACAACAGAATAACAATAATAACACAAGGAGTGACTGAAATAAAATTTCCACATCTCACCAATTGTCCAACATCAACAAAAGTCCAACATCCAGAAAAGCCACCAGGCTAAAAGAAAAGAGTCTAAGGCCCAGAACAAGGCCAACAAAAGGAACGACATAACAAAGTATAGGTGCTACGCACCGATAACAAAACAACTGTCTAATAAAAGTAAAACACACGAAGACACTAGGACTGGTCCCCAGTGTCCACGTACTCCCCGCCAAACACAAGCTCGGGCTCGGCGTCAGCAAACACCTCGTCCTCAACAAGGTACTCGGGCTCAGGATCTAACATGTGTCACCCAAAAGAGTAAAGGGGCACATGTCAGCAAGTCTAGAAAGACTTGGGCAAGGAAACTGAAAGTGAGGCATCTAGCAACCTAGCAGTTTAGTATGCATGACATGGCAGTTATAACATGAGTGCACAATTAAAACATGGCGAGACAATTTGTACAAGAGAACGATTTATCGGGACAAGACAAGAGTAGCCAAGCTACTATCAATTCAATACATTCACATTTTGTAGGTGTTTACGCCATTCGCTGAATGGCATAGCATTTCAGACCGATCGGCACTAAACACTACCCAATATTCACACGAAGTGGAGCCTGGGGTCCCTGCACATTGAGCTCATCTAGTGAGCCTAGGGTTGCCCCGCCATTGAGCTCGCATTCTTAGTTCACAATTCAATGTATCGAGCGTTGGGGTTAGCAACTCATTATGCTCGCTTCTGGTCACGAGCCAGGAACACTAGTATGGCGTAGGGAACACCTAGCCGGAACACGCAATTCGGGCATTGGCTATCAACCAACACATGGCCCGCTTCTGGAACACGAGCCAGGAACACAACATTGTAGCGAAGCTACGCAATCACAGCAATACCTAAAGAATGCGAGGTCATGACAATTTATTTGCGCACAGTTAATTAAATTAAACGTGACAGGCGAAATGCAATGACATGAACATATTCGCGTACCGTTAATTGAAGGTAAACATGACATGTTAATTGTGCAACATGCTAAAAGTCGGAATTAGCTTCGTTGTCAATCTATTTCCCCAATTTGCGCCTAGGCGAGTATCATTTCGTCGCCTAGCCTCTTTTACGCCTACAACATGCAAATGGCCTAAAACATGGCCTAAACCCTAAGTGGCAAGTTTCACTTGCCTAGCACCGGGGGTGACGATCAACCTCGTCACACGGATGCTATCTACGAGGAAATCGCTGTTATGGGGGAAACAAACACCAAACACATGAAATTAATTAGGGTTTTCATAAAATTATAAATAAGCTATGAAAACAACGGTAGATCGATTTCTTACCGAGAGAAGACGGAAGGAACACTCCGGGGAACCCTAGGATCAAATCTGGAGAAGATTGGAGAAGTTTGGGGAAACTAGGGTTTTGGGGGATTTGGGGATTTTGATGGGTTTTGATGGAGATTTGGGGAAGATGAGAGGTAGATAGGGTAGATGGATGGTTTGGATGATGGATTTAGGGCTTGGAATGAAGCAATGGAGCTTGGAGGAAGGTGGGGGATCAATGGGGGCGATTTTAGGATTTAGGGTCGAGTTGGAGGGGAAGAAAACGTTTGGGTTGGGTATTTATAGGCTAGGCTGGCGGCTAGGGCAAAACTAGGGTTTACAGCACTAGTTAGTCGGTCAAAGAACAACCACTGACCGACTAGTTTGACAACTAGTCGGTCGGTCGACCAACGCAGACCGACTAAGTGTAAACAGTAGCTACAGGTGAAATTAGGATTCTAGAGTTAGTCGGTCCATGAACAAATACTGACCGACTAGTTTGGCATCTAGTCGGTCGATGAACGTTCTTAGACCGACTAAGAGTGAACAGTAACTGATACAAAAATAATTTGATGAGTTAGTCGGTTCAAGAAGCATTGCTGACCGACTAGTTTGCAACACCGACTAACGATAAACAGTAACTCCTGAGAAATTTAGAAAGCTAACTAGTCGGTCCAAGAAGGATTGCCGACCGACTGGATCGTCATCTAGTCGGTCGGTGGCCCTTCTTACACCGGCTAATGAGCACAGAAAGTACCGATACGGAGCGCGAGACCCCGGGATCGATTCCTAAGACTCCTAGGCTTGATCTAATAGTTAGATACGACCGTTATGAAGTCCGTCACGAGTGACTTACTTCGAAATCGACAATCCTAAGGAAGAAGCGAGAAAATACGACGAATCGATCGAAAATGAAATCTACGGAGACGAAAACCACACAAGAGGAGAAAATCCACCAAAACATATATTATATATATATAATCCAGATACATGAAAAGCAGTCGTTACAGCGACCGAAGATTTTCAAGTGAGAAATGTTCGGTGGCATTCCATATGCAAGTTGCGTTGGAGACTCTGACCTCCAGAGGGTCTTATTTTCATTTACAATGCATCATGCAGAATTTGCATGTCCACATGTATCCACCGGCAATCGGGATTTCATTAACAATGGACATGCAATCCATTGGAGTCTATTTATCAGTGACTCTGCCGACCCATTTTGGGTATGAACATGCGGTACTGTATGTTCATTTTCTATTCACGTTGCTTGGCAGTACTCTTGAAATGACCGAGAGGTAAATTCATTAATATTAACCAAACTTATTTTCTTTATTTGATTGTCTGCAAAATGTGCCCGCAACATTATTATTTTTGCCAATAGCTTTGGAAAAGCTAAGTTTCGGGTCGATAGTAGACACACATACGAATATTTTGAGGATGCATTTATCAGTACCATAAAGTAACGAAATAGCCCACTAGGGGTGGTGGATTTGTCCACATTAATCTCCTTATTTTCTTTCGAGGAAGCGTGTAGATTCTTTTGTCGGATTTTAAGAGAGATTGCCTTGTAATTTGTTTTTCCTTATAGCAAGGGATGCGAGGGAATTCTCCCTTCTGAAGAATCTTCTGGTTCTTCAAGACATACACATCGGATAAGATGCGGTGCATCATCACTGATCCAGGGTGGCCATGTCTATCATGTCAAAGTAAAAACTTGGCTGATGTCGGGCACTTCAGGTGCTCCGTTAAATCCGCTTCCTCTCTCCAAATCTTTGTATGGTAGAGGCCTGTTGAAAAGCTCTCAAAACGTTCAAGTATGAATTTTAATCCTTTTTCTTGAGACGTTACATAAAGTAATTTGTTTTTCATTTACATTTGATGTTTCCAAATGGAATCCGTTGAAATGGATGTCCTTAAAACTTAGTAAGTTTCGGTTGGAATTCGAGAGATTAGTGCATTCTTTATTTTTGTGTCATTTGGTAGCAACAATGTTGCGTTCCCAGAACCTTCAATATGGCCCTAATATTGCGCTTTGTATTGAAGGATCGTATGTGTTTATTTATAGTCTACTCATCAGTTATGAGAGCAGTTCATCTATTAAAAGATGAATCATATAGGCACATTTTTAGAGAAACATTTTCATTCAAAATCAAATTAAATAATTCAAAAAGCTCTCATAACATGAAATGTTCTTAAAGCAAGTATCTAAGAAAAAAATAGAATGCTAATCAAGTAGGTCTTCATTTTCAAAGTCGTCAGCTGTAAACTTGACTAGAGCATCAGTGGTCACCAGGTTTGTTTCAGCTTTATTTTTCTTCTTTTCTTTAAACAAATCCTGGATATACTGCGGATTTTGGCACACTCTGAACCAGTGGCCTTTCATGCCACAGCTATGGCACTGATCTTTCCAATCCCTCTTGGGTGGGGGTGCATCATTCTTCTTATTGTCATTTCTGTGCCAGGTGAACTTATGCTGTCTTCATTTCTTCGATGCTGGACTTGGCCCCTAGCCCTTTTGTCACGCCTCGCTTCCCATTATGCTTGGGAGTAAGGATGCAAGCGGGTTCGCATGTGCAAGTAAGGAGGATGTACTTTTGCTTTTCCTTCATCCTTGACTTAACACAATAAGTGTCTGTGTGAAATTTTTGCATGTCCTTGCATGCATACTCAGAAACAACATAGATAAGCAAAAAATAATATTATTACAATCTCAATCGTCTCAAACTGAATTACAACAATGAATGAAAAAGTGGGTCGTATGACCCATACAACAAATGTAAAGAATACAACGATGTTTCACTGATTCAACAACTCCTGGTCCACTGGTTCAGCTATCTCAACAAGTCCTCCTGGTACTCTGGCTCGTGAACTGACATACATTTCAAAAACACGAATATATGTCAGCAAGAGTCTGCAAGTAAAAGTGAGACGACACAAGGCAAGGTGTACGAATATTAATAAATAATGAAGCATTAATTGTTTGCACAAGATGATAGCAGCATGGTTATAAACATGGCAAGTTTTAATGTAAAGTAAAGTACTTCTAAACATGGCAATTCTAGAGAATTTAAAGACAATCATTAATGAACATGTCAATTCTATGAATGTTATTAACATGGCAATTCTAGTGTTCAACTGCGATAACAATAGTGAGTTCAAGTTCCATGTCAATGTTTTCAATCACTCATAAAGTTCTCACCTTTAAGACGTGATGAATGAATTATTCTTCTCACGGGGGTATAACCGTGATTGACGCTACCCACCGCATGCAGGTGGTGCTCAGGAAGAGAGGATCCTTTCATACACTTAGTGGCCACTCAACCCTAACCCCACCCCAAATGTTGTGCTGGAACACGAACCAGCCTAGTCGACTCACACGACATCACAAAATCAAGATTTTGCCTTTAAGGCGCACGAATTCACGAATTCAAGCTTTGTCTAGAAGTCCCATTAATGTCTGTTCCGGTAACATGTTCACAAGCAAGATGTGCACCTCATTAATCATTAGTAATTCTTATCTTACAACGTTTACAGCAATTTAAAATAATGAGATTTACGGGTTGATTAATGAACATGCCACAAACAATTATTTTTCATTGCCAATCTTAAATCTTAAACATGCGAAGTTATATATCAATGTGTCACATTTTTAGCCTAGAACATCATGGTATTTTTCGTGGACATCATTTCACGGGTAAATTTCACGTTATTCAGCTTTAAGTGAAAAAGACAATTTTAACTTTAAACTTCAAAAATTCATAACAAATTGTACACTTGCCTGATTTCGATGAACTTGGTGTCGTTGGGTTCGTCTTGACGAGTACTACGTTGCGGTGTAATTGATTCTCTGGTTTGATTAAACACGCAACTAAATTAGGTCCTTTTCGACATGTTAAAAGTAATAAAACAATTCCTATGATGTCTAACGGTTCAGTTTTATTATATCTTATATCATAGGGTGTGGGTTATAGCCTAGTGATAGTGTTACTAACTGGTGACGTAGCAAACGGTCGAGACGCAGCAAAGGGCAGCGACTCGTGTGGCTTCTACGGCAGCTACGGCATGGAAACTCGTTGCGGCAGCGAGGGGAGCAGCGGACAGCGGTGACTGTGGGTCGTCGGGGGTCTGCAGTCTACGAGGGGAGGTTGTCGACAGTTCTGGACAGCAGCATGTCATTCTTCGACGGTCTGGTGGCCTGGAGGGTGGCCTGGGCACGTAGAGAGGTGGCTGGCGACGGCCTGGGGCTGAGGAGTCGGGCTAGAAGGTGAGAGGGGAGGAGGCGCAGGTGGCATGGGCGCTTGCACGGCTGAGAGGGGAGGTGGCTGCGCGTGGAGGAGCTGTGAGGAGGGGCTGTGCACGGGTCTTAGGGTTTCTGGGTGATGTTTTGTAGAGGGGAGATGGGTTCTGGGTTTGTGCGGCCTGGAGAAGAGATGGGGCTTGGGGTTTTGCGCAGCTGAGAGGGGAGAGGCACCGACGACTGGAGATGGATGGAGGTTGGGAGTTTCTGTTGATGCACGCGGGCTGGTGTTCTAGGGGGTGGCGGCTAAGAGTAGATGGAGAGGCCTAGGGGTTTTAGTTTTAGGTTTCTATTTGTAGGGCTCTCGGGTTTATGTTGTTGGGTTTTTAATATAGGAGGTGTTGGGTTCATACATGTGAGCCCTGGGTTCTTATTTGGTTTTTAAAAATATTTGTAAAGCATGGGTTTCACAGAGAGCTTAGGTTGCATGAGTAATAAACATGGGCTTGTGTTTTATTATTTGTTTGGCTTGGAGATAAGTGGGGGAGAGCCCTTAGGGTTTTGTTGTTTAGGTTTTTGTAATATATGATGAGGGTGTTCGGCAGCTGTAGGAAATGTCCATGGGTTAGGTTTAAAATATGTGGGGGGTTTTGTAGGCTGGAGTAGGTGCACGTGAGAGCTCTAGGGTTCCTTATGGGTTTAATATTCGTATGGTTTTGGGTTAGCATGTGGGGGCTAGGGTAAAGTACAAGCTAGGTTTAAATATTGTTGAGCTTGGGTTTTGGGTTTTAGTACTAGGTTTTATTTTTGTGTGGGCTGGGGGGTGCGTGAGTGATAGCTTAGGGTTATATTTCATTTGCTTGGTTTTATATAGTATGTAATGAAACAATGAGAGCCCAAAAGAAAAAGTTGCGGCTTGGGGAAAAATAGTTTGGGTATGGGTTTAGAAAAGGAAGGATTTGATTAAATAAGACCCCTCGTCAACTGGGGGGCTGCTTGTGTCGGATCGCCGCCTGTCGAGGGGGCCTGTCGGAGGTGGAGTGCCGTCTGCCGGAGTCAGTGTCGCTGCCCCCTCCTGTCGAGGGGGGTCTGCCATGCCGGAGCGCCGCCCCCTCCTGTTGAGGGGGGCCTCCCTCCATGTGATTCGTAGTGCCGGAGCGCTGCCCCCTCCTGTCGAGGGGGCCTCCCTATCTGCTAATCTAAGCGTTGGAACGCCGCCCCCTCCCAGTCGGAGGGGGGACGCCGGGGCGCCACCCAAATCTCCATGGAAGTTGCAGAGCAGAACAAATCGAAGCAACCACAATTTTGGTCTTCTCAAAATGTTGGTTCTTCAGGATGCGCCATCGATTTCGAGTAAAGATCCAATTATCCACTCAGTTTTCTGGCAGCAATTTCAGAGTCGAACAAGTGTGAAGGTGGAAAGGGGGAGTCTTTTTGACTCCCCTGGCGGCTGTTTTTCCCCTTAAATCCCTAATTATGGTAATGGAGAGATGAGGCTTGGGCCTCCCCTGATGGGCCAGAAGCCCGGTAAATTAAATTGAAAAATAAAATGAGTATTATTTTGCTAACGGGCCTGCAGCCCGCAGCCAGCCCGCAGCCCACTGGCCTGCATGCCATATTAATTTTATTAAGAAATTCGTATATAATTCAGAAAATACCCATTTTTAAACCCTGATATTCCAGGATTATGGATAAATCGGAAAAATCCGAAAAAAATTCTGAAAATCCAGGGTAAATCAGGGTAAGATTATTAAGTTTGATTAACTCTATTTGCGTTATTTGGCTTAAATTATAAATTTGTTAATGAATTTTATGTTTAATTCATTATTTATCGCTTTATTTTTTAATTGGATAAAAATAAATATTAATTTACGTTAAAATCATTCATGGATCATGAGACTTCTCTGTCGTTAGGTTAATTATCTAACCTAATGAGTAATGATGTTTCCCCGTGGTCCAAGTAACTTTTTAACGTAAATTTAATATATTTATCCAATAAAATTGCCTGCGATGTTGAATAATTGTATTGATTATGCATGTGTGTTTGCGTGGTTGATTTTTATATTGCCTGTAGCATATATAAACTGCATGGATGTTGTAAATAATTCAGTCTTGTGGTTTGGGATCGGCCATTTTGAAATACACCTTTATATATTCCTCGTTTTCTTTTTCTGCCAATGACCGGAGCTCGGCCAAATTGAAGACAGAGATGAAATCTGCTTTATGCTGGGACCCAAACTGGGTTTCCAAGTTGTATTTTTCTTTTCTTTTTGTATTTCATTTTTGGAATGTATTCGGACACTTTTGGACATTTTATTTCTAAGGTTATCTGGCCGATCCCCACACGACTGATTATTTATTTATTTTTGCGTGAATTTATTTTTCACAAATATTAATTCATGTGTATTTAATTGCAAAATGGCAATATTGGCGAGAGTTGATTTTGATGTACTGTTTGCGGCAGTAAAGAACTATCTGAGCTGTTGGGTGGACATGAAGTTACACCTGTGCTCAATGGCTATTATGAGTACAATTATGGTTCCTACTACGGTGCCTGCAGCCCCAGCAGTGGCCCAGGCTACTTCAACCGCGACCCCTGAAGCGGCGCAGTCATCTGCCTCTGATATAGATAAGGCGAAAGCCATTATCTACATTAGGAAACACATAGATTGGACCTTAAAAGCAGAATATCTGACAGTAGAGGATCCACTTGAGTTATGGACGACACTGGAGGCACCTTATAAACATCAGATTGATGTTATACTGCCATGTGCTAGTTATGAGTGGGAAGACATCCGACTTCCGGACTTCAAGTCCGTGTCGGAGTATAACTCAGCACTCCATAATATCACCTGACGCCTGAAGCTGTGCGGTGAAGAAGTCTTGGAGCAACACATGTTGGAAAAGACTTTTACGTCTTTCCATGAAAAGGATTCAATCCTCATGCAACAGTACCGCGAAAGATATTTCACGAAATTCTCTGACTTTCTCTCCTGCCTCCTAAGGGCGGAGCAGAACAGAGACTTGTTACTAACCACTCACAACCTATGCCCTGCTGGGACTGCTCCGTTCTGTGAAGCCCATCTTGTTTCTTCCCAGAAGACGAAGAACAAGAAGAAGGATAGAAATTACAAGGGCAAAGCTGTGTTGTAACCGGCTAGAATACCTCCACAGAACAATAACTACAACCAGGAGAATAAAAAGAATACGTGGACAAGTAATAACAATGGCCAACCGTCTACTCCCAAGAAGAACTGGGTGGACAAGTGCCATGATGTGGCATGACTGGACATTGGTCCAGGAACTGCCGCACTCCACGTAATCTCAAGTATCATTATCAGGCGAGCCTGCAGTCTTGTCCTGAAACAAATCTAGTTGAATCTCATCCTTCAACCGAGCTGACCACAAAAGACTTCGATCACGACGACTTGCTCGACTAAGCCTTATCTTAGTTTGCTTTTATTTTTGCATTTTAAATACTAGTTTACTTCATCTGTATTTCCTTTTTAAACAAAAAAACTTTGTGAATGCATATTTAGCTTTATTTTATAAAGTCTAGTCATTCAAATATATAGATGAAATGTGATATATTGTGGACAGTGCCTCGATGCACTGATGAAGCATTAATATTGCTCCCACATACAACGAGACTATAAGATGCAAATTTTCTCTCCTAATCATATAGGAATCTCCCAAGTTTCAAGGATATTTCGTTTAAAATGAACATACCTTGGAAACTATGGATAATAATAGTGATATCTTTATATAACTCATCAAACAGATGGCCAGAAGACCATCTGCGCACGATTTGTTGGACCCCAGTCGGGTCCCTATCATTATAGATATTCATCCTATATAAAGCCAACTTGACTGTGCACCAGAAGTGCCTTTCATTGCCAGAGTTTTTAACTCTGGCACAATAGACGTGGTCATCCTGGATCAGCGATGATGGACGCATCATCAAATGAATCCCTTGGAGAACCTGAAGATTCTTCAAAGGTTGAGTTTCCTTGTCCCCCTTTGTCAAAAGGGAAAACTTATAGTGAGACCTTCCCTCCAGAAAGTGGGATTAGAGTCTCCTAGCTTCATTGAGAGAAAACATGGCGACCTTTGCGGGCCTATTCACCCCGCAAGTGGCCCATTTCGGTACTTCATTGTACTGATAGATGCATCTACTAGATGGTCTTATCTGTGCCTTTTCGTCCTCCCGCAATCTAGCTTTCTCAAAAGCTGATAATGTGGGTGAATTCACTACACATATCTTTCAAGACTACTGCCAAGCAACTAGCATTGAAATTGAACATCTTGCAGCATGTTCATACTCAGAATGGGTTATTGGAGTCTTTGATAAAGAGACTCCAATGGATTTCGCGTCCATTGTTAAAACCCAGTTGCCTGTGGATGTTTTAGGGATACGCCATACTGCATTCTGCATCACTTATCACGATACGGTCCACTCGTTGCAATATCTTATAACTGATGTTGCTTGCTTATGGTCAACCACCAAACATATCTCATTTGAGAGTGTTTGGATGTGCTAATATGTGTCCCCATAGCACCACGTCTTGATAACTGTGAATTTGATGAGCAAAGTCTCATTAAAATAGGCACGCAGTCTAAAAAATCCTGAAGCTTCTGAGACCATATCATGGGACACAAAAGTCCTAATCTCGTTATGTTCCGCATACATTTCTATGTGAAGATGAGATCCAGAAAATCCTTCAAATTCAGAGTAAAGTAAATCAATTGGCAGATAAATTCACGGACAACCCTAATATTGTTCGTTCACACATCTCTGCTGTCAACACGCCAGCTAGGATTGACATCTCCAAAGATGGATGCAATCCACGGGCAGCAGAATTGGCTATACCTCAATTTAAAAGAGGACGCCCGCCAGGTTCAGAATATAAAGTTCCTCGAAAGAGAAAGATTCCTGGATATATTAAAATGATCCCACCACAGGATGCGGAGTTCAGACCAGCGACCTCTCCCCTCCTAATTTACTCTGCAGAGGAAACAATAGGATAAACATCATTTTATTAAGTACGTACTGGAGAGGTACTGGACAGATATAGCACAGTCGTCGTCGACGATGTTGCTTTCGCTATTGCCGTTCATGTCGCTGAATACGACGATGACGTTCAACCCACTTTTCTATAGCGTAAATGCATAGATTGGCCAAAGTGGGACGAGGCAATAAGAGTAGAGCTGGACTCACTCTTGAAAAGCAAAGTCTTTGGACCAGTAGTCCATACACTTGAATGTGTAAAACCTGTGGAATATCGGTTGGGTTTTCATAAATAAATGAAGGAAATGTGATCATTTTCCTATTTCATATTAAGCCTAACGTCTATGGAAAATCCAAGAAATGCAGCTCATGGACGTTATGACTGCATATCTATACGGCAATATAGATATAGAGATCTATATGAAACTTCCAGAAGGGTATACTCTACCCCTAGAGATGAAAGAGAGACGTAGGAACATCTTCTCTATAAAGGCTTCAAAGATCTGTATATGATTCTAATAGGTTCTCTTGTAGAGACCATCGAGATATCAGATACCTAGTCAAAACATGGTATTGTCTCGGCTTACAGATTAAAACACCTTTTGTGGTGGAATCTTTTTATACTCGTCATACACCAGGAGTTTATGAAGAAAGATGACCATTTGCAATCTATTACAAATAGATGCTTATTTATGACCCCTTCCAGTCGCTGTAAGAGGGGGATGACATCCTAGGTCCTGAAGAGCCTAGCTCTAGTGAACAAGATACACTCCTTTATCTGGCCAACTGCACGTGTCTCTATTAGAACATCTGTAGTAAAGCTGTCAGCTAGGTACAGTGCTGCCCTGGAGAGCACCACTGGACCACGGATAAGCTGCTCCTGCGCAACTTCCAAGGGTCAAGGAATATATATCGCATATGCAGGTTTACAGATCATCGCGATGACTAAGCACAAATGAGCGGCCACCTCCTAAAGATCTACACATCATCCTCCAAAGTCTACATCTTCTACGAAGCTCATCATCCAAGAAGCAAGTATAGAATACGCTCAGCCAGGTTCAGCAGTATCTTGCAGACACAGTGAAGACTGAGTAAAAGAATACATACGTGGAGTCATCTACCAACTTCGAAGAGCGTACCACTCCAGAGCGTCACTGTTTTCCAGTAGCCACCAGATATGAGTTAGATGAGTAATGATTGTATTTGCTTTCAGAGCATGAGGGATGTATAGACGAATAAGAAATGATTGTATAGATACATAGGAGATCTGCAAAGCCTGAAGCTTGTACAGATCAGGGGGAATTGATATTAGTGTTGTACTCTTTTTCCTTAGTTATGGGGTTTCCCACTGGGTTTTCCATAGCCAAAGGTTTTAATGAGGCAACCTCATTTAACTCTGGACCTTGAAGTGTCCACCCCCTAATGAAAGCTAAAAGACCTTCAAGTAGAAGGCTTGTATGGATCAGGGGGAGTCAACAGTTGGTTGTACTCTTTTCCCTTAAGCTGCTGGTTTTTTCCATTGGGTTTTCCACAGCTAAGGTTTTAACGAGACAACCACAGTGGCTTTGGATCCAGAAGTATCTATCTCATTAGCATATTGAATCCCGAAGTTTTTATATTTTTAACCCAAGGTAATGGAGAGATAATGGGGAGTGTTGTGAGTTGAGGGAGGCTTTTGGCCTCCCTCCCCTCATTATCTCTCTATTACACCCCATTACTTAGTAATGTGGGTCCTTTGGTATTCTTAGTACCCCATTGATGATGAATATATAGAGCGCTATGGCTTACTGCCATGACTACTCAACGATTTTAGATTGATATCATCTTTTGAGTCTGCAACAAAAGAAAATATTTTCTCATATTTGCTTAATAAAATAAAAAGGAAAATTAGACAACAAGTACAGACTTAGTTATAATTGATATTTTAAAGCGTCTCATTTATACTTTTTAAAAGAAAACATTAATACGATTTTACGGATTTAGTTATAATCAATATTTTAAAAATGTTTTAAAAAAACGTTGGCTTGAATTTCTAACATCTGTTCTTGTCCGAAATTTTTTCCGAATCAATCAATTAGATGAAACTATGAAACGTTCCGAAGGATGTAAAGGAATAACAAAAAATGTTGAAAAGGTATTAGATAAAAAGGTTGCATTTGGCAAGGCTCGTTACGAATTTAGTTATAATTAATACTTCAAAAATGTTTTAAAAAAACGGTAACTTGAATTCCTAAAATCTGTTCTTTTCCGAAGTTTTTTAAGAAGCAATCAATTAGGGCCTGTTCTTTTGTAGGAAAGTATAAAGTGGGAAAGTTGAGAAGTGTGGAATCTGATGGGAGAGAAATTTGGTGTAGTGTGTTCTTTTGTTGGAAAGTGGGGTTGGATTATGGAGTTGGAAAGTTGAGGTGGGGCACACTCCGTGTAGTGTGTTCTTTTGGATGAAGAAAGTTGGAGGTGGAAAGTTAGATTTTGGGTTGTGGTGATCCTAGGTAAGGTTACCTCCGGCCTAAATTAATTGTGAGTTATTTTTTAACATTTGATTTTGGGGTGTGGTAACCCAATATTCTCACCCAAGGTGACCACACACCTTGAGGGCCCCACCGAAGCTAGGATTCTTGTGTAATCCTAGCTTTTCATCCCAACTCCAAAACACCCCCATGGAATTCCAATTTCCCCGCCACGTCAGCTTTTTTTCCAAGAAAACTCAAAACACAAAAGAACACACAAACGGAAAGTGAGGTAGGAATCCAATGAACAGTGCATGAATAGTGATTTTTTCACTTTCTCACCTCTACTTTCTTACAAAAGAACAGGCCCTTAGGTGAAACGATGCAATGTTTCGAAGGACGTAAAGGGTTAATGAAAAATTTTTAGATAAAAAAGTTGCATTTGGCAAGGCTCCCATCCAGACCAACCGCGCAACAATGGGAGCGCTCACCACTACCACACAATCACTTTATGGTTGAGAATTGCTTTTCACCATATTAATGATTTCCTTGAGTTTCCTTTGGTATGTGCCCGCAAAATCGGGGAGAAAAATTTGATCGGTTTTTTTTCTTCATTTCCCTACGTTTTTTTCTCCTTCTGCTTTTCTGTCTAACTAAACAAAGGAAGGCCATTTTACATTTTGTTTTTTCCCCCTTACTTTCCTTCTTTTTCTTTTTGCTTTTCTTTCAGACCAAAGAAAGGAAAACCATTTTACATTTTGTTTTACATTTTGTTTAATACGAGTTAAAATCGGTCCCCGCAAAAAAAAGTTTTTACACGCGTACAAACAGTCAAATCAACCTTTAATGCATAGGGCAGTGTGCATTCACTGGAAATATTTCCAAAGATTCCCACTACTAAACTCACAACACGAACTGTTTCACAGGCTTTACGTGCGCCATAAAGGATCGACCGTCCGTTCTCTTGCCACCAGAATCATCATCCGTTCATTTTTACGCACAATAACCACCTCGGTGCTCGTTTCTCCCCTCGTCCTCGCTTTTCACCGCGTGGGACCCAACTGCTCCCTTCCCGTGAAGCTTCCACACTCTCTGACTGTTTGGGGACCCCAAGAGATAAAAATTAGAAAAAAAAAACATTTAAAAAAAATAAAATTTCGCATCCCTTCTCTCTTCTATTCACTTCGCGCGCTCTTTCGCTGTACTCTCTGCCATCATCGCCGCCCTCGTAAAAACCCCCAAATGCGAGCTCGGATCGAAGCCAGGGTTTCCAAATCCGGCAAGAAATGGGTTGCGCGAACTCAAAGGAAGACGACCTCCCCTTAGTTACCCTCTGCCGCCAACGCCGTGATCTCATCCGCGCCGCCTCCGACCGCCGCTACGACCTCGCTGCGGCCCACGCCTCCTACTTCCGGGCCCTCGGTCGCGTCGGCGACGCCCTCCACAGCTTCGTGACGGAGGATCTGACGGCCGTCTCGTCTCCTCCGTCCTCCCCCTTGCTCACACTCCCGCCGTCTGACGGCAAGAGCAGGTCCAAGTCCGACGAAGGATCTAACGGTAACGGCATTGGCGATATTCGTCATCGCTCGTCGACTACTTCGTCTATTTCTTTATCTTCTTCGTCGGTCTCGGATTTTTCTCCCTCGCATTTGCGGGAGGAGAATGCGGATTCGCAATTGCACTTGCATTCGGGTTCCGGAGCCGGATCCGAACGCGATTCCGAAGGGGGATTCGAGCAGGAGAGGTTTTCAGCAGGTTATCCTCCGCAGTTTCCTTCATTCTTAAACCCAAGTTCCTACACGGATCCGGTCACCGGCCGGTATGGGGACCGCCACCCTCATTTTGACGGAAGTCAGTTCTCTTCGTACGTGAACCCTAATTATTACCCGAATCCAGTCGCCGGAGGTCAGTTGCCTGCGTTTATAAACCCCAGCTATTACTATATGAAGAAAACTTCGACGACCCCTTCCACATTTTTTATGGATCCAAGCATCAACGGAAGTCATGGGTACGCTAATAACTATTACAATGATTTTAATCCGATGTCGAGTGATGAAAGAGAGCGTGTGGCTGATTCTGGTGCTGATCGGCCACCGTCGCCGCCGACGCCACCAGCTCCGGAGGGATCTGGTTGGGATTTCCTTAACGTATTTGATAGTTATGAGCAGTACTTGATGGATTTCAAGGGGAGATTGGGGCCCAGATCGACCAGCAGTCCGAACTCGAGTGAGATTAGAGAAAAAGAAGGGATTCCTGATTTAGAGGAGGAGACTGAGACAGAGTCTTCTTTCATGGAAGCAGAGAAGAAGGAAGCGGTGGATTCTGGCATCGGGGTCTCAAAGGCATCATCTCTGGAAGAAGTAGTTGAAGAAAAGACTTCATCCGACCTCAAAAGCAGAGGGGTGCATAGTGAGACTGCGGAAATGCTTGTGAGAAAGAAAGGTGTCACTTTTGAGGGAGAGGGTTCGATAAAGACAGATGAAAGCCCTTCAGATAGTTCGATTGGTAGTTCGGTGGTCAGAGAAGATAGTGGGTTAGGTGATGGGATTGTATTGCATGTTCATGGGACTAAGGACGTAGTGGAAGCTGTGGCGGAGATCAGGGAGCATTTTAAGTCGGCTGCTTGTTGTGGCGAAGAGGTCTCAAGCTTACTTGAGGTGGGCAAGCTGCGGTATCGGTCAAGGAGTAAACTGTTGAGAGGTGAGCATTGCTTAGATTCCTTGAAATCACTCTAGGAAGTTTCTCCAATGCTTTTGGACGGAGTTGCCTACTTTATTGCCATATCTCTCACCATGCAATTGCTGATAATAAATCCTGTTAATATGTTTTATGACTATTTTTCAAACTTAGGTGATTTTGTTTACCAAATATCTTTAATCTTTCTCAAAACGTGGTTGCTCTTTCTTGTTTCATGCTATCATTTTGCTGAAGGATACCAGCTTGAGTGACTGTGTGATTTATTCAAAGGAAAATGTGAAGAAGTTAGAACATTTGAAGCCATGTACTAATGATAGGATTAACCTATTGACTTGCCTACAATGGCCCCTTTATTTTGAACATCTGGATTTTTTGTTAGCTAATTTGCGCATAAGTTTCATCAATCAATATGCATATTCATAATCTATATTATAATTGACGACCTTTTTTGAATTTTGTCATACGTGGCCATGTTTGTCCCAGTTATATTTTGGGTTGCTGACTAGGACGCTGACTAGGATAATGGAAGTGTTTGAATTTTTGAGGTAAGAGTTTGTGTATTTGGGGGGAAACTAAATTTAAATTTAAACTTAATTTTTTGTGGAAACTAGATTGTGGGCGGAATTGAATCTTGAGGGAATTAATTTGGAGGGAACTAAATTTTTTGGGAAAAACTGAATAATAATTATTGGGATTTACTAAATTTTTTGGGAACTATATAACAATCATTACCCTTTAATTATTGTTATTCGTTTAAAATTGTAGGATCGATGATTTTGAAGGGGACAATATTTTAATTTTTAAACGAGTTTAAATCTTGATGGAACTAAATTTTAGGGGAATCTAAAATTTTTGGGAGAACTAAATTTCTTTGTGGGGGAATAGTTTAAATGAACCGTGCCCTTTGGGCACAAGTTATGACTAGTTATTTACATATAAAGGAAGGGAAAGAGTTGTAGGAACAATGACCACATAGATGTTGGTATCTCAGACTGATCCCATCCTTGTTTAGTAACAGTATAGTGGCATTTTCCATTTCAATTGGGACCATTCGCAACATATACTGATACTAAATGATAATATATAAGTGCATGATATGGTGTTATATTTTTGGTTCGTTTTTGGGCACGACCTGATCAAATGTTATATACATATTGGATGTTATATACCTCTTTCTAAGTATTTATAATTATTTACAAATAAAGAATCAACTCCATCATTTTTGATGATAGTCCTAAAGACCGGATAACAGAGAATAGTTGTGTAAGCCCATGATACCAGCATAATACTTTGTCACACTATTATGATCATTAGCTTATATAAAAGTTTTATTGCAATGTGTTTTCCTAAGCGGTGCGCTTTATCGGAATCCGGGTGTAGCGATAAGTATGCAAGGGTTGCTATGTAGTTTTCCGGAAGCGACGTGCCACATTAGCGTCCGGATGTGATATTAAATATGCAAGGATTCAGGTTTCCTAATAGATGAGAGCATGTAAAAAAGTTAGCCTACAACCAAAGGATTAGATTATCTTCTTGGAACATATGGTCTTTATCTAGGAAGTTAGGAAATCTTTTGATATCATATTTATTACTAGAATAAATATTTTATGCATTTAAAAGACTAAATGGGTAGGTGAGAATAATAGAATAGTTGAACCATGTGACCACATGCTTTGGTATATATCAGTAAGAAGAGAAATCGAAATGGTATTAGAATAATAATTGATAAAAAATTATAAAGGAATGCCGTGGATGTAAGGAGAAAAAGAGATATGATTATATATGTTAAATTGGTATTATGGAAGGAGGTGATGAATAATTTTAGTGATTATGCACCAATAACAGGATTGGATGGTTAAATAAATAACAATTTTGGATGGATATAGTGTTAGTGGTTATGCCCTCGACCAAATATTTGGACCTTTATGTTATGTCATTTTTCATTTATTAAATGGTTCTCTTAATATTATTATTATATTACTTACATGTTTCATTATAAATATGTTTTGAATAACTGTTTAATGTTATTCTAAATATCCACAGTCATTCATAACTAGTATGAGTTTGGTTGATAATTATGAGATAATTATATGTATGATGATACAAATCAAACTTGTAAGTACTTGTTGGAGAACAATGTACTGTATAGACTCGCGATGAGATCATTCCATAGATCAGTGTCATAGATGATCTTATAATAGTTATGTCATAGAATACTTAGACATGCGATCATCACAGTTTCATACATAAAGAAATCATGTTTTGACATAACCAAACATTATCTTTATTCAGATAATCATAAAGGTTATGATTGAACATGATGAGAATGTGTAGAGGAAAGTGAATGAACAAGATGAAATTTGCCATTCTCTTATGAGAGAGATATCTAATGGGCCCCTCGATAAGTAGGACTGAGAAATGCATGGCCGTGGTCAGATGAATTGATACATGATCAATGTCATTTGATTTTATCAGTCTATTTAGTAATCGAGAAATTAAATGTTTGAACAATAAAAGTATGACACTGTCCATGACTTATGTTCAAATTAGATATCGTGTGACAAAAGGATTATGACATGTTCTATTGGTTAGCTTAATTTCGGACTTATGATATTCATATTAATTGGACAGTTATAATGTCTTGCTAGAGACCACTTATGACTTCCGGTCTTATAATGAGATTAAGCCTACTGTCAATTTAATATGAGCCTATTGGGCCACACATATAGAATGTAATGGATGTGATATGATTTAAATGAGATTTCGAATTTAAAATCTAATTTGAAATTCGAAATAAGGCGATATATCTTAACTGTCATTGTTAAGATATAATCCCTAAGATATCTCTGTGTAAGTGAAACACGTTAATCACTCATTAGATTGAGTTGGGTTTAACGTGTGACTATATATATATATATATATATATATATATATAATAGAGAGGATTTTCAGAACGCTATGCGATTAATCTACCTCTGCCTTTTTTGAGAAAAAAATACAGAGAGAGAAAAACCGTAATTGCGGATAATGAGTTAGCACTCTTGCAATTCCGGTTGTGACATTCGTGTGTGGATACTGGTAGATGGTGGTCGTTCATTGAGCAACACATGCCGTCCGATTCATTCGAACACTCAACAAAGGTTAGTAATCACGATCGAATCAATTGAAACACATGGATTTTTGGTGAGTTTCTATTTTCTGTTGCATTTTATGTTTCGTTATGCCTAAAGAAACCCAACATTTAGAGGATGTGGTGTAAAGAATACCTGAAAGAGAAAAAAATTTTATTAGGGATGACCTAATGGTCATATATGCTTTAAACATGATGACTTACAAGAGTGTGCGTGTGGGCTTTAGTTTTAGAGAAAGAAATGTAGCACGATACTTTATTTTGAACCTCTTCCTTACCTATGACTTAATATTAGCAAGTACCTGGTTTCATAAAAAAGACTCACAATTGATAACCTTTAGAAGCAGATCACATAACATGTAATAGATTTTTTTGACTAGAAGGGTAGATAAAAAAATATTACAAAGGTTGTAAGGTATTTACCAGAAAAGAGTGTAACCACCAAATATAGAATTTTGATCCTAGATATGCATCTTATAAAGTGACAAAAGAGCTACAAAGTTAAGATAGATTTTATGATTAAGTGTTGTAAATTAAAGGATGATATATAAGTAAATTTCAAAGAATGGGTTCTTAAAGAGGTTGAATATGAGTTCAAGTGGGCCACGAGTGTTAGTAGATGAAGATGACCAACTGCATTAGAACGATAGTCAATGAAGAATTTGATGTATCTAAATGTATTGCATCATCCGGTAATGAGATATCTTGGTTATAATGGGAAATAAAAGTTGATGTTATAGAAAACTTGATAGTTATAGAAACATGATGAGATGTAGAGATGTTTTGAAGAGATAAATTAACCAAGAAGGAAGCTGAAAGAGTTATTCAAGATGTTATTGTATGGTGTATGCCGATGCTTATAAGAAGTTGGATACAACAGAAAGAGAAATATTTACCGACAAGTGCGAATAAGGGAGAAAAAACGAATGAACTTGTGTGCAGTTAAGTGCATTAAGAAGGAAATCAAATAAATTGGTCAAAAAATGAGGAGATTAGAGGTAGATGGAGATAGTACTTAGACAAACTCTTTAACGAAAGTTATATCCAGAATATAGAAGATAATAAGGTTCAGTTGGAAGAATTGAATCATAATTTTATGTGAAGAATTGACGTATGAAAGGTAAGAGAAAATTTAAAGAGAATATAACGATTAAAAGCATGGTGATCTGATAAGATTCCTATTGAGATGTGGAAATGCATGGGAGATGTTGTTATATGATTGGTAAAATTGTTTAAAAAAATTTAAAAATAAAATAGAATACCAAAGAAGTGGAAGAGTAGCACTTTGGTTTCTTTGTATAAAAATAAATATATAAAGTTAATTTAATTATTATGAAATCAAGTTAATGTGTCATACCATGAAGCTGTGGGAGAGGGTGATCGAGTTTAATTTAAGAAAAAAATATCATCATATCACAAAATCAATTTGGCTTCATACAAGAACATTTACTAACAGAGGGAATCCATCTTATTCGGCAGATTATGGAGCAATATAGAGTAATGAGAGTGAGATTTGTTTTTGATCTTGATTGATCTAAGAAATCTTATGATAAAGGCTTAGAGTGGGTTTGTGGTGAGCCGTAATGAAGACGATGGTTCTTCTAAAGTATGTTAATTCTAATTCAAGATATTTATTAAAGAGATGTCACTAATATAAAGACTTATGAAAGAATAATATATAACTTTTTGATCACCATTGGGGTATATCAAGGCTCGGTTCCAAGTCATCTTCACTTTGCTATAATGATAGATTAGCTCATTAGGCATATTCAATATGATGAACCTTAGTATATGTTATTTGCATGTGACATTGATGAGACTAAAAATGTTGTAAATATAAAGTTAGAACTATGAATGTAGACATTAAAGACTCCATCTTTTTGACTTAATAGGAACAAGATCGAGTATATGGAATGTAAGTTTAGTATAGTGATCATAACGTGGTGAAGATGGATGGGAAAAATATATCAGTTAGTCTGTACTTTAGGTATTTTAGGTTGGTTATCCGGAGAATGCGTGGATCAATGTTGGTCGTATAATCAAAACAGGATGGTTGAAGCAGAGAGTCACAATATGGGTGTTATACGATCGAAATGTACCATTGCGGCTAAAAGGTAAAATTAAAAGATGATAATTAGATTGGCTTTATTATATGATACATGGTATTGGGTTACCATTAAGAAGTATGAACAGAGTTTGCTTATAGTAGATATGCGAATGTTATGAGGTATGTGTGAGAACATGAGAAAAATTAAGGTAAGAAATTAGGATATCCAAGGAGAGGTAGACATGATATCTATAGATGATAAGATGAGAGAAAATCACTTTAGATGATTTAGTCATATACACCAAAGATCTTTGGATGCACCTATTAAATAGACAACATATGAATGTTGAGATCACAAGAAAGAGTGGTAAACTGAAGAAGACAGATGGAAGTGATACGAAGGGATATGAAAAATCTTGGCTTAATTGAAAAGAAAGCTTTAGATCGTAATGTGTGAAAAATGCATATTTGCTGACATGATCATGATTGGATATTCTTCTAATTGAGTCTATGAAGCCAACCTTAATTTTTAGGATGATGGCTAAGATGATGATGAACCCCCTTTTCATAGTTTGAAAATTGATCGATAGTAAGATCCATCGCTCGTATCATGATACTGGATTTTAAGCATGTCGATACAATCCATTCGAAACTAGATGATGGTACCGACGTCAACTAATACTAATTTATACAAGGGGAGTTCAGGGGTTTGAAGTACTAAAAGTTGAAAAATCCAACTTGTTCTATAAGATGGCTGAAAAATCTCATTTAACAAGGAAAATTAAGGTATGAAAATGTAACGCCTCCAAACCCCCAGTGGGAGCTTAAGCAAGTGGGGTGCGTAACATCTGTGATCCGCATACGAGAACGAACTCGCACAAGTGCCAAGCCTCAGTGGTCCATTTCTTGATCCATTTCTTGATGTTTAGCCAAATACATAAGATCCAAATTTCTTCTCTAAGAAGGTTCGCAACAACATTTAATACAACACGTGCTAGCCAAAAAATCATACAATAAGGATTTCTTAAAACAAAACATCTCACTAGTAACCTCGTGTGCTAGTCACAAAATTTCAGACTTTGCTCGGTCATTAACTTCTACTGCTCCCATCATTGCCAGATTGCTGGCTAAGTTCCATCTAAAATGGGTTGAAAGAAAACCACGAGGTGAGTTACACGGCTCAATGAGTACAAAGTTTCTCACTAGAAGACCAAGTAATTTTCAAGATTAATGAAATATACAATGAAATGACAATATTTTTTTTGAAGATTATCAATTGTACGGTGAAGAAATAGAATATGCAAACTACGATATGACGTTTCATGATATTCATAAAAAGTGATAAGAGCTACATTAAAAATTTATATATCCTTTTCTTGACATATAAGAGATTTAGTAGTACTTTACTATTCCATAAAACATGAAAACATGAGTCGGCACGTTACTTTTCTCTTTTTAGAAAGACAGAACTTTTGGTGTAGAGTTAGTACACCAAGCTCTGGATAAGATTCAACAAGTAAAAGAACACTTCCGGATTGTGCATAGCATGTAAAAACGTTGTGCAGATTGAAAGAGAAGAGATTTGGAATTCCAAGAAGGTGACCATGTGTTCTTTAAAGTCTTTCCTACCCGAGGAGTAAGGAGGCTTGGAATCCATGAGAAGCTAAGCCCTAAGATTTGGTGGTCCATTTGAAATATTGGAGAGGGCTGGTCAGTTGGCCTACAGACTCGTGCTACCACCATCCTTAGCAGGAGTGCATAATGTATTTCATGTTTCTTCGGTTAGGAAAGTCACTCCGGATCCCTATGAAGTCATTGAGCTGGAGCGGTTGAAACTAAAAGAAAATCTAAGCTACGAGGAGAATCCGAGCACGTATTGGATCAGAAGGAACAGATCTTGAGGAATAGTACTATTAAGTACATAAAAGTCAAATGATGAAATTAGCTGGACATGGAAGCTACTTGTGAACTCGAGGAGTTCATGCAGGATAGGTATACTGAGGTCTTTGAAAATCAATGTATGTAAAGTTTGAAACTTTTTATTAGGCGGGGAGGATGTAATAACCCACCAAATGATGATGATGATGATGATAAATAATGAAACAAAAAAGAGACAGAAAAATTACATGGCAACAAGATGAGGGAGGGAGGCCACAAGTGTTAAGTAGGCGGACACTTGTCACAACAACAAAAAAAGATGATAAAAAGAAAGGAAACACCAACAAAATGCAACAACACAACAAGGAAAAAAGACAACTCCTCTAACTTACCTCTTCACCATGAGAGAGAATGAGGGGGCTGCTGGAAATTCTCAGGGAAAAGAAAGAAAGAAGAGAAGAATAGAAGGGGTTGAAAGAAAAGTGTAAACCCAAAAATCCTAACCTAATAAATTTCTATATTTCCTTAAAACCAATTAGATTGAAGATTAAATTTTATGCTAAGATTATGAAGATTAAATACTTTGGTTGCTTGCAATTTAAATGGATTATTTCAAAACAAAAAAATTTGTTAAATATAAGTTTTCGACGAAGTCCCCGCAGGCCGCCGGCCATCCTAGTTTGACGTTGGGCTTGGGCGGCTGCTAAGGGGTTGTCCCCAAACCCAAATTTTTTTAGGTTTGGGTGAACAGCAGGAATGAGAAGGAAGGAAGAAGAAGAAAAATTTCATTTTAGCGCATAAAATTTCACTTAACTATTTTTTGTCCAACATTTCACAAAAAGACCCATCATATGGTTTATTTTGCAAAACTAATTTGCACTATAACAACAAAATTAATTGAATTTATTAAGCTAAATTCTGCAACTTTTTAGAAAGTCCATTGAACTTTCTAGAATATGTAGAAATGGCATTCATGGAGACAAAAATGTCACAAAATTTATTAAAATGAGTAAAAATATTATGTGCCTTGATGAAACAAATGTGAGCAAAATTTTAAGATTTAGAGATCAATTGACATTGATTTTTCATATAGTAACATGTACTAATGCTAAATTTCAAATTATTATTATTATAGGAATCTCATATGTTGTGGGTGACAAATAACGTGTTCAAGTTCACTGTTACGAGGTGAGTATAATTTTTCTCTTTGGAATAATTTTTACGCAAAAATTTTATGATTGAAATATAAGGTTGTATTGATTATTTTACATATCAAAAATGGGTTTGTGAAAGTTATTGTGTAAATATTTAACTTAATCAAGGCATGCAAAATGATATATCAAACATGTTATTTTTTCTGACTTAAATGATTGCAGCTATTTCATATTGTGCATAAAAATATTAGTCTAGTTTGAATGGTTTATTTCTAGAGCTATTTTAAAATGAAAAGTTAAAAAAATGATTATCATGAGCATATTATTTCCATTATGTTAATAATGTAATTTTTTTGAGAAATTACATATTTCATCTGCCCATATAGACAGTATCACTATATGCTTATTAAATGATTTGAGATTGTATATGCCATGAAAAAAAGTTGATTGATATAAGCATGTTTATCTACACATTTTTGAAAAAATGAAATGAATGAAGGATGATGAAAAATGATTTATGTATTTTCGAACCCTCATAAATTTGATATGTAACGAATTGTCTAATATAAGAGCTTGTTTTATGGTATTGAGTGTACCTGTATATACTGGCCTTCGGGCGGGTGTTGAGAGCTAAGTGCCACACCACATCATTGCTGGAGCCACCTCTAGATTCTCACATCCATATATGTGTGAATTAGCATTTGAGCAATCTATGACAATGATTGATACATTGTCGCTATGTGACTTTCGATTGATTAATGTGCTTGTGCATTCCCATGCTACTGGGTCATAATTTGTAGCTTTAGCTAGATATTTGAGAGGTTTGTAAGTCAACAAGTAACATACACACACCTACGTTGTAATATATGTTGATATGAACCTTCTTAGAGAAGCAAGTTGGATCTTATGTATTTGGCTAAACATCCAGAAATGGACCACCGAAATGGATCATTGAGGCTTGGCTTGTATGCGGGTTGATTCTCGTATACGTGTTGCCTCTGTTATGCACCTCGCTTGCTTAAGCTCTTTAAGTCATCCGTTGCGGGTTTGGGGGCGTTAGAATAAGGTGATCTAATACCACCTTAAACCACGATATGACGTTTCAAGATATTCATAAAATATGATAAGAGCTACATTAACAATTTATCTCTCTCCTTTTTGACATATAAGAGATTTAGTAGTACTTTAGTATTTCATAAAAAACAAAAACATGAGTTTGTATGTCACTTTTTGGCTTACAAACCCTCTCAGATATTTTGTTAAGCTTACGGACTATGATCCAGTATCATAGAAATGCGCAAGCGCATTAATCAATCAATCGAAAACATCCGGGGACAGTATACCAATCTTGGCCATAAATTGCACGAATGCCAATTCACATGTATGAATGTGAGTCTCTAGAGGTGGCCCCCATCACTGGTGTGGTGTGACACTTAGCTCTCAACATCTGTCCAAATGACAATATATAAAGGTACACCCAATACCATATGCTAGGCTTATATATTAGACAATTCATTCAATAACAGATTTGTGAGGGTTCAAAGTTACATAAATCATTTCTCATCATCATCCATTCATTTCATTTTTTCCAAACATGTGCAGACAAATATGCTTATACAATCACTTTTCATTTTCCATGTCATACAATCTCCAATCATTTGATGAGCTTAAAGTGGTAATATATGAAATGCGAAATTTTTCAAAAAATTTACACTAGTAACATGATGAAAACAGTATGCTCATGATAATCACATTTTTTTAAATTTTTCATTTAAAGCAACTCTGGGAATAAACCATTCAAATTAGACTATGACAATTTTTGCAAATAGGCCAAATTAATAAATTAATTTGAAAAACCGACCTCTTTTATTTTTATTTAGCAAAATCGACCTCTTTTGGTTTTGGGACCAAAAGAGATCGGAATGGGGCCTGGGGAGCGAGTGCGGCTCTCGGCCGCACCTTCAGAGTGCGGCCGAGAGCCGCACAACAACAGAGCCGAATGCTGCTGCTGCTTTCTCCTCTCTGTTTGCAAATGCAAATAGCTGCTGCTGCTGCTCTTCTCCATTTCAGCAGCTGCTTCTCCTACTCTCCCGATAATTCAACACTAATTCATCCAGCATATGCATATAAAAATCAAAACGTGTCCCAAATTATTCTCACACTAATACTTCTCACAGCCATAGCGTAGCACAAATATCACAAATAGTATATCACAACACATCACTTGGATATCCGAAAGTTCATATAAATCAAAACACACATCACATCGAATTCAAGCTCAAGTAACACGTAAATCAAACAACATTGAATTCATCAACCATAGTAGTTTCAATTTCAAAATACTTATCATGTCGAATTCAACAAACTTACAAAAAACATGGCCCTAACACATCAATCATGGCCCTAACACAACAGTATCAGTAGAGTAACATCCATCATTGCATCATGTGCGGGATCTGCCACGGCCTTGAGATGAGGACGCGCCGCGGCCTTGTGATGAAGACGCGCCGCGGCCTTGTGATGAAGACCCGTCGCGAACTTGAGATGAATACCTACAAGATAAGCATAAATTAGAACAACATATTTATATCCACAAGAAATATATGAATTGAAGAATCAACATACGCGTGTGTTGGAGGATTTCGGCAGCGTGATTTGTAGTGCTCGAGTTGATACAATTGCCACATCTATTCTGTCGGCTTCCTTCACGCGAACTATCCATTGCCTCCCGAATACGTGTAGATGTAGGCCGACCTGGAGGTCTTCTTTTGTCGGGTGGAAGTAATTTGGGACCATCCCAAGCCTTCCAATACTGTGCATCGGGTATGGGGTGAAATAAAGGTTCATATGCAAGGCGATATCTGCTAACCTTATACCATGGCGAACAGAATGGCATATATGCTATATTGGCACCATATTCTTGTCTGGAAGTTGCGGCGATAACATGGGCACATGGGATGTGTTGAAGCGAAGGAATATTGCAACTACATCTGCATTTCTCGTCATGCAACTTAATAGTATAACAGAGACCATCATTGTCAGTCACCTGCCACTCACAATCACTAAACCTTGTGAGCATAAATGTTCGGGCTTCTTTCCTCCGTGCCCCAATAATGTCCATTGTTGTGGGCACAAAATCTGTCGTCCACCCTTGCCCACTTAGTCTTCGACTGAAGAAATATCTATTTAACCTGTAAAATGTTCTTGCAATCAACGCTTGTATAGGTAGAGCCCTAGCACCTTTGAGCACCCCATTAAAGCTCGAAGAACAATTTGTTGTCATGATACAATAATGTTTCCCACGATCGGTATGCATCGCCCACATGCTTTCTTCTCCATGTAAATCTGCAGATATCCACGCATCTGCTTCAATGGACTCGTCTTAAATTTTGGCACGATAGGCATTGTATGTCAGCAAGTCTGATGCAATGCCAACCATCCAGAAGTTTCCCTCCAAGGAACGTGTTCGGAATCCTTTCGCCTTGTAATTTGCAATAATATGCCGCAGACAATACCTATGGTGATAATGTGCTGGCCATCCATCCTCTAGTGCTCGTGGAATTCCTTTCATTCTATCTGAAATGAAGGTAATCGTTCGTCCATGCGCACTTGGTATGTATTCATATATACATGCAAAAAACCACTTCCAATTTTCTTGGTTCTCCGCTGACACAACCGCAAATGCCAAGGGAAACAGCCCACCATTACCATCCACACCGGTGGCCACAAGTAAACACCCACATATTTCCCATACAAATGGGTACCATCAATACTTAGGATCGGCCGACAAATGCTTGAAACCCTTGATTGAAGGGCCAAATGCCCAGAAGACCCCTGAAAATTGTGCTACTCCTTCACTGATAGTGTCATAAGTGATCTTGTATACGGTGCCTGGATTAGTCTCTGAAATGGCCTCTAAATACCGAGGTAGCCGATTATATGACTCCTTCCAATCTCCAAAAATCCTTTCTAACGCCTTCGATCTTGCCATCCATGCTTTGTAATATGAAATTCGGATCCGTAACATGGTGGTTATGGCCTCTTGGATTTCTGCCGGTGTCAAATCTAACTTTGTCTTCACCATTGGCATAATCATGTTACAAATGAAAGATGCTGTGGCTTTTTGATGATCTGTATTTAGGGTTGGATTATTGCAAGTATGTTCCTCAACAACCCTTGAGAGCTTGAACTTTCAAATGCTACTCTTCCGCACTGCTGCATGGATACGCCACAGACAATTCCTACTAGCCTCATCTTGCATTACCGGATTGACCGCAGCATTTAGGCCACATATCACGTTATAACTTGTCTTGTTTGTCTTGATTGGCCTAAATGAAACATTACGCTTAATGCTCCACTCCGTTATTGCTTTAATCAAGGCGGCCTTTGTATCATAAATATCGCCGACATTGAACACCCCCTACCGTTTTGAGGTCTAGGCTCTTCCATTGTCCTTTCAAGTGTATTTCTCATAACTGTTGCATTTAGCCATTCCTCCTCTTCAACTTCATCGGGCAAAGCCTTCTCATCTTCCACAATTATATTAACAGCGACCGATTGTTGAATCCATGATATATCATTTTCGTTTGGATCTTCCACATAAAGCATGCTATCCTCTCCGGCCCCGACATGCTCCTCGTCATCGCTCTCTTCTATTTCTTCATCAACACCTTCAGGTATGTATGGATCTTCAGGCATCGACTCCGGTACAAAAGGGCCTTCCACGTAAGTTGAGTATTGATTTTCAATTCCCACCGCTTCATCATTCAACCTGTTACTGACATATGAACGGTTCAAAATTTAGTTACTACGACGAATATATAAAAAATATTTCAAATTACAATTCGGAAAACTTGAGTGAAATCTAGACTTACGTTTTCATGTTATCATTATCTTGCGGATATTGCGAACACCCTACTCCTGTCGTATTTTCTTGGGCGGTGTTTATTGCATCCATACCCACATATATTTCAACTCCACGGTGATCTTGCGATAAATCAAAAAGATTCTCCATATCATCATCATCTGATATTTTCACGGCGGTAGTCTTTCCTCTCATTACTGGCCAGTTGCACACCAGATTCAACATATAATCTTCCCGACGGATCTTCGTCATATTGTATATCCGATCTACTAGGTCGTTATACGTCGAACCACAAATCAGCTTCATCGATTTAACTTTCCCTCCAACATACCGTGGTTCGTGATTTTCATTGATATATAATTCACCGGCAAAATAGCATATGACAAAAATTGAATCACTCGCCATTTCCAACAACCTGCACACATACCATTATAAAACCCTAACTCCTTAAATCATAACTTAAAGATGAACAAAAAACTCTTAATACCTATTAGGCGCGTTGAATAGTCACGGATCAGGCAAAGGGTTTCGGATGACAGAAAAGTTGAATTGGAACAAATCCCGCCGTCGCAAAAAACCAAACACAGCAACCAAACAAGCCGCAAGCCAACGGGGGTCTCTGTCATTTACGGGCCGCACTCATCAGGTGCGGCCTACGACCGCACTTTGAAGATGCGGCTATCGGCCGCATCTTGAAAGTGCGGCCGAAAGCCGCACCTGACACATGCGGCGCCATGGGCTATAAATTTCCAGCAACCTGTGAATCAGAATGTGATATGGAGTGTGATACGATACGTATCACACTCCCGACGACTTCAAAACGTGGCTGGCCAGAATAACGTGGTCAAGCTATATGGAGAACGATTGTTGACGGAATGATGGAGGTATTATGTCACTGGGTTGGGCTCCGCTCCAGTGGAGAATTTTCTCTTTCTGATCTCATCTACATGTCTTTTTGCTGCTTCGGTTGGCCGCTTGAGCCGCTGTCTTCCTCCTGTAAGCTGTGGAGAAATCCCGCCGCTCAAACTGCCATCGAAGCAGCAAAAGGGCACGTAGGTGAGTTCGGGAGGAGAAAATTCTCCTCTGGAGCGCAGCCCAATCCGCTGACCTAATACCTCCATCAAGCCCGAACACAACCTTTCTCGTATGTATATGTAATGTTTGAATATTGGGTGTATGAATGAATTCGTTGAATAAATATGGGGTGTATGAAAGATTTGTTTTGTAACCATACATAACACATATATTATATATCAAATTCATTTGAGAAACCGTACATAACATAACAAATGTCTCAAATCATACATAACACATTTCAAAGATACATATCATCGACGACTCCCTTTGCGTCGACTAAATACACGAGAATACCAGAGCCTATCCGAATGTGTTCCCTTTTTGTCTGCTGAGACACCTCGCCAACCTGTGACATGCTGAGACACCTCGCCAACCTGTGACACGCTAACCTGTGACACCTCGTCAACCTGTGACACATCGCCAACCTGTGAGACGCCAACCTGTGACACGCCTTCACCATCACCTTGTGTCTGAGGTGGCTGAGATGGGCCAACATCCACTTCCACATGCTGCTGTGAAATGCATGTGTCATCCCATACTGTCTGCTGCGGCTGTGACGTGTCACCCTGGGTAGACTGCCAATCTGCCTGCGTCAAATGCTGCGGCCAAGTGCTGCCGTCATCCCATGTACTCTGGATAGGCTGCTCCTGCCAATCGGCTGGAACATCCCATATGCTTGTGTGCCAAGCTCCGGCGTCAAATGATATGGGAGGGGGCTGCTGCCAAGTGCCGGGGTCATAACCTCCGTGAAGGTGCTGCGTCCAAGTGTCGGGGTCATAACCTCCGTGAGGGTCCAGCTGCCAAGTGCAGGCCTCATGTACTCCTGTAAGCTCCTGCTGAGAGGTGCCGGCGTCATCTGCTCTAGGATGCTCCTGCTGAGAGGTGTCGGCGTCATCTGCTCTAGGATGCTCCTGCTAAGAAGTGCCAGCGTCATCTTCGCTGGTATGCTCCTGCTGAGAAGTGCCGGCCTCACCCATCCTATATAAACGACTCAGCTCGCTCGTATCTACACCTTCTGGAAGATGGCATGTACGATGTAGCACATCATCGATATGGGTCCTCATCGTATGCAGCAACCCCTGATCCTGTGTTTGCAATACTTGGCCTGCCATATCGTACAATGAAACATATCCTGCAACCTGTAAAACAAATTAAGTACTAAGCATATTGGTTATAAAAAATACTATAAAAAATTAAACTTGAACATCTTACATGTTGGCGCTTGATGGGTCCTCGGGGCATTTGTGCGAACGGGGGTTGCTGCCTCAGAAAAATCCACCTTCTGGTAATCCCCCAATACCACTCCATATATGCAGCAACGGATACCACATCCCCCTCATGCACAATGTAATCTGCTCTATTTATCCAATGCGCAAGAGGATCCCTGATTACAGTCACATCTGCTGGCTGCGCTGGTCTTGGCTTCCCCGCCAAAACTGGGAGTGCAGATGGGATGTGTTGCCGTAAAACAAATTGCCGCATGACGCGGTCGGGTGCATGCATCACCCGTGCTTCCCAGCAGAATATGGGTACCCTCGTTCGCCATAACTCGGGATGTTCGCGACATAACGCCGGCAGCTGCTCGAATCGCTCTCCATAAGGCTCCCATGTAACCTATTAGGCATGAAGTACACAAATATATCAGTGTACTATATTATATATCAATTGATCACCGACGTTATAAAATTTACATATACAAACCTGCGTACTCTCTAATGTGTCAAACTGGTCTCTGTATGTATTAAGGTTCCCATGAGCAGTTTCCATGAATGATTTTCCCGTATTCCACCTGAACCCATAAGGAACGGTGTCAGCAAATACATCCTGCAGGAGCCTTGGTCTTACTACATACATTCTCTCCCAGCTCCAAACTTATAAATATGAATTTTTCCTCAGAATGTGAAATATATAGATATATATAGATATATCACTATTGTAGCTAAAAAATTATACCTGCAATAATAACCCGCATGCATATAAAGCCTTTGTCTGCTTTAATGCCACCTTGCTGAGCTCAGCATACAAGTGCGCAAGCACCGCACTTCCCCATGAATATTGACCGGCCTCTTCAAAATTATCTAACTTTGTCAACCAACGGCGATTTATAGATCCTTTGCTTGGATCCGGAACCAGTAAAGTTCCAATCATATGAAGCAGATATGCCCGTGCATACTGCTGAATGTCCTCATCATCTGCATCCTCAAGCAAATCAGTAAATGTATCACACAACCAACTAAGTTTTACCTTGGCTGCTTTCCTTTGTGGGGGTATCCTGTCCAAGTAGTCTCTCCAATACGCACCCCAGCCGCTATCTCGCATTTCACATTGATATATGGGTTCTCCATCAATCGGTAGGCCTGTGATGACTGCCACGTCCTGCAACGTGATTGTCATCTCTCTCTGGCGCATGTGAAATGTATTTGTCTCTGGCCTCCATCTTTCAACCAAAGCCGTCAGTAATGCATGGTCCAACCGGACCCAACGCAAGCGCGCACATAGGTGTAATCTGGAGGCTTCAATATAAGGTCGCGCACGCTGATCTAATCTACACTTTGTATGTTTTTGTCCATGATCGACAATTGCTATCGATGCCTGCAAACATATAATTCACGCCTTAATTATTTTCCTTTCAATCTTAATTACTTACTTTGACTATTAATTCTTTATATTTACCTGCCCATGCACTACATCGGCAGAACGATGACGTGCTTGGTCATACAAGACCACATTAGTAATGGGTCCAGCCTCTTCCATTTTATAAAAACCTATAAAATTTCACCAACTAGATTCATCTCAAAAACCCTAAATTTCAATCTAGATTGTACAAAAATCACAAAAAACATTCAATAATATAACATAAAGATTAGCAGTACCTGAAATAAAGCCGATTAATCACTAAAAAAATTTGGCACCGCCGGACTTTGAAGGAGCGGCCGCAACGGATGACTTGCTCAAGATCCACAGAATCCCGCAAGGTCGCGGGCTTCTGTCTTTGTGTGGCCTCGACCGCACTCTTTAGGTGCGGCTCTCCGCCGCACTCTGAAGATGCGGCCGAGGCCACACGTGTGCCCCAGCCTCCAATCCGACCTCTTTTTGGTCTCAAATCCAAAAGAGGTCGGTTTTGCTAAATAAAAAAAATAGGTCGGGTTTTCAAATTAATTTTTAAATTTGGCCTATTTGCAAAAATTGTCCATTAGACTAATATTTGCATGCAAAATATGAAATTGCTGTAACCATTCAAGTCAAAAAATAACATATCTGATTCAACATTTCGTATGACTTGATTAAGATAAATATTTACACAATAACTTTCACAAACCCTTTTTTATGTAAAATAATCAATGCAAGCTTATATTTCAATCATAACATTTTTGCATAAAAGTTATTCCAATAAGAAAAATTATACTCTTCTCGTAACGATAAACTAGAACACGTTATAATATTTCCAAAATAATAAAAATTGAACCGTAGCTTTAGTTTCATGTTACTATATGATAAATCAATGTCAATTGATACATAAATCTTAAAAATTTGCTCACATTTGTTTCATCAAGGATCATAATATTTTACACATTTTAATAATTTTTTTACATTTCTTTCTCCATGAAAGGCCTTTCTACAAATTCTAGAGAGTTCAGGGGCCTTTCTGTAAAGTTGCAGGATTCAACTTAATAAATTCAATTACAATTATTAACTTTGTTGTTATATTGCATTTTTTTAATAAAATGAACCATATTCTTGGTTTTATTGTGAATGTTGGACTAAAACAATAATTAAGTGAAATTTTAGAGGCTAAAATGAAATTTTCTTCTTCTTCCTTCTCCTTCATGTTGCTCATCCGAATCCAAACAATTTTGGGTGCGGGGCAACCCCTTAGCGACCGCTCAGGCCTGGCCGTCGTCTGACCGGGGTGGCCAGCGGCTGGCGAAGACTTCGCCAGCAGGGAACCTGCCGAAAATTCATGTTCAACAAATTTTATTTGAAACCATCCATTTAAATTGCAACCAACAAAAATATTTAATCTCCATAATCTTAGCATAACATCTAATCTTCAATCTAATTGGTTTTAGGAAACCATAGAAATTTATTGAGTTTGGGTTTTTTTTTGAGTTTTTACGTTTCTTTCTTCTCTTCTTTCTTTCCCCGCTTATCTTCTCCTTCTCCTCTTTTTTTTCTCATGAGAATTTCCAGAGGCCCCCCTCTTCTCTCTCAAGGTGAATAGGTAAGTTAGAGGAGCTGTATTTCACCCTTGTTGTGCTATTGTGTTTTGTTGTTGCTTTCTTTTTCTTCTTCTTTTTTCTCTTCTTGTTTGTTGTTGTTGTGACAAGTGTCCACCTACTTGACACTTTTGGCTTCCCTCACTCATCTTGTTGCCAGGTAAAAATTCACTTTTTTCTTTTTCACTTTTTTGTTTCAGTATTATTATTATTATTATTTGGTGGGTTATTACAGAAAAATTGTCTAATACCAATACACATCAATCTTTTTGAATCAAATCTCGTATGAGTGTTACAAATCAGACCCTTCTTTATTGAATCCAGACAAACATCTTTTAGTTTCACCATGATACATGACACATATAGTATTGAGCTATTTCAGTTGAAAGTTCTACCTTCAACCAACTCCTAGCTGAGACAAGGCAACTGTGATACCTAAAGCCTGATAATTCTAATATGTATCGCCTGATATTCTCATAAAGTCGATGCTGATACTACAAGACAGCCATATTGAAACCGAAACCGAGATTGCAAACCTTGCTTTTTGCCTTCCAGATTTTCCTAATCATCCATGTAAGGTTATAGTTGCCATTATTTTCATAACCTGAATTGTGTTTTTGGGGGTTTTTGTATTTGCAGTACCTAATATACAGAAAAGACTTTTCCGTGTGATGAACTTGTTGTGAGATCCTTTTATGTACTTTTTATGAATAATACTTTTGCTCTTATTGCAAAATTTACATTCCAGCTTATTTTATGGTTTTTAATCAGAATAAGCGAATATCATATTGCCAAACTGTTGGTTGACTATTCAATTATTTGTTATGAGCAGTATAAAGTTTCATAACCTAATCTCATTCACTTGACAAATATTTTATTACTGACATTGCTAGCATAACCCCTTTTATATATACATAGATGTATATCTCTTACCCTTGTTTCTTAAATAGAAAGAACATCTAGTTATTTTATTGGTGGGAGGAATGCCTTGAACTTGTGTCCGGCCTTTCAAAATGCAAATGCGTCAGCGCTGCAACTTTCCTCACTCAAGATAACCTTCTTGATGATTAGTTAAGTTGATGCTGTGCTTGACTAATAGCTCCAATCTTTATTAAATCTGTTTGCTGTTTAAAGAGCCATGGTTCTATACGTTTAATGTTTTCTGCTCAAGTCAGGTGTGCTCTTCAATCTCTTTCTCCCCTGACCTTGTCCTCTGTGTGACTTATGAATCATTGATCAACCCATGAATACGTAAAATCCAATTTTCATGGCTCCATAATGACACATCACAAAAGCAAAAATAGATAAAGGGTCCTAGATCTAGGGGTTTGGTGATATGAAAACAAGAAATTGGGGATTAGGGATCGAAAGATAAGGATAAGATAAGATAAGATCACAGCTCTCGCATACACTCTCAACTCCTCTCGAGAAGAGATACTTGGAAGAAAATTAGGGTTTATCTCGAACCAAACTAGAATGGTCACAAATTAGTCAATTCCAGTATACTGATTAAAAGTATCACTTCTCATGCTTAGTTATAGGCAAACATGCATGCATGCCACGTGCCATAAAACAAACAAAAGCAAACTAAAATAATACACGTGCACAACACGGGCCATAACAAAATTATATTAAGATCATAACAACTAAAAAAAATAACGAACAACTAAAAAAAATAACGAACAACTAAAAAAAAATAAAATCTTTACGGTATCTGAATTGGCATATGAAGTAAGAACTAGCTGAAAATAGGTTCTTGAGTGATTCAAAATGTATAAAGAACTTATGTGATGTCTCTTTATACTATTTAAGTTTGGTACCTCAAGGGAGACAGTCCCTTTAATCTCCAAGATTGCTACTAGTTGTTTTTATATTCTTCAATGTGATATGTTTTATCCTTGAGTTTAAGAAGTTAGTACATTGGATTGAGCTTTACAACTTGTCCTGTTCGGTTTTCCATTCCACATTCCACATTCCACATTCCCCATTCCCCACCCTGGTTTGTGTAGACTGTATCAAGCCAAGATTTTATCAAGCCATGTGCACCCAATTGAGAGTTGCCTTCTTGTGATAAGTACTGTACATGCAGTCACTGGTTTAACTGCCTGTCAATTGTTGTTGGTTTTCACATAATTTCAACACATGTTTGTGGGTCTGACCTCAATTTGAGGGCTGATCATAAAATGGTTTACTCTTTTGTGAGATCTTAGTAGTGATGAGAAATGATAAGATCAAATTTGAAAGTTTGGTAGAAGTTTACGGTAAGTTGGAGTGTAAACATGAGTCAACAAAAGATTTTGATATCACTTTTTTGACGTGCCTCTTTATTATGGTTACTGAAGTCAATCTTATATAAATCTTGGTGCAGTGATCGTTTCCAGGATTTTGGGTTCTCTGGCTCTATCTGCATTGACATCTGCCAGACATTCGTCCTGTGATGTACACTGTCCAGCTACAAATGTGAATGAAGCTGTAAATTCTGATTACATCAGTGTGAAGTCTGAAAATCTTTCAGCAACCTTGGAGAAGTTGTATGTGTGGGAGAAGAAACTCTATAAGGAAGTCAAGGTATTTTCACTTAAAACAATTATAGATGTAATGTTCAGTGTAGTTTATCACTAGGCAGTAGCTACTTAATATTATATACATTCTGCCAACACTTCTCGCCAACACTTCCTGAATTGTTGCATATGTATCACTAAACATAACTGAACTATGATATTAGCAGACGTAGGACGGAAGTGGGAAGCGATGTGGTGGGGATTTGTAGAAAAAGAAAGTTGGAAATTTGATATCCTTTTGGGTCTCGCACCCCCAAGATCTAATGATCACCGACTCAAGCCTCATATGTGGAGATTTTTCGAATCTCTCGTCCATGCAACCAAGCCCACTCTCGCACAATAATGCAAAAAATTTGATTTTTTTTGAAGAAATCGAAAGTTTATACCAAAATTTATATTTTATTCTTTTTTGTTCAAAATATAAATAAGTTCGTGGACTTTATATAGACTCACAACTTGCATTCAAAATTCACATCTAAAATGTCGGATAAAAACTCTGAAATAACCAAAAGACCTAAAATAAATAAATGACTCAAAGGACTCTGTCACTCTGTTGAATACATGGGCCCAGCCCATTAAGCGAGTAGATCAATTCTACCGGCTGGACGAAGACCGCCCGTGACCCATAGCATTTGGGTTGAATGAGTCAACACAACCACCATTATAACCCATTACTCTTGGGTTGAATAAGTCAAAGCTCATGATGGCCCACTTCCATAGCCTTAAATGGGGAATGAATGGCCAGAATAATGTGGGAAGTTACACCCCTTAATGACTAATTCAAAACCCACTAATTGATGGATTAGTGGCCACATTTAGAGGAGGAAGGTTACAAAGCAAAAGGGGATAAATATCTCCTTTACAAAAGGAAAAGAGAGGCCATATCTCTTAGGGGAGATCTCCAAACAAGGCTAAGTGACACAAAAATACACTCTCAACTCTCTTTCTGATATCTTCTTCTCCATCTTGCTCTGTATACATTTTCATCTAATGAAGACTAACTTAAGCGTCAGAGAGGGGGGATCGGTCGGGCCTCAACCCCGATTCCCTAACGATCTTCTCATGATTGCATGATTATGGAGATATCACGAAGCTAGGGGAATATCCATCCGTGGAGTCCGATTCTAGCTCATCTCGACCCATCTACGCTCGTTCTCGGTTCCCAGTTCAATAGCTGACGAGGCTCCACCATGACAAAGTGGCCTTCTTCAGCCCAATCGACTATTGACGTCATTTTTGGCATCAACAGTTTGGCGCCATATGTGGAAAATGTTCAGAGCCAGCATCTCCATCTCCGTCAAACAAAGAGGCTGTGTTGGCTCCCCCCCCACGATTATTCTTCAAATGATGATTCTTGATGACGCAGAAAGGCCATACGATGGACATCATTGCCATCAACGCCACCCACAACATTAATCTGAATCTCATTTGATCTCAAACATTTATAACATTCGATTTCTTTTGAATCAGTCTAAAAAATTGTTTGAGCTGATCCACCTTTTGATCTACTTTGAGGCAGGTGGATCCATTAAAAACTCCATCCATATGTGGTACAATTACTGGCGACGATATCGCTAAGGTGGAAGGGAACAATATTTCCACCTCGGTGGCAAAGCTAACATGACAACCAATCAGGATCGATCCAACAAGCCAATGTCTGGCTGTCAAAACTTTGATCTGATCCTTCTTCATCTTGAGGGAGCAATCGGCCTTCAACAGATCCCCCCCAAGAAGTGTGGAGCGATAATACGATGGATCCTATCTCCGACATCAAGCTGGAGCCGGAGATCTTTCCTCTGGCAGTTGAAGAACTTCTGAGGCTTCAACGCCCATCTCCGATCTACAACGCCGACCCCACCTCCGACCTCCTCTGAGCCAAAGATCCTTCCACTAGCCGTCGAATATGCTTCCTCCAACCCTCTTTTGGTCAGTGACTATTGAGCTCCCAAGGCGTAGACCCATCAACAACTATACCGAGCTCAGATCCAACTCTACCGACCTCAGACGACCACCTCGAGTCCCCACTGCATCCAGGAGTACGAGCCACCCTTAGCTGATATCTCATCGAAAGGATGGCTTGTCCGACCAACTCGATCAACTGAGCCCCTTTCGAGCTCTAAAGGCTCCGAGCTCAATCAACAGAATCAAGCTTAAGCGTCAGATCGACAGGGCTCCTTCTGAGCTTGGATCATCTAGGAGGTCGAGTTATGCCCAAGGTCGAAGGCCGATAGGACATATCTCTGATCGACTTTCGATCAAGGCTTTGTGGTTGATCACCCAGCGGAGATGCAGGCTTTCGGTCATGACCCTTCAGAGGGGCGTCAACCCAGCGACCCGCCGGGGAGGTGTCGACCTAGCAACCCATCGGAGAAGCCTCAACTTGTTGATCCAACCGAGTCATCCGTCTGAGTTCCGACCTCCAATGGAGTCAACCCTGTGTCGCTCTGTCCCAGCTCCGGCATCCTAAGACAAACATCGGCTTTCAACGCCAGCTATCAAGCTTTGTCGGAGCTCGATGAGAGTCTCCGCCCCAGCTCTGTCAACCTGGGAGAGAGTCCGCACATGACTTCAACTTGAGCAACGAAATTCGACCTAAGCTCTGCGCTTCATCGGTGCTCGCTCAGAGACTTCGACCCAATGTCGTCATCCTAAAGAGTAGGCTCTGTCTTCCAGTTGTATGGTTGTTTATACTTATTATTTGATGTAATGCGCCTCCTGCGTTCGACTCAGGCTCCGGGCTTCGTCGGAGCTCGACCAGGGGTTCCGACCCAACTGTGTTAGATCTGACCGAGATCTTAGTTTGCTGAAGTGGCCCGGTTCAAGAGACGAGGGATTCGAGCATCAGCCTCTCAGATGTTACGTCCCAGTTCGTTGGGGTGACCCAGGGCGAGCTCAAAGAGACGTGCTCAAATCTTCGTCGAATCCCAGCTTCCCTCGTCCGAGTGAAGGCTGAAGGAACTATCCGAACTTCCCAAGTTCTATCGACGGAGTTTCCGAGCGTCATCCAAGCACAAACGAAATCTCTGAGGGTCGTACTACTTTGATCAAGGCCACCTTTGGGTCGAACGATCACAGAGAGCGACTCCCAGCGTCATTCAAGTGACGCCGGAGCCGTCGCTGCTCGAACAACCTCGACGAGCAACTCCCAACATCATTCGAGCTGTCGAGGTCGAGGACGTCTCCATATGCTGCCGGGCCTGAAACATGCCAGCTCCGTGCTTGTGCTCTTCATCCAAACCGTCGAGGTCAAGCTTTGACCTAGGGAAGGAGGTCTTCGACCCAGCTTCATCGGACTCCGATCCAAATTTCGACCTGAGAATGCATCAACGCCGCGGAACCGATGAGCTTCGGCCCCAACTTCGTCATGCCCTGGCAAGAGTCTCGATTGAGATTTGGCTCATCAACACCTTCTACTTGAACAAGGAGATCCGGCTTCATTTGAGCTTACCATGCTTCGTCGGTGCGGATCTGAGCCGCCATGCCTCTCAAATGAGTTCGATCCAAGCTTATGTAGTCAAGCCCAAGCTTCCGAGGTCGATTTTGAGCTCAGATGTTCCTCCGACTAAGCTCGAACAGCCTCGCCAAAGCTGGATTCTAGCCTCCGAGTCTCGGCGTAGACCGATCCGAGTCTATTGACCTCTGATCATCTCCTTCGAGTTCCACTGAACTCCTTCGACCTTCGAATTCAGACCCAGAATCTTGTGAAACCTCTATATCTTCTTTTTGACATTTATTCTTGATTAAGTAGCGATGGTTGAACTTTATTGCAGTTTTCATGAGCAAAATTATCGTCCCGCGAGCAAGCTCTCCTTTAATGGGCTCGGCAATCTGCAAGGCTTCTTCCACTAAGCTTAGGATCGACGGATGACCCACCACAATGGGCACCATTATACCGAGCCACTACCCGAGTTCGAAGCTCTAAAGGGGCCAGCCACCGTCCGGGCATCCGAACTTTGTCCGTGACTATCCAAGCTTCGAGCTCCGCACCAGCTCAATGAGTTCTTTTCAAAAGCTAATGATACAAGTCATCTTAAACCATGTAAAATACGAAACCATTACATGTTGTTTCTTTCCATCTCTACTACAAATAGTGAATTTATGGATGAGAATTTTTTTCGGCAATTCCTTGCTTTAAACATTTTCATTCCCACAAGTGGGATGAATTTTTGAACTCAGGGTAACATAAAAGATGCTTCACTGGTCAAACTCAGTTCCCCGATATCGGTCCCGCCTAGGTCCTCACCAGAGTCACATCAACCTTGGATGTTGTCATGAAAATAATCCATCGCAAGGCGAGGATGACCTACATGGGGCGAGAATAAGCAACCCGGAAGCAAGAATGACTAGTCGTCGGACATAAGCCGAAGGGGCCACGCCCCTCACAACCGAATGACTCTCGCTCGTCGTCGGGCGTAAGCCGAGGGGCTAACTCCTCGTCACTGAACAACTCGTCTTTCGTTGTCGATCATAAAAAGAAGGGGCCATGCACCTCGCAACCGAACGACTCTCGCTCGTTGAACGACTCGACTTCTGTCGTCGAGGGGCCATGCCCCTCGCAACCGAACGGCTCTTGCTCGTCTTCAGCCGTAAGCCGAGAGGCTAATCCCTCGTCACTGAACGACTCGACTTTCGTCGTCGGTCATAAGACGAAGGTGTCATGCCCCTTGCAACCGAACGACTCTTGCTCGTTGAACGACTCGACTTCCGTCGTCGGTCATAAAACGAAGGGGCCATGTCCCTCGCAACTGAACGGCTCTCGCTCGTCGTCAGCCGTAAGCCGAGGGCCAACCCCTCGCCACTGAACGACTCGACTTCTATCGTCGGTCATAAGACGAAGGTCGACGAAGGTCGTAATCGAACGACTTTCGTCCGTCTTCGATCATCGCCCTTCAATCGAACAACTATCACTCGTCGTCAGCCGTAAGTCGAGGGGGCCAACCCCTCGCCACTGAACGACTCGACTTTCGTCGTCGGTCATAAGACGAAGGGGCCATGCCCTTCGCAACTGGACGACTCTCGCTCGTCGTCAGCTGTAAGCCGATGGGCCAACCCATCGCCACTGAACGACTCAACTTCCGTCGGCCGAAAGACGAAGGAGCCACGTCCCGCGCAATCGAACGACTATCGCTCGTTGTCAGCCGTAAGCCGAGGGGCCAACCCCTTGACACTGAACGACTCAACTTCCGTCGTCGGCCGAAAGACGAAGGGGCCACGCCCCTTACAACCAAACGACTCTACTTTGTCTCGGCCGTAAGTCGATGGAACACACCCCCTGCAACCGAACGACATTCCTTCTCTGCTACCCGACTGATCGACCAAAGTTTATTCTTCTCTCGATTAAAACACATCACATGATCACAACCTTCACAATCGATTGAACTCTGGTGATGGGTGCCATTATTGAATACATAGGCCCAGCCCATTAAGCGAGTAAATCAATTCTACCGGCTGAACGAAGACGGCCCGTGACCCATAGCATTTGGGTTGAATGAGTCAACCCAACCACCCTCATAACCCATTACTCTTGGGTTAAATACATCAAAACTCATGATGGCCTACTTCCATACTTCCATAACCTTAAATGTGGAATGAATGGCCAGAATAATGGCGGAAGTTACACCCTTAATGACTAATTCAAAGCCCACTAATGGAGGGATTAGTGGACACATTTAGAGGAGGAAGGTTACAAAGCAAAATGGGATAAATATCAACTTTACAAAAGGGAAAGAGAGGCCAGATATCTTAGGGGAGATCTCCAAACAAGGCTAAGTGACACAAAAATACACTCAACTCTCTTTCTGATATCTTCTTCTCCATCTTGCTCTGTATACGTTTTCATTTAATGGAGACTAACTTGAGCGTCGGAGGAGGATCGATCGGGCCCCAACCCCGATCCCCTAACGATCTTCTCATGATTGCAGGATTATGGAGATATCGCGAAGTTAGGGGAATATTCATCCGTGGAGTCTGATTTTAGCTCATCTCGACCCACCTACGCTCGTTTGGGGGTCCCAGTTCAATAGCTGATGAGGCTCCACCACGACAAAGTGGCCTTCTTCAGCCCAATCGATCGTTGACGTCATTTTTGGCATCAACAGACTCAAACTCTATCCTAAATAAAATAACCAAAAGACTCGAAATAACTAGAATACTCAATGGAGTCAAACTATATTTCTATTTAAAATCTAAAATAAAAAGATTAATTCAAATTGAATCTTTATCATTCTCCCCAGCTTAAGAACTTTACCCCCGGTGAATGGCGTCATGAATAGTACAACTGGATAGAAATCAATGGTCTTTTGTACTTAAAGAAAATGCGTCCACAGACTTTGAAGTATAGCGGGATGCAGATTACAAACGAATATCTTTTGAAATTTTTTCTCAAATCACAAAGAAAACAACATATAGAACATGCTGTTGGGTGGATGTGGAGGATCTGGATGACAAACTCGATATGCTCAATTTTCTCAAACGGTGTCTCCAAGTTCAAGCTAAGTACTAGTATGTGATCAACATATAGCTTGGACTTGATTGCCGACTATATGGATCATGCGCTTGTTTAACTTTCATAGGCTTCGTTATGCTCAGCTTATTGGAGTTTAACCAATTCTATTGAGCGACCCGAACTTGGGTTAGAAAGGTTTCAACATAATTCTCTTCACTTCAAATATGAATGTGTATGTGAGTGACCTTCTAGAACTTGTCACTTCTGAATTGTACAACCAATGTATGTTTAGCTAACTATGTGTTGCATCCATATATATAATATCACATCAAATGTAATTATGATAGGGTGCAAGCTGGAGAGGCACTAAACACCGCTGGGTAACTGAATACACAGTCTTATCAATCCAAATAACGTTATATGGATGTGGGTGAGGCTCAACTACTCGGCTCATTTTTTTCTAAGGCTGATTTGGCAATAACAGTAACACAACTACTTTCATTAATTATTAATTTGCAAGACTTATCCCATACCTTGATGTAAGTATTAATCTTTCGTTAAACTTTCTCATCTTTAAGTGTTATAGGCAGACTTATAATGACATTGACATGAGCATCAGAAAAAAAATTTCTTCTCTTTTTTGTTTCAGAAAAATTATTCTATCCATTATTCTGTTTTTTCTTGAAAGTTTTTTTAGCTCTCTTTATTTGTTTTTCTCCTTTTTGATTATTTCCTCTTGTTGATATCTTTTTTTCATTTTATCTCTTTTTTATTTTCATCTCTTTTTTGATTTTTTTTCTTTGATACCTCTTTTGATTTTTTATCTCTTTTTATCCCGTTTTTGATTTGTTTTTGATTTTTTTGATCGCACTTTTTAAAAATCCAAATCTAATTGGAAGAAAGGAAAAAAGAAAAAGAAAAAGGTCTTTTTTGATGATGGGGAAAAAGATGAATAAAAGTTTTGTGTTGTTGAATATAAAATCTTAAAGATGAGAAGAAGACGATGAAGGAAAACAAGAAAAAGAAGGAAAAAAGGAAAAAAAGAAGGAAAAAAGAAAATAAAAAAATATGATTTTTTGATCTAAAACCTAACTAAAAGAAAAAGATTTTTTGATGTGCAAAAAGAAAAAAGAAGAATACTTACGACTTGGCTTGTAAAATTCACATCCAACGTGGGATAAAAACTCTAAAATAATTAAAAGATCAAAAATAAATAAAAGACTCAAAATGACTCAAACTCGGTCCTAAATAAAATAATTAAAAGACTCAAAATAACTAGAACACTCAATGGACTCAAACTCTATTTCTATCTAAAATTTAAAATAAAAAGGCTTTATTTGAAATTTAAATTGGATCTCTATCAGATATTCATTAAGTTAGCATGAAGCATTAAAGTTGGTTAACTACCAAATCATTTTTATTCATCACTTCTTCATTCCATTTGCGCTGCTACTCTCTTTCCTCACGTGCACGCTCTCTACTTTCTCTCTCTTCATGCCTTTCTTAACCTCCACCATCTCTTAAACTTGTTGCTCCTCTCAAACTTGTAAAGGAGGGAGAAAGAGAGAGAAAGTGAGTAGAGAGAGTATTGTTGGTTCATGTAATGATTAGATTTCACGTGATAGGATCTTGTGGATGACATGTAGAAAACACTACAGGGTGTTGAATAGTTTTTTAAAAATTCTTAGAAATTCTACCTCAGAGATCTATTTGAGTTACCAAACTTGATTCTTATTAATATTAATTCTTGCAAAGATAAAATTAGTAGCGGAATATAAAACACAAATTGCAATAATAAAAAGATCAATCACAAACACAAACATAAACACAAAATGATTTTATACTGGTTCGGTCAAATACCGACCAACGTCTAGTCTCCAAGTAAATCCTGCTTGAGAATTTCACTAATCTCTTGCAAAAATCGTTAGTGCTTAGTACAACCTCCTTAAAACCACAACCCTGTGCAAGGAAACCACTCGAATAATCCTCGAGTGTAACCTTATCAAATTTGAGAGTAACCATCTAGAAAATACCTTGAAAGTAAATCTTACCATTTCTCTATATTACACTTGAGAGAAAATAATTACCACCTTTGTTGATGGAGTACAACTTTCTATAGCCTTGAGTTGAAGTACAAGTGTTGTAATGAGACTATAAGGATGGAAGCACTATTCTTTGAATGTTGAAAATCAAAGGGAATTGAGATCAAACAGTTTGGCCAAGAAGCAAGATAAAAGCTTAAGAACACAAATGCAAATGATGTGATTTTTCTTTTGAAAGCTTTTCACATAAATAATTCTCTCTTCAAAGATTATGAATTATTCTTGATATAAAATCACTGGGATAATCCTTTATTTATAGATGTGAAAATCCATAAAACAGAATCCTAAAAACCCTTAAAACGGCCATAAAATGGCTAGTTGTGCAAATCCTATTTTGTGCCATGATAATATTATTAGTCGACTGAGCACATTTATTATAATTATATACCTTTCTTCATGTATGCTCACTTGAAAGGTTGCACTTTGCCCACTTTTAAGAGCTAAACATTCGCTTCAATTCTTTTTTCTTATCATTTATTGAACTCAAGGATAAAAAAGCCATGGCAAACCTAGTAGCCATAGGCCTCAATACGTCTCCTTTGGACAAATCTCTCATCATGCTCTAAGTGATGGTATGAATATAGATGAAAACGGAGACATCTCTACCCCCATGGTAATCGCACTCCTGATTGGCTTAATTTTAGCGATGCTAGCATCAAATTAACAGTGTGTGCCGCACAACTCGTCCAAAAGACTCTTGATCTCTTCACTGTTAGATTTTTTTTGCTGTCATATTATTGGAAGCATTATTTGTGATTATCTGAGTTATAGTCTCTTCTCACATCTTGTCTATTGCTTTGTCCACATACGAAGGAGAAGTAGATTAGGTCATAACAAGTTACAAGACTTAGTCTTCGTCGAATTCAATGCTCGACTTAAGAATAAGCATTCCTGTGGTCGCTTACAATAATAATGAAAGGGTGTCAAAGTGGTTGGTGTTAAAAAGGGTTGGTGAATAATATTCGGACAGTAATGGTGAAGTGTTTTCCGGTGAGCAATTGATTTGAAGACAAGTGGTCAAAGCTATTGAAGCTAACCATAAGATAAAGAAGATGCAAGGATGATATCTTATAAAAGAACAAAAAGATGAGCATCATCATCATCAAAAGGAAATGATTGGCAAGGGAAGAAGAAGAGTTTGAGTCATAATCGAAATCATCATCGGACAACAAGCTAATCACCCTCATTAAGGATGTTTCACGATCTGATCATGTAGGTATGATTGATGTTTGAGGGAAACATTATGATATTTGATTTATTTTTAATATTTTGCTACTTATTACTATTAGTTAGTTACTAGCTACTACTTGGCATGTTTATTGCTTTCAGTACGTTTATTTTTTCACTTTTGATTGAGAAAATTTGAATTGATTTGTAAATGAAACTTGTTTCCTTAATATTTAATTGCTTTCTGGTTTGGCCTAATCATATCATATTGTTAAATTATTATTTTATGATAAAATGTAGTTACAGATATTTATTATTTTATGAAAAGTTTTATGTATTGTTTCTTGTTTAATAATTTTTAAAGCATGCATACTGATTTTATTAACATTTTTAGTAAGTATTGTACTCAATTGGTTCATGAATACTTAAAGAAATAGGGAAGGTTTTCCAACATGATGATGATATATTCAAGTTTAATGTAATTTATTGAGATAAGTGTACCAAAAGCATACTTTTAATTTGTGTTTGTATAGTTTATATTTTCTTAGATACATGTATGGCTTGCTTATTGGACTCAATGATAAAAAAGCCGTGTCAAACCTAGTTGCCATAGGCCTCATTATGTCTCCTTTGATCAAATCTCTCATCATGCTCTGAGTGATGGCATGATAATAGATGAAAATAGAGACATCTCTATCCATGGTAATAGCACTCCTGATTGGATTAATTTTAGCCATGCCGGCTAGCATCAAATTGACAATGTGTGCCGCACAACTCGTTCAAAAGATTCTTGGTCCCTTCACTGTTAGAATTTTTGTCGCTGTCATATTATTGGAAGCATTATATGTAATAATTATCTGAATCACATTCTCTTCTCCTATCTAGTCTATTACTTTGTCCACATACAAAGAAGAGAAATAGATTAGGTCATAACAAGTTACGATACTTAGTCTTCCATCAAATTCAATGCACACCTTAATAAGCATGCAAACAAAGAAAGCGATCCTTTGGTCGCTTACAATACTAATGAAAGGGTTTCAGCGTGGTTGGTGTTAAAAAGTGATGGTGAATAATATTCGAATAGTAATGGTGAAGTGTTTTCTGGTGAGCAATTGATTTGGAGACAAGTGGCCAAAGCAATTGGAGCTAACCATAAGAGAAAGAAGAGTGCAAGGATGGTACCTTATTAAAGAACAAAACGAGGAGGAGCATCTTCATCATCAAAAGGAAATGTATTGGCAATTGAAGAAGAAAAATTTGAGTCATCATCGAAATCATCATCAGACAACGAGCTAATCAACCTTCATTAAGGATGTTTCATGATCCGATCATGGAGAGTATAATTGATGTTTGAGGGAAACATTATGATATTTGATTTCTTTTTAATATTTTGCTACTTATTACTATTATTTAGTTACTAGCTACTACTTGGCATGTTTATTGCTTTTGGTATGTTTATTTTTTACTTTTTCATTGAGAAAATTTGAATTGATTTGTAATTGAAACTTGTTTCCTTAATATTTAGTTGCTGCCTGGGTTGGCCAATCATATCATATTGTTAAAAATTATTTTTTGATATAACGTACTTACTAATATTTATTATTTTATCAAAACTTTTATGTATTGTTTTTTGTTTAATAATTTTTAAAGCATGCTTGCTGATTTTTATTATCATATTTAGTAAGTATAATATTTAAAGAAATAGGGAAGGTTTTCCAACAAGATGATGGTATTTCAAGTTTAATGCAATTTATTGAGATAAGTATACCTAAAACATGCTTTTATTTGAGTTTGTATAGTTTATATCTTCTTAGATACATGTGTAGTTTGCGTATGACATCTATTTTTAGCATATAATATGACTCTGATATTTAGTCAATCTCTCCGATATATTTTTGATACCCGATATCATATTTTCCAAGCCGATACTTACCGATATCTAATATTTAATACACTGGAGATGAGAGTGCCTCAATCTCTTTCAGCCACATCCACCTAATTCAAGCCAGTAAGCCTACCATCTTCTCTCGTTCGCACTATTGTAAGCATAGCAGGGAACCACCTCCTATCGCTCACAACGATGTAAGCACATTCTGTTTCATTCGCGAGTGACTTTAAGCCTGAGCTTAAACGGGACCAAACCTGAGCTCGACTAGGCCCAAACCTAAGCCTGAAGGGGACTCAAGCCCACAACTGTCGCATTTTGCATGCAATCTCCTCGATGACGTCCCAAGCCACTGACCTGAGTGCCGTTCCAAGCCATTGCGCTTCTAAAGACTAATCTGAATTTGATCTTTTCAAGAGTTGCTTGCTATTTCAATCAAGATATTGAATCTCTTGATCTCACCATGTCTCGATCGTTGTTGATATAATAAGTGATAAAAATCAAATCTTTCATATCGATGATCTAAATGGATAAAAATTGAATCTAACATTAATTGGTTTGAAAATCAATAAAAATTGAATCATTTACACACATGCCATTTGATTTGTGCTTTTTGGAGGAAAAATCAAAGTCGAAAATAGAAATATGTACCTTGGGGGTTAAGATCTCGTTGTAGAAGTTAATGGTTGCTAGGGGGAATGACAGTGACCCAAGTTGGGTTAATTGAAAAAATTAAATGATTTGATGAAGCGAATGAGCGAATGATTGATGACGACGACGATCCAAAATGCGCAATTAGCTTACAGGACATGGGCTTAACAGGTAGGAGCTTGTCAGAGAGGGGATGAGCCTAGGGGATGAGGCTCATCGACACTAATCGCTTCTCGTGATTGTGAGCGAGTGAGTGAGAAACAGAATGTAGAAAGAGTTATAGTATTTATTAAGTTAAAGCGGGTTGGATCATAGTCAATTTGGATTAGGATACCATACACATACCTAACATGAATTTTATCTAGGTTGGCAAATTCGATCCAGATTCCACCCATACCAGATTACACCTCTACCGGAACACCAAAATCTGGGTTGGATATGGGTCGGGTTAGGTGGGTTAATACCTATTTACCATACGTATTATTAAAGCCCAAGAACTAGCAGATATCATCGTAGAGTGTAATATCCCAGAGGAGCCTGAGCTCACTTTAGAGGGTGAAACAAAAGCTGTTGAGTATGAAAAAGTTGATTTATGAATTCTAGAGGTTGATAGCTCGGGCAATGAGCTAGGCAGTGAATCATGTATCATTTTAATCGGTCAGCATGGAAAGGCAACTAAGTATGCTCTCAGGTTTGAATTCAAATGCTCAAAAAACGAAGCAGAATATGGAGCAATTCAAGTGGAACCATGTTTAGCTCTTTTGATATGGGCTAAAAAGTTTCAAGTTTGAAGTGACTCGAGGCTAATAGGGAGGCATATTAGCAAGTAATACGAGGCAAGAGAGTCAAAGATGAAGAAATATCTGGCCAAGGTGTTACAAAAAATGATTGAGTTTCAAAAGATAGAGATTATTCATGTGTCGTGGACCGACAATACACTGGCTAATGCACTGTCCAAGTTAGCCTCAGCCGTGATGCCGAAGCTCGACGAAACATCTTTGTTGAGCATCTAGGTTAGCAAAGTGTTATAGAAGACGAAGTCATGTAGAAATAGGGAGGGCCCACTTGGATGAACACAATGGGGGAGTTACACGAGGACAAAACCAAAGCAAAGAAAATCATGTGAAAATGCAATGAGGTAAACTAGTATACGAGGGGACATTGCTTCAATATTCCTTCACCAAAAGTCGAGTTTACTGATATCTGAATTGCCTGGCTTTAAAAGAAGGTAACTATCTACAAAGGGATTTGTATAACTCACAATGGGCAAGGCCTACGCCCACAAAGCACTTTGACAAGGGTTTTACTGACCAACAACGCTGAAGAGAGCTGGTATTAAAGTGTAAAACCTGATAACATTTTGCATAGAAGGAGATGAATCCAATTGTAGATTTTATGCCATTGCTTAATTCAATTTCGTTTGTCTAATTAGGTTTGGATCTGTTGGGATCTTTTACCCCAATCGCAGGATAAATGAAGTTTCTCAATGGTTATTGACTACTTCACAAAATAGGTCGAAGCCGAGTTCTTAGCAAGCACGACAACAAGGAACATGGAAAATTTTGTTTGAAAGAACATTATGTCGTGTGCAGGATTTTAGTCGTTCGATTCATTGTGATTGATAATGGTGCCCACTTTGACTCGATAGCTTTCAGGAGTTTCTGTAAAAGTTCTTTAAAGATTAAAGATCAAGCTACATCTTACCTTTGTAGCTCACTTTCAGTCTAACGATCAGGTTAAAGGTGCTAACAAGGTTATCCTTGATGCCGTAAAGAAGTTGCCAACAATGTTACCCTTTGTTTCTTGCGATAGCAGCACCCAATTTTCTTATATGTGCAGATATCCTTATAGGGAATCGATCATTTGAGAACCATTCTTAAACTATGTTTTGTGACAACGCAACGTTGGTTATCTATGGATGATCCAAACAGTTCATCTTGATAACATATAAATGAGAAGTCAAGTGATACTATGCTTGTTTGCCTACAGATCAAGTTGTTACATGAATTATGTTATTTTCAACTGCTGGAAAAAGATATCATTTAATGCATGGGTAAGCAAGCTTTGAATCACTTGATTTCTTATTAATATGCTAATTTAAGTACATAGATCAAGATGAACGGTTGGGATCATCCCTGGCATGGCTCATGGTTGAGTTCTTATGAAGTTTAGTTTGAAAACGTAGTTTGAAAACTGTTCTCGAAGGACTGCTTCCCTATATATATGAGTATCAAATGTCATATGAGGAGACTTCCTTGTATAGAGGCAAACAGTCAATATTCCACCTTTTGCGTGGATGATCGGCATTGTTTATGTTGATCTCTATGTTCTTAAATGTTGATACCCTAAATATTGTAGGATTCATACAATTTGACGTTGAGTGAAATGGTTGAAAATTAAGTAATTTTTCAACAATTGAACATTTTTCGCTCTAGATCACAATAAAATAACTTGAAAATCCCTTGATATTTGGTGTACCCACGTTTGGGGACATGAAGATCAACATAATAAAGTGCCAATCTGCTCATGAGCTCATCAGACTCTCGAATATGGACCTTTTGGCTACATACAAGAAAATTTCTTCAGATATTGGAATCTCCTAATATATGTTTTGATGATGATCAAATCTAATACTGAACTAATGTGTTTGTGTAGTTAAAATATTGTGAGCAAAAGACAAAGGACCAAAAATCACGCGTGAATAACAAGTTTTGGATGCTAACATCACAAGGCAAAATGACTTGAAGATTTTCTATAACAAGGAGATGAACAAAAGCTACACCAATCAAGATATTGATGATATTTAACTAAAGTAATTTACATTTTTTTGGTCTTAGAATACTTCTTAAAGCTTCGAAGATGTCACACACACATACACATATATGAAACCTTAGGAACTTAGAATTAATATGATATTAATCGTAGACTAAACCCTTAGGTTTCATATTTAGGATGTGTATTTTTATCAGCATTAGTCGACCAAAGTAGATCCCCCTAGTCGACTAATTTGTGGCTGAGAACAGGCTGAAACATTGGCATATTAGGTTAGTCGACCAATGCACTACCATTAGTCTAATGACAAAGCACTAGTTGACTAATGGTTGGCACTAGTCGACTAATGATATGACCATTGACTGAGATTGACTTTGCGCAACTAGCCTTTTCTAGCCATTGTAGACGGCATTTTAGACATTCTCTTTCATAGATTTTTCATCTATATAAATAGAGAATATTTCTTAGAGGTTATATATGAAAAAGAAGTAGAAAAATCGGTTTGTTTGGCCGAAATTTCTTAGATCTTTCATATTCTTTGTGAGTCAAGAAAAGAAGAAATTCCTAAGATTTCTATTCTCCCGTGCTTAAATCATAAGAATAGAAATCCTTTCTAATATCCATCTTTGCACTCATGAGTTTTACATTTTCAAAGGCTATAGGAGTATTGTAAGTATTACTACAAAGCTTTACATTGGGTTTTAAGGTGTTTGCCTCGGTTGTGAGGTATTATTATTGTCGATTGGAGAGTTGGTTGTTTCTATCGTAGGTTGTTAATATTGGGGTTTCACATTTGTCGCGGGTGGTTTTCAAAGTTGTAAGTTGTAATTCTTGCAGTTTGCAAGTTGTGAGTGGAACTCTCAAGCAGATTTTGATTGGGGATTGTACGCATGTCAGGGAGGACGAACCAGATTAAATTGCTTAGTGTTTGCGATTGGTTTGATCTCTTTGAACCTGGTTATTTTATTATGAAAAATTCTCTTTGTTTATTTTGCTGCATTATTTATTGAGAATTGTTTGTTGAAAGTTTATTAATAACCGTAACTATTTAGTGTTCAAGTATCTTATTCACTAGGCCTAACAATGACATGCCATATTCGCTCGCTCTCGCTTTCACACACACATTTATACATACGCTAGTGAAGCCAAATGGCCGTGACATACATTTATACATACGCTAGTCAAGCCTAATGGCCATGTCACATCTTTGAAATTAGACAAGGAAAAATCCATTCACAAGTTTTGGTGAAAATTCCACATGTCAGATTGTGCGTTTTCTGGATGAGTAGCCAGGCTCATTGACCAATTGGTAGGGCTTTTCTTCTCATTATATATATGATGTTAATATGTATGTGCTGACAGCATAAGAAATTTCTTGCACTAGCAAAAAAGAATTTGAAGCTTTTTTAGATTGTTGTACACATTCTAAAACTCTGAAACCCCAAATATGAGTGAATCTTATAGGGATTTGACCCTTGATCCACCCCTTGCAAAAAGTTATATTGTTGTGTTAAATTTGCAACGGGTAGATCGCGGGTCAAATGCTTTAGATTCACTTAAATTTTGTAATTATGATCATCCATGATGGAACTCATCCAAATTTTTAATATAAAATAAACAAAAGAGATGGGCTGTAAACACATGAAAATTTCTCTTGCTGACAGCACATATCCATTATTATCACATACACACAAATTATACATATGTGAGAATAATGGAAATGTGCCGTCAGCGCTGGAAATATTCCCGCGTTGATAGACCATAGCCTTTATGTTTTAAAAACTTTTTTGGATGTGTTTTACACACTATGGGATCATCATACCAAAAATCAAGTGAATCTAATGCTATTTGACCCTTGATCTACCCATTACAAATTCAACGGTTCAGTCATTTTGGAACTTTTTGCAACGTGTGGATCGGGAGTCAAGTCCTTTAGGGTTCACCCAGATTTAGGGTTTTATGGTTTTAGAATGTGTACAACAATCTAGAGAAAAGATTTTAATTTTAATTTTTTGCTTTTTCCGTGCTGACAACGTAGAAAATTTACTGCTGTAAGAACTTACCCATTAACACACAGGGAGAGATATGCGACTCACTCCTTGTTCGCGCATCAACTAGAAGACCTTTTACATCCAAATAGATAGGTCAGTTGGGTTGCACTGGAAAATGTCTTCAATAAGTAGAAGAGAGACCTATCCACGCAAATAAGCGCTAGAGGAAACTTATCTCAAGGTATTCTAACACACTCCAAATCCCAGATTTTGAACTCAACTTTTATCATGGGATGCAGAGCGCTCCAATTACAAAGCACTCACTAAATTGCTGCCAATTACAGAGCACTCACTGAATTGCTATAAGTGATATATTTCTTATACCGGTAAAATTTGGCTTGCGTGGGCAAAAAGACAAGAGTGAAACCCTATCCTTTTATTAAAGAGGCTAGTTGGTAAGACGAGTGAAACCCGATCCTACCCAAAGTTGGCAATTGTAAGTCAGAACTAAATTGGTATGCTGGAGGCCCAAGCCGCCTGCGGGTGTATACCCGCAGGCCGAAAGGGGCGGCCCAAGCCCAGGCCGCCCCTTCCCTATTTCCGCCGGCCCTTGTGGCTTGCGCGCGCGCGGCTAACCCCACCCCCAAAACCTAGTTTCTATTATAAATAGGGGGGTAGCCGCCTTAGTTTGCCTATGCTATGATTATTGTTATTTGTGTGATTTCATAGGTAGACGAGTGCGGACGTCCTCTTTGGCGTCTTGGGAGGAGAATACCCCTCTTTGGTATTCAATTATCTTGTTCTAGCTACTATATTCCCAATAAAAATCGTGCCTTTTGTTAGTTCCTAACAATTTGGTATCAGAGCGTGACGATCCATGGCGATCGCGACACGATCAAAGGATAAATTCGAGGCGTTGAAGGAAAAGCTCATGTGGGAAATTGAAGGGGTTAAAAATCGGTGGAGACGGTGGTGGAATCTGTCGAGCACATGAAGGCGTGTCAAGCGAAAAACGACGAGCAATTTGCGAAGATCCTCTCCATCTTGACGGCTAAATCCCACGACGAAGGAAACCCTAATCCGACACCAAAGGCGGCACCTTTGAAGAAAGAAAATGAAAAAGAGGAGATTTTTACCCAAAATCAACCCTGTTACGTGGAGGAATTGGACGAGGAAGACGACTGAGAGCCATGGAAGGTCGACTACCGCGAGGAGGTGCGGCGAAAGGCGGTGGAGAGCCAAAGAGAAAACGGCGGCCCTAGCCGCGCGTTTTGGGAGCCGCGCGCCCACGAGGAAGGGTGGCCAGCCCCCACGACAATTGGGGGGCTGCCGCCGCGGGAGAGGGGTGGGGGACCCTCCCCCGCCTGGAGCGAGCCCCAGCAGGGGTGGCAGGGCCCTGCCGGGGCCCGCCCAGGTCCGACGACCCTGTCGGACCTCCGGCAGGGCTCGCCGGCCCTGCCAGGAGTCCGGCAGGGCCCGTCGGCCCTGCCAGGTGGCCGGCGGGCCCCAACCGGGGGCCGGAGGGGCTGGGAACCACCCGGCAGCTGCCAGGGTGGATGACGTGTACGGACAGACCCGGTGGGTTTTCGAGGCCCCCGACAGTGGACAGAGGTTAGGAGGGAGAATATCAGAGGAGAGGACCTACGCGGACAGCTTTTGGGAGGGTTTTGCAACCCTACGGGACGACGGCCAGCAGCGGAGGACCCATTTTACGGAGACGGACACAGAAGAGACCAATACTATGACGGCGGGGGTGGCTACGAGGCGGATTTCGGTGATGATGCAGGTTGGGACGACTTCAATGGCAGGCGTGGAGATTACCGAGGAGGCTATGAGGGTCACGGGGGAGTGCCACCTAGACGCTACGAGATCCAAGACGAGTGGAGACAGCACTACCGTCCACATCATCGAGAGGAGAGGAGACCCGAGCAGGGGCACTTTGGGGGAGAGTGCAGGGTGCGGAAGCTGACGATGCCGCTATTTTCTGGGGAGGATCCACATGCCTGGTTATTCACAGCAGAGAGATACTTCGCGGCACATCACATGACCGAGGCACAGAAGCTGGAGGTGGCAGCCATGTGCATGGAGGGGAGAGCCTTGGGGTGGTTCCAGTGGAAGGATAGGAGACGGCAGATCCGTAGCTGGGAGGAGCTGAAGGACCTTGTGCTAGAAAAGTTTAGAGACCACAGTCTGGGGAACCTACACGAGCAGCTGTATGCCCTCAGGCAGGAGGGGCCGGTGCGGCATTACATCGAGATTTGAGACACTGGCAGGGCGAGTACATGTCGTGTCTGACGAGTCACTGGAGGGCACCTTCTTAAAGGGGCTGCGACCCAGCCTCCGCGCCGCAGTGAGACCCTACAAGCCCAGGGGCTTTCGGAGGTCATAGAGATGACACATATGGTAGAGGATGCGCAGACAGAGGATAGACGGGTCAGGAGCGGCTACAGTAGCCAGATACCGAGAGGCGCCCTGTCTGGGGCGGGAGGAGCAGGAACCCCCATGGTGGCGGCCCAGACGAGCATGGAGAAGACTGGGGAGAAGGGTAGTGCACCACAGGCTGGGGGGCAGTTCAGGCGCATGACAGACGCTGAGATGAGAGAAAAGAGGCAGAAGGAAGCACAAGCAAGAAGGGCTTGTGCTTCAGGTGCGATGAGCGGTAATCACCGGGCCATCGGTGTGCGGGGCGCAAGCTCGAGGTGATTCTGTTGGAGGATGATGACGCAGACGACGACGTCGAGGAGGCAGCTGAGGCAGAGGAGCTGGAGGGCCAGCAGTTGGACGTGGCGGAGGTGTCCCTCAACTCCGTGGTAGGGTTCACCCCGAACCATACCATGAAGCTGAAGGGAGAGATCGGCGACCAGGAGGTGACCGTGCTCATTGATAGTGGGGCTACCCACAATTTCATCTCTATGAGGGTGGTGGCATAGCAGGGACTCCAGCTGACAGATTGCGGTAGTTTCAGTGTGATGATGGGGACGGAAAAGAAGGAGAGCAGCCGTGGAGTATGCAGGGGACTGATATTGACCATGCAGGGGATACAGATTATTGCAGATTTTTTACCTCTGGACCTGGGGAGCACCAACATCATCCTGGGCATGACCTGGTTACAGACGTTAGGGGAGACGACAATAAATTGGAAAATGCTGTGAATGGAGTTTCAGGAGGCATGGAGAGCAGTGATACTCCAAGGGGACCACAGCCTCTGCAGATTTTTGGTCTCCTTGAAGATCACGGTGAGGACCATCCAGGCGGAGGGGGGATGATATTTAGTGGAGCTACACTCGTTGACAGGTGAGGGAGGCGCAGAGGCCAATACAGAGCAGTCCATTTCAGGAGAGGTGCAGTAGCTGATGGAGCAGTTTGAGGAGATCTTCCAGGAGCCTCGGGGTCTCCCACCACCGCGGGACCACGAGCACGCCATTGTTCTACGGGAGGGTGTCACCCATTAGCGTGTGGTCCTACCGATACCCCCAGCATCAGAAGGACGAGATAGAAAGGATGGTGTCTGAGATGGTACAGGCGGGGGTGATTCAGTCGAGTGTGAGCCCGTTCTCCAGCCCGATGTTAGTAAAGAAGAAGGATGGTAGTTGGCGATTTTGCGTGGACTACATGGCATTGAACAAGGAGACCGTCCCGGATAAATTCCCCATACCAGTGATAGACGAGCTCCTGGACGAGCTACACGGGGCAGCCTTGTTCAGCAAGTTAGATCTTAAGTCCGGCTACCATCAGATCAGGATGCGACAAGAGGATGTGGCCAAGACGGCGTTCAGGACGCATGCGGGTCACTATGAGTTTCTTGTCATGCCCTTTGGGTTGACAAACGCACCTGCCACCTTTCAGGCTCTTATGAATAAGGTATTCCGACCATATCTCAGGCAATTCGTACTAGTTTTCTTCGACGATATTTTGGTGTACAGTCGTACTTTGGAGGAGAATTTGGACCACCTGCAGGTGGTGTTTCAGGAGCTGCAGTACCACCAGCTATATGTGAATAGAAAGAAGTGTCTTTTCGGACAGTCACATGTGGAGTATTTGGGGCACGTGGTATTAGCAGGAGGGGTTACAGCAGATAGAGCAAAGATAGTAGCCATGCTGGACTGGTCGCATCCCACCACGCTCAGAGGGCTTCGGGGCTTCCTGGGGCTGACAGGATACTATCGCAGATTCGTGGAGGGGTATGCGACTATTACCTGGCCGCTGACAGAGTTATTGAAGAAGGACCAGTTTCATTGGGGAGAGGAGGCGACAGCTTTTGAGGCCCTGAAAAGGGCAATGACCACAATGCCAGTATTGGCGTTGCCCGACTTCTCCAGACCTTTTGTGGTAGAGGCAGACGCATCAGGACATGGGCTGGGAGCAGTACTGATGCAGGAGCAGCGACCCATAGCTTACTACAGCCAAGTGTTGACTGCGAGGGCCCGACTGCGGTCGGTCTATGAGAGAGAGTCGATGGCTATAGTGTTGTCCACACAGAAGTGGACGCCATATTTGTTGGGACGGAGTTTCATGTTGAGTATTGGTGTTTCATACCAATCTTATTTTGATGATGATCACAACATTATGTTGTTGCTAATGAATCTCATGTTTTAGTCTCTCAGTTTATTTCAAGGATATCTTTCTTGGAGACTAATCACTTGGTGTAAGGATGGACATCATGTGAAGAAGAGCCAAAGTTTGGACTCAAGGAGTGCCAAAGCTTGGAGATAGTGGAGAGCAATCAAGGCATCAAGATTGAAGACTTAGATTCTTTTGAAAGCATTGTAATCCATGTAATTTACTTTATTACTTTCTCTCTCTTTTGAGTCTAGGGTTGATGTAATGCCTTGCTAGATGGTTTGCTCATTCATGCTCATGCATTTAACTATCTTAGTGAACCTTAGGATTATCAGAGAATCCAACCCAATAGGTTCACTCTTTCTGTCAGTCGTCTGATGAGGGAAACACAGTCGACTGGGTGATTTCCAGTCGCCTGTAGATTCTTCTACAGTCGCCTGATATGCACTGCTCAAGTCAACATTTTTATTGACTCAAACTTGAGCTTTACGCACAGTCGCCTGTCAATCAGTTCCCAGTCGCCTGTATGTTTACAGTCGCCTGAGATTTGGTCAACAGTCACCTGTCTAGCGTAAGTGCAATCTCTGCATCTCTCTGTCTTCTCTCCATACTGTACAGTAGTCGACTGATGAAGAATATACAATCGCCTGATTATTCGACAATCGATTGTAGTATTAACATTAGTCACCTGTGCGTAGAATTGGAGAAAGAGTGCAGCTATCTGTTTCGATCCATCCCCTGTAACAGTCGTCTGCTGAAGGATTAACAGGCGCCTGTCCTCTTTGTCAGTCGACTATATTGACTTCGTCAGTCGACTGTCCTGGCTCAGATTATAGCCGTTGGATATTTTCTAGCCGTTGATCAGTCGACTGTCTTATGATCATCAGTCGACTGTTCCTGTCGTTTTCACCCAGTTTCTAGCCGTTGCAGATTTGATTATTTGGCTGTTTCTTTGGGGTTTTGGGCTTGATATAGGATTCCTATATATATGAGTGTGCTGCCTTTCTTGAGAACTCTTGACAACATTTGATAAACTCTTGACTCTATAGAAAATCTCAAGAGATCAATAAGCCACTCTCAAGCTCTCTCATTTCCCTCTATTGAGCATTCATCTTTCTTCATGCATTGAAGTCCAGCTCAAGGGAAATCATCCAAGTGCTCTCAAGCATATTCCAACACTTGGAGATCCTCTTTCATGCCTTGCATTCGTTCATGAGTAAGCATCTCAAGGCATAGGTAAGAGTATTTACTTTACAGGGTGTAAATTGTTTTCCTATTTCTCTTTGTGGGATTAGGATACTCTCTTTGTGGGAGTTTCTCTCTTTGTGGGAGGTTGTCTCTTTGTGGGACTAGGGAATTCTCTTTGTGGGAATTAACTCTCTTTGTGGGAGTTCTAGTGTCCTAGTGTAGGGCTAACCCTAATTCTCTGAGTGGGAGTTAGTGATTCTCTGTGTGGGAGTCTTGATCCTTGTGTAGGATTGGTTGGGTCCTTGTGTAGGGCATAAATCCTCTTTGTGGGGTATCTCCTTGTGAGATTTGTATTCACTTCTCTGTGTGGGAATATAGTGAATATTGGTGTGGTTGGATGTACCCAAGTTTGGGGAACCGGGGTAAAACTTTGTGTTTGCGTTTGGATTGATTGTGCCATTTAATTCCTCTTGCATTTATAATTCCATTTGCAAGTTAAATTTTATTTGGACAATTTTATTGCCATTACACTATTCACCCCCTCTAGTGTGTGTTGTTAGTATTGCAAGGGTTAGACGACCCCTACATTTCATAGTTTGCACGGATCAGCGGAGCCTGAAGTACCTGTTAGAGCAGCGGATGGTAGCGGAGGAGCATCAGAAGTGGCTGCGGAAGCTGATGGGGTACATGTTCGAGATTGAGTACCGCCCGGGATTGGAGAACAAGGCACCTGATGCTTTATCCAGGCGGGAGGAGGCAGAGCTCGCGACACTAGCAGTGTCTATCCTGGAGGATTGGGGCCCACTACAGCAGGAGGTGGAGCAGGACCCGGAGTTGGCAGCTATACGAGAGGCTCTTCTACAGGGGTCGACTGAGTCCCGGGGTATTCTCTTCAGGATGGGCAGCTACTTTACTGGGGGAGGCTTGTGATATTGAGGACATTTGCATTTATTCTGGCCATACTCAGGGAGTTCCACGACAGTGCTATCGGAAGACATTCTGGGGTCCTCAAGACCTACCAGCGGCTTGCGAGGGAGCTCTATTGGAAGGGACTGAAGAAGGAGGTGGCAGAGTGTGACGTGTGCCAGCGTCACAAGTACCAGGCGATGTCTCCAACAGGACTTCTACAGCCGCTGTCTTTACCAGACCGGGTTTGGGAGGACCTCTCTATGGACTTCATAGATGGATTGTCGAAGTCGGGTGGATACACTGTCATTTTTGTTGTGGTCGACCGCCTCAGCAAATATGCACATTTTGTCCCGCTTCTGCTTCCTTACAGCGCAGTTTCTGTGGCGGAGGTTTTTGTGAGGGAGGTCATTCGTCTGCATGGACCTCCGAAGTCCATAGTCTCGGATTGAGACAAGGTGTTCCAGAGCAAATTTTGGCAGGAGCTTTTTAGGCTACAGAGGACGGCATTGAAGCGGAGCACAGCTTACCACCCCCAGACTGACGGTTAGACGGAGGTGGTGAATAGGAGTGTGGAGACTTATTTGCGCTGCTTCATTTCAGAGAATCCTAAGGAGTGGGCGCGTTGGCTAGCCTGGGCAGAATACTGGTATAATACTTCATATCACATGGCGGCGCAGACCACGCCCTTTAGGATTTTGTATGGCAGAGATCCTTCGCACTTACTTTATTATGGTCATGAGACGACTCCCGTGTCAGATGTGGAGCAGTACCTGGCGGAGAGGGACTGGATTCTGGAGGAGCTGAAGCTCCATTTGGCGAGGGCACATCAGGTGATGAAGGCACGTGCAGACCTACACCGTCGTGACGTTTATTTTAAGGTGGGTGATATAGTGTATCTGAAGCTGAGACCCTACAGGCAGAGGTCAGTGGCGCATAGGAGGAATGAAAAGCTGGCACCACGATATTTTGGGCCTTTCGAGGTCGAGGCAAAAGTAGGACCTGTGGCTTACAGATTGCGCTTACCCCCAGGATCCGCCATTCACCCGGTCTTCCATGTTTCCCAGTTGCTCCAGGCCATTGGTGACCACAGCTCTTCCCCTACTTTACTAGAGACCCTTACTGCGGATATGGAGGTGAGACTGGAACCCGAGGTCTTGAAGGGGGTTCGACAGAGCGACACTGGAGGGCGGCATGTGTTGTTGCAGTGGAGGTGTTTGCCAGAGCACGATAGCACGTGGGAGGACATGGACGAGATGGCGGCGCGCTTTCCAGACTTTCACATTGAGGACAAGGTGGCTCATTGGGGGGAGTATTGATGGGCCTGGAGGCCCAAGCCGCCTGCGGGTGTATACCCGCAGGCCGAAAGGGGCGTCCCAAGCCCAGGCCGCCCCTTCCCTATTTCCGCCGGCCCTTGTGGCTTGCGCGCGCGGCTAACCCCACCCCTAAAACCTAGTTTCTATTATAAATAGGGGGTAGCCGCCTTGGTTTGCCTATGCTATGATTATTGTTATTTGTGTGATTTCATAGGTAGACGAGTGTGAACGTCCTCTTTGGCGTCTTGGGAGGAGAATACCCATCTTTGGTATTCAATTATCTTGTTCTAGCTACTATATTCCCAATAAAAATCATGCCTTTTGTTAGTTCGAATCCTAACAGCGTTCTGGACTGGAACTGCTGTTCTTTTGTTCCTTTTGTCATTAACAAAGACAAATTGAATAAAATATTATAAGATTACTTTGTTTTCAGTTCAAAATATACGTCTAATTTAGGCTTCAAGCAAATAGTAAAATACAAAAAAAGCTCTAAATTCATATACTGTTGTCTCTTTTATTCAATTTGGTATGAAAGCTAATTAGCTTTCTGATTCCCTTTCTAATTGGGACAACCGGAATTGAATACAGTCTGATTAAAAAGCCTTCAGGTTCTGTAAGAGAGCCAGCGGAGATGAGGCGAATGGCTGGGATTGAGATGGGAAGCGGGAACGAAGCTTGAAGAGTAATGGGTTCGCAGGTGACGAGAGAAAGGGGAAGACTGTGGAGTAGCCGTTGGAATTAAATGGACGACGTCGGATTAGAGGTGAAGTAATCAAAGCCGTTGATTGATGAACTAATCGGGACCGTTCGTCTGCAAGGGGGGAATAATCCTGTGCGTTGACGACACGTCATCCGAGTGAGGGGCCCACGGCCGTTGGTTCACAACGACCTGACTTCCTTCGCCACTAGCCTCCGTTCGAAGGGAAACGAAGCTCGGATTAGCTGGAGCTTGGGAGTAACTAATTCCGTTGGAATTAGTTGTGAATGAGAAGTGTATAAAAGAGTGAAGTCTGGCAGCTTGTAAAGGACCTGATTTGATGAATAAAATCACCCTTCAGTCCACCAATTTCCATTACTCTTTGATTCTTGTTCTTGCCTTTTCTTTTCTTTATCTTCTTGTAACAGAAAACTTGCTGAGAGCCAATGGGCCGGCGAGCGAGGCGACAGGAAGAGGACCCGACGGACGAACCAGCGGAGGAGCAGGCGGAGGATCGACCGGAGGAGATGCAATCTCCACAAGTGGTATCAGAGCATCCAGACTCGAGCCATCGGGAGGAGTCAAATACCGAAGGTAACGCCATGGATGAGGACTCTTGGTCGGAGAGATTCAAGAAGCTGGAAGACACTCAGACTTCTATGCAACAACAGATTGATAGACGGTGGGAGATCCTGCAGCAACAGCTTCAGCAGCAAATGGCCTACAGCAATGCCCAGTTTCAGGATGTCACAAGTAAGATCGATGAACTCAACCGAACTTCTTTGGCCTATCTTTTTCCAGATGGTGGTCGGCCGTTCCACATGGAAGGTGTTCGACATAATTCGCATGAGGGGGTTCACCACGGAAATAGGAGTGGCGATCAAAATGTAGTAGGAAGGGGTAATCCAAAAGGGCTGAGGCCGGATTTCCCACTATTCAAGGGTAGTGAGGAGGTAATTCCTTGGGTGAACCAAGTACTGTAGGTATTCGAGTACTATGGAACAGATGCGAGCTTATGGGTGAAGATATGCGGGTTTTACTTGAAGGAAGAGGCTCTTCAGTGGTATGAATGGGCGAAAGTCAATGTGGGGGATTTTTTTTCATGGAGCACTTTCAAGAAAGAAATTGTGGCCCGTTTTGGTCCTACGGAGATGGAAAAGCCTTTTCAGGTGTTCTCGAGCTTAAAGCAGGAGGGATCCGTGCGCGAGTACTTAAAAAAGTTAGAGAGGGTGATGGGGTTCCTGGACAAATTACCACCGAAGTATATCCTCGATAAATTTGTAGGGGGTTTAAAAGATGACATCAGGTACGATGTTGCAGCGGCTGAGCCAGAAGATTTGTGGAAGGCCATCCGGCTAGCAAAAAATTTTGAAGAGAAATTCCTTAATGTCAGGAGGGCCACTAGAACACCTACTGGAGTGGGTACACTGGCTAAAACAATGAACAATACTACTAGTTATGGAAGCAGTGTTAGCAAGAACTCAACCCAACCTCCAATTTCCAGGAAGCTGACGCCCGACGAAATCCAGTACAAGCGCAAGAACCACATTTGCTTTGCTTGTGACGAGAAGTGGAGCCGGGAACATAAGTGCAAGAAACTCTTCAGTATGGAGGGCATATGGGAGATTGATGACCAGGATGAGGAGTTCCAGGGAAATGAGGATATGAGCACTTATGGTCAGTACGGGATGGAACAAGAAGGAGGACAAACTGAAGATCCAGCAGCCATTTCTTTGCAGGCTATGTGTGGCATTCCAGCAGCCCATACACTGAGGATGGAAGGGAGCATCAAAGGGCAAAGTGTTCATGTCCTGGTGGATTCGGGGTCAACCCATAGTTTTATTCACCCTAAGCTAGCTCATACCCTGGGGCTAGAGGTTGAGAACTCTAAGAACTTCAAGGTAATGGTGGCTAATGGGGACAAACTGGAGGGTGCAGGTATTTGCAAGGGAGTGATGCTCAAGTGTCAGGGAATTAGTATTCCTCTTGACCTACTTTTGCTGCCTATGGAGGGGAATCAAATTGTACTTGGGGCTCATTGGTTAGAGCAGTTAGATGATATTGTGATGAATTTCAAAAAACTGCAGATGAAGTTCAACTACCAAGGAAGGGAATGCTTATGGCAGGGAACAAGGGGAAACTCACAGTTAGTCAATGAGAAGCAAATGTTGAAGTCACTAAAGCAAGAGGGGAATGGATACTTAATTCAGTTAAGATCCCTGTCCATGTCCATGTCCCCTACTCAAGTTGGGTGTGAGGCACTAGATATGCAAGCTACTCCACATGAGCTGAAGGTGTTGGTGGATAAGTACTCTTCACTATTTGAGGAGCCTAAAGGCCTTCCCCCAAGAAGATATTGTGACCACAGTATACCACTGGAGCAAGGAGCTAGGCCAGTGTGTATTCGACCCTATAGACATGCACATTTTTTGAAAGGAGAGATTGAGAAGCAAGTGGCAGAAATGTTGCACTCCGGGGTCATACGACCCAGCACTAGCCCCTATGGGTCTCCGGTGGTTATGGTGAAGAAGACAGATGGAACTTGGAGAATGTGTGTCGACTATAGGTCATTGAATCAGCAAACAGTAAAAGATAAGTTCCCTATACCCATTATTGATGAATTGATGGATGATTTGCACGGAGCAACTATTTTTTCCAAGCTAGATCTCAGGTCGGGGTATCACCAAATAAGGGTCAAGGAGGAGGACATCTACAAAACAGCATTCAGAACCCATGACGGCCATTACGAGTTTGTTGTGATGCCTTTTGGACTCTCCAATGCACCATCAACCTTCCAGTCTCTAATGAACCACATTTTCAGGTCAGTCTTGAGAAAGTTTGTATTAGTATTCTTTGATGACATATTAATTTACAGCTTTGACCACTCCTCTCACCTGGAACATCTAGAGCAAGTCTTTAAGATCCTAGTGTCCCACCAGTTGTTTGTCAAGTTGTCTAAGTGTCAGTTTGGGCAAAATTCTGTGGACTATTTGGGACATGTTATATCTGGAGAGGGTGTGGCTGTGGACCCTAAGAAGGTGGAAGCTGTAGTGGCTTGGAGGGAGCCTAAAACTGTGAAGGCATTGAGGGGATTTTTGGGGTTAGCAGGTTATTACAGAAAATTTGTGAGTGGTTTTGGTTGTATAGCTGCCCCTCTGACTAATATGCTGAAGAAAGGGGAGTTCCATTGGACGGAGGAAGCTAGGATGGCCTTCCAAAGGTTGAAAAGTGCCTTGGTGACTGCTCCTGTATTAGCCTTGCCAGATTTCTCAAAGCAGTTTGTAGTGGAATGTGATGCCTCTGGGCATGGTGTTGGAGCTGTTTTGATGCAAGAGGGCAGACCCCTGGCTTATATCAGTTCAAAATTAAAGGGAAGAAACTTGTTGCTTTCCACATATGAGAAGGAACTGATGGCATTAATTATAGCAGCTAAGAAATGGAGTCATTATCTCCTTGGTAGAAGATTTGTAATCCGTACTGACCATAGAAGCTTGATTCATTTACTGGGACAAAGGTTGCAGCAGGGGATCCAAAGTAAATGGCTTGTGAAGCTGCAACAATTTGACTACAAGGTTGAGTACAAGCCTGGGAGAATCAATTCAGCTGCAGATGCATTGTCAAGAGAACCTGAAGAAGAAGAAATTGTACAGGATGATTCCTTTACCTTGTGTCCTGTATCTGTGGTTCAAAGTGCTTGGTTGCAAGGAGTAAAAGATATGGTACTCCAGGATTCTTTTTTCCATGAGCTGGAGCAGTCCCTACAGGATCCTATAGATGAGAACAGGTCAATAAAGAAGGTGGACGGTATTTTTTATTATAAAGATAAGATACTGATTAACTCTAGCAACCAAGAAGTGATCAAGGTCCTGTTGACTGAATTTCATAGTTCTCCTCTGGGTGGTCATTCAGATGCTGTGAGGACCCTGCACAGGCTGAAAAGGGTTTTCTTTTGGAAAGGAATGAAAGCTGATGTGAAGAGCTTCATTAGAGAGTGTGACACATGCCAACGTAGTAAATCTGAAAATGTGGCATATCCAGGGTTGCTGCAACCATTGCCAACCCCTGAGCAAGTGTGGGAAGATGTCTCTATGGATTTCATTATTGGGCTACCCCTGTGTGGAGATGTGGGGGCTATCTTTGTGGTGGTGGATAGGTTAACAAAGTATGCACACTTCTTTGGAATCAAGTACCCTTTCTCAGCCAAGGCCATAGCTCAAGTATTCTTTAATGGGGTATTTAAGTTACATGGCATGCCCAAGTCCATTGTGTGTGATAGGGACCCCATTTTCACAAGTGTGTTTTGGAAGGAGTTGTTCACACTTCAGGGGTCTACTTTAGCCTTCAGCTCAGCATACCATCCTCAATCTGACGGGCAAACTGAGATCACCAATAGAAATTTGGAATGCTATTTGAGGTGTTTTTGTAGCCATCAACCCCGGGAGTGGCCTAAGTGGTTAGCATTAGCGGAATTTTGGTTCAATACCACATGGAAGGCTCCAACACAAATGACCCCATTTGAAGGCCTGTATGGGAGGAAACCACCCAACCTATTAAGCTATATTCCTCATACTTCCAAGGTGCATACGGTGGATGAAGAAATGTCTTCCAGGGAGGTGATCCTGCAACTGCTGAAGGACAATCTCAAAAAAGCCAAGGATCGTATGAAGAAGTATGCAGATTTGAAAAGGTCAGAGAGGGAATTTGAGGAGGGGGATTGGGTTTATTTGCGTCTGCAGCCTTACAGGCAAATTTCGGCGTCTATGAGAAAGCCGCACAAATTATCTCCTAAGTACTATGGGCCTTATAAAGTACTTAAGAAGGTGGGGAAGGTAGCTTACAAGTTGGAGATGCCGACATCTTCTAGGATCCACCCTACTTTCCATGTATCACAGCTCAAGAGGAAACTGGGAAACCATGCCGTAATCCAAAGTGATCAACCCAGCTACACGGAGGAAATTGTTGATGAGCCAGAGCTGATTGTGGATCGCAGAACAGTCAGAGTTAGAAATGCCATGGTGTCGCAAGTATTGGTCAAGTGGAAGCAAAGGGACCTGGATGAAACGACTTGGGAGAGTTATTGGGATCTTGTCAAGCGGTTTCCCGCATTCGACCTTGAGGCAAGGTCGAAAAATGGGGGAGGTATTGTAAGAGAGCCAGCGGAGATGAGGCGAATGGCTGGGATTGAGATGGGAAGCGGGAACGAAGCTTGAAGAGTAATGGGTTCGCAGGTGACGAGAGAAAGGGGAAGACTGTGGAGTAGCCGTTGGAATTAAATGGACGACGTCGGATTAGAGGTGAAGTAATCAAAGCCGTTGATTGATGAACTAATCGGGACCGTTCGTCTGCAAGGGGGGAATAATCCTGTGCGTTGACGACACGTCATCCGAGTGAGGGGCCCACGACCGTTGGTTCACAACGACCTGACTTCCTTCGCCACTAGCCTCCGTTCGAAGGGAAACGAAGCTCGGATTAGCTGGAGCTTGGGAGTAACTAATTCCGTTGGAATTAGTTGTGAATGAGAAGTGTATAAAAGAGTGAAGTCTGGCAGCTTGTAAAGGACCTGATTTGATGAATAAAATCACCCTTCAGTCCACCAATTTCCATTACTCTTTCTTTGATTCTTGTTCTTGCCTTTTCTTTTCTTTATCTTCTTGTAACAGAAAACTTGCTGAGAGCCAATGGGCCGGCGAGCGAGGCGACAGGAAGAGGACCCGACGGACGAACCAGCGGAGGAGCAGGCGGAGGATCGACCGGAGGAGATGCAATCTCCACAGGTTCTGTCCTAAAACAAATGTTTTAAATCTCTAGCTCTGTTTCTAGTAGTTGCCGATAGTGTATTCTTTAATTGACAGGGTAATGTATAAATTAAGGTTTAAGGTTTTGGTTATTTCGACTCGGTTTTAAAGGGGGGCGGGATGAAACAATGGTTTATTGGTTTTGTTATGTTTCGGCCGATGAATCCATAAATAGTTGAAAAAATCAAAATTGATCATAACAATAATAAATTGACAATGATCCAAGAAAAATTCCTCAAGAAATTTGTCGAAAAGACCAATAGAATAATAAAAAATAATCAATATCATCCAAAGGAACTTGCAAAAAAAGAAAGAAATATAGAGCGCTTATCTTTGCTTCTTCATCGTGGTAAGCTTGGGTCTTCCGTCCGAGGCCGCCCTATCGCTGCTGCTGGTGTTGAGAAAGAACGAGTTGGGTTAGGGTAAGCCCTACCCTAACCTAACTTGTATAAGAAGCGGGTTGATAATGTTATTATTGGGTTCAAGCTATAAGCGGATCAACACCTGATCCGCATAGTATAAGTCCTATTCCATGTCCTCTCCCCCTTCTCTCTTTAACAGCAATGGCAATGGGGACCGAGGAGCGGCAGCAGTAGAGGGGACTTGCTTCCATTATAAATGAAACGAAACTGACGAAAGTTGTCAAATCCCATTTTTTTTGAAAGGACCAAAACCAAAACCAAAACTAAGTTCTCTGACCTTGTCATAAATATATAAATTTCTCCGCATTCAATGAATTTCTTTGTAATCTTCATAACTCAAGCAACTGCTTATTGGATAAAGTGTGTGCCTGCATTTGTTGTCCTTGTAGAAAGGGAACCATCTGGTTATCAAAATACATACTAATCTCTATTTACGCTAGTAACTGGCAAGTTGCGCTATTACCCGTGGGACTTGCTTGTTTACAAACATTTTTCAAAAATTGGTATATTTTGCCAGGAACCTACGAAGTCATGGCTATAAAGATTATAAAGACACAAATATTTGTGATACAATTTTAACTCCTTAGCACTGACTTCTATCAAACACATCAAGTGAAAGACAACCTGTAGATTGTTTATGCATTCTAAATAATTTATTTATTTGAAAATTTGAGGTCTTTCTTTTTTTGTTAAAATTGCTTAGGTGGTTGTGCTAGGATGAAGAAAAACTGCGAGTCCGCTATGAAAAGGAGTGCAGAAGACTTAAAGCCTTGGATGACGGAGGAGCAGAATCTTCTAAGATTGATTCCACTCAGGCTGCAATAAAAAAGTTGCACACACAAATTGACATTGCCATCAAATCTGTGGATGCCATTTCAAGCAGGATACACAAGCTAAGAGACGAAGAATTGTGTCTGCAGCTTATCGCTTTAATCCAAGGGTATTAAAGCTAAACCTAATGTGTGGCTCTTCTATACGTTAAATTTCCTTTGACCTACTTGAACTTTCCAGTACATCCGACATGTCACTACCTAAATATGGGCTTTCCACATATGAATCTGCAGAATACATATGAATTTATAACATATACCGATCACATCAGTATGTCAGTATCTCTGCACTAAGGAGGTTAGGGCTGGGTGCAACATCTTGATATTGCTGTGTTAATATTACCTATCTAGAAGCTTTTTATAACTTAGTTTTGTACCATTAAAGAGACATCTTGAGGAACTCAAGGGTGCTATCCAGAGTCTTTTTTTTAAAAAAATGTTTTAATAGCTAAACTGAAGTTAATGCTTGCTTCTATGTACCGAACCATTTATTTTGGCTCTCACAAATTTGGTATTACAGATGCCGGCAAAGATGCTTTAGTATAATCTGTGCATCTTAATCTTCCCATTATGTTAGTGTACTTTCATTATAATTTTTTTTGGTGTATACATGTCTTAATTTTGGTGAAAGAGGGGTTTTGTAATATTCTCGAGAATTTTGTACATTGTATATATAATTTAGTGCATGCAAATATGGAAACTAGACAACCAATGACGGCCAGTATACAACTATATATAGAAAACCAACGACAACCACTTTACAACTATATACAGGTCTATTTTAGCACCCCTCACAAACTCACAGTATCGAACAACGGTGTTTGGATAGAAACTGAAAAAATTGTGCGGTGATCTGAGCCATTATAAACTGGTCAGCTAATTGATCCTGAGAAGGTACATATGGAAGAGTAATCTTCATAGAGATGTATTGAGACCGGCATTATGCCCGCCAATTTTGATATGTTGTGTTCGTCTGTGAAAAATAGGATTTATGGCAATAGCAAGAGCACTCTGATTATCGCAATGCAGGGAACAAGATTGTTCACAGAAACACGGATATCACTTGGGAGATGTGACCATTTAAGCTTTAAAGTAGCATTAGCCAAGGCACAATACTCAACCTCTACGCTCGAGTGGTGGACACCATCTGGATGTTTGCTGTGCCATGAAATATGAGTGGTAACCATGTAGACATAGTAACCAATAGTGAAGTGACCTTATATGGATTATTTGTCCATCCAGCATCGTAATAGGCCATAATAGTGTCAAAATTAAGTTGAAAAATAATGAGGGAGTAATGGTACCACAGATAACAAAGACCTTGTAGTAGTACAACATAGTGAATGGTGGTAAGAGTACTCATGAATAGGCTGAGAACATGAATGACATGTGATAGAAAGGTAGATGAAGGAGCCAATGAGCTCCCAATGACGAGTACGTTGGCGTAATGAATTTCTATAATCATGTCAAAGTTTGAGATGAAGCTCCACGATGCCGAGACAAAGAGGATGGAGAGATATCATGATCATTCTGATAGGAACTAGCAAATATCTGAAATTTATTAATAGAAATTTGAAAATAATAAAGATAGGGTGAGTATAATTGTAGAGGTAATCGCTCTCCCAAGATGCCGATTGAAGAGGACGTCCGTACTCTTCCGAAGAACGAGGAACTCTCTCATCTCTTTATGAAAATTACTCTCAAAATATGGATGCCATGGCCGTCCGGCCCTAGGGGTATAAATACTAATCATAATTGCAAAATTGCTCATAACCCCCTATATAAAAATATAAAATCACAAAAATATCCAAAAGGTTTACGAATACGCCCCTGAGTTAATTGGTTGAAACTGGCCCTCCTTGGCTAGTCGCCGCTTCTCCACGCTTACGCCTCATCGATACGTGATGAGCCCATCATTACTCCCCCCAAAAGAGCCTCTTTGTCCTCAATGTGGAAGTCAGCAAACTGCTGCATCATGACGTCCACCAACTCCTATGTGCTCTCATATCTGGTAAGCCCTTCTAACGCACCAGTACCTCCTGCTCACCAGCGCTTCCCCTGCGGACCCCCTTCAGCTCCTCAGGCTCTAAAGACATCTCCATGTCGTCTGTCAATGTCTCAGGTAGTGATAATAGTGTATGATCGTCAATCGTCTGAGCTGGGATACATGAAAGATTGGGTGAATGACCGATCATCGGGTAACTTCAACCTATAAGCAACCGGTCCCACCTTGGCCTCCACCTCATAAGGCCTAAAGTATCGAGGAGATAGCTTCGCATTCCTTCTGTGAGCCAACGACTTCTGTCGATAAGGACACAACTTTATATAAACTATATCTCCCACATCAAACTGCACGTTCCTGCGGTGTGAGTCTGCTCGAGCCTTCATGATTTACTGGGCCCTGGCCAGATGATGCTTTAACTCCTCCAAAATCACTCTCTGCTAAGTACTGCTCTATCTTTAAAATAAGGGTCGACTCATGCCCATAATGCAACAGATGGGAAGGGTCCCAGCCATACAATATCCTGAAGGGTGTAGTCTGAGCAGCTGTGTGATATGAAGTGTTGTACCAATACTCTGCCTATGATTGCCACCGTGCCCACAACTTCGAGGTCTCTGAAATGAAGCATCGTAGGTAGGTCTCAGTACTCCTATTGACGACCTCAGTCTGGCCGTCAATTTGTGGGTGGTACGTCGACTCCTCTTTAAGACTGTCCTATGCACTCAAAAAAGCTCCTGCCAGAATCTGCTCAAGAAGACCCAGTCTCTATCAGATAGAATAGACTTTAGCGGCCTATGTAATCGAATGATCTCTCGTATGAACACCTCTGCCACAAACACTGCATTGTAGGGATGCTGAAGTGGTATAAAATGGACATACTTGCTGAGATGGTCCATCACAACAAGTATGACTGTGTATGTTCCAGACTTGTGCAACCCCTCTATGAAATCCATGGACACCTTCTCCCAGACCCGCTCAGGTAAAGAGAGCGGTTGCAGCAACCCTTCTGGAGCCATCACCATATACTTATGATGTTGGTAAACGTCACACTCTGCTACCATCGCTGCGACGTTCTTCTTCATCCCATTCCAATACATCTCCCTTGCCAGCCGCCTATAGGTATTGAGGACCTTTGAATGGCCTCCCACCGCACTGCTATGAAACTCTTGCAAAATCACGGGGATATGTATAGAAGTGCGTGGTATCACCAGACGCCCCTGATATAAAAGCCTCCCAACCTGCAAAGAATAGCCTGGGTGATCCGCTGACCCCTGTATGAGTGCTGCCCGTATATCTGCTAACTTCTGATCATCCACTTCCTGAAGAAGTGGCTCCCACTCATGCAGTATGGGAACCGACAAGGCCGCCAAGCATATGTACTCATCTCGCCTCGATAATCCATATGCAGCCTTGTTCTCTAGCCCAGTACTGTATCTCAAATTTGTAACCCATCAACTTCCTCATCCACTGTTGATGCTCTTCTACCATCATGCGCTGCTCCAACAAGTACTTGAGGCTCCTCTGGTCTGTGCGCACCATGAAACTCCGCCCCAACAGGTAAGGCCGTCACTTTTGAATCACTAGAACAATCGCCATCAGTTTTCTCTCATAGATAGACTTCAGCCTCGTCCTCGCCGTCAGGACCTGGCTGAAGTATGCAAGGGCCTTTGGTTCTGCATCAGTACTGCTCTCAGCCCATGTCCCTAGAGATGGCAGTAATGACCTGACCCGCCCGGCCCGATCCGGTTTTGACCCGGCCCGCAGACGGGTCGGGGCAAGCTTGGGCTTTGTATGCGCCCCAACCCACCCCGATAAACTATAGATTTTCTAAAAACATTACTATTTTGATGCGGACCATGCGGTCAGCCAATAACCCATAACTCATACTTTGTTCCACTGTTCTCTCAATTGGGTCAATCCCAATTTCAAATTACCAAATAAATCAAAATTCTCCCAATTACCAAATAAAATTTTATTTCAGATTCATGTGGATGTCAGTAATGATCTGACCTTGGTAAGAAAGTACCCGTCCCGGCCCGTCTCGACCCGTAGATGGGTCAGGGCAAGCTTGGATAGTTAAATACCCGCCCCGACCCGCAATATTGCCATTCCTACGTGTCCCGAAGCATCTGACTCCATAATGAATGGTCTGGTAAAATCTGTAGAGCAGTACTGGAACTATAGTCATGGCCTTCTTCAATGCCTCAAGTACATGTGTCGTCTCGTCACTCTAATGGAATCTGTCTTTCTTGAGCAGCTCTGTGAGTGGCCATGCGATAGTACCATACGCCTGCACAAACCTCCTGTAGTATCCTGTCAAACCTAGGAATACCCTCAGTCCCCGTAGAGTAGTAGGGCACGACCAGTCCAATATAGCTGATATCTTCGATCTGGCTGCTGTCACCCCCTCTGAAGATATCACATGTCCCAATACTCCAACTGTGGCTTGCCGACTAAGCACTTCTTCCTGTTGGTATACAATTGGTGGTACTGGAGCTCCTGAAAGACTATTTGTAGGTGGTCCAAGTGCTCCTCCAGGGATCGATTGTAAACAATGATTTCATGGAAGAAAACTAATACAAATCGCCTGAGGTAGGGGTGGAATACCATATTTATTAAGGCCTGAAAGGTACATGTGGCATTGGTTAAGCTAAAAGGCATGGACAGGAACTCATAATGGCCCTCATGAGTTCTGAAGGCTGTCTTGTGCACGTCCTCCGCCCCATCCTGATCTGATGATAGCCTGACTTCATATCAATCTTTGTGAAGATAGTAGACCCATGTAACTCATCAAGTAGCTCATTGATGACTAGGATGAGGAACTTGTCTGAGACCGTCTCCTTATTCAGCGCCATGTAGTCCATGCAGAAACGCCAACTCCCATCATTCTTCTTCACCAGCAGCACAAGACTAGAAAAGAGACTAACACTCGGTTGAATAACTCCTGCTCGCACCATCTCTGTCACCATCCGCTCTATCTCGTCATTATGAGCCTGAGGGTAACGGTAAGACTTCATGTTGATAAGAGACACGTACTCCCGCAGTACTATCGAGTGCTCATGGTCTCTATGTGATGGAACACCCTGATGCTCCTGAAATACCTCCTCGAACTGTCCCAACAACTGTTGCACCTCCTCTAGAATGGTCTGTCCACTCTCAGCTTCAGCTCCCTCCTCGCACATGACACCCTGCAGCTTCACCAAGAAACCACCCCATTCTATCTGGATGGTCCTAGCTATGGTCTTCAACGAGACCATAGTCCCTCATAGGGTAGGATTCCCCCATGTAACGTTACCGCCCTCCAGCCCTCCTGGAACTCCATCTCGAGCATCTTCCAGTTCACCTTCATATCCCCCAGTGTTTGCAACCACCTCATGCCCAGAATCACGTCTGTGCTCCCTAGGTCTAAAGGTAGGAAGTCCCCCATCACCTGAATCCCCTGTAGTATCAGAATCAGCTCACGACACACTCCTCGGCTAGGGATGGTAAGGGGCATGCCCAAAGCCCGATTGGACTCCTATTTGGGCATGCCACATTTCCATCTCTACATTGTAGAGATGGGAATGTGTATAAAGGTATACATATTCCCATATATACTTTGTAGAGATGGGAATGTGGCATGCCCAAATGGGACCCAATCGGGCTTTGGGCATATCCGTTATCATCCATATCCTCGGCTGCTCTCCATCTAGCCCGTCCCCATCATGACGCCAAAACTGCCTTTGTCTACCAACTGAAGACCCTGCTGCTCCACCACTATCCTGGAGATAAAATTGTGCATAACCCCACTGTCGATCAATACAGTCCCCTTAACTTCATGGTGTGGTTTGAGGTGAACCATACTACAAAGTTTCCAGATGGTGATGCTTCACGTCCTCAGCCTCTATGGTCTCAACCTCCACGGCAGCCTCCTCATCCTTGAGTATCAGCACATGTAGCTTGCGCACCGCGCATCTATGTCCCGGGGTGAACCTCTCATCGCACCTGAAGCATAACTCCTTTTGCCTCCTCGCTCATCTCGACGTCAGTCATCTTTCTAAACTGTCCTCCTGCTGGTGGTGCCGCGCTCTTCTCTCCAGCCTTCTCTTTGCTGGCCTGCTCTGCTCCTGTCGTCGCCTTTTTCCCCTCAGTCGTTGTCTGGCTGCGTGACACAGATCCACTCCAACTGTCTCTCAAACTCTTCTCCATCAGGTGATCATCCACCATCTGGGCATACTCCATGGCCTCCATTGGGTCCTGAGGCTTCTGTATGCGAACCCTTATGCGAATGGTAGCCTTCATACCCTTCATGAGGGTGATCTCCAGTATCTCACCGAACCCACATGTACACGTCCTGATAATGCCTCGAACCGGTCTCTGAAATCCCTCACTGTGCCATCCTGCATGAGAGAAAGCAACTGTTCCCGCAGGTTTCCCAAGTGAGTCTTGCGGAACCTCTCCACCAAGTCATCCTTGATCTCCTCCCATGAGCGAAACAGCCGCTTGTGCTCCCTCCACTGATACCAAGCGATGGCTTTCCCATCTAAACACACCGCCGTCGCCGCCAGTTTCTACTCCTTAGTCACGCGGGATACCTTGAAAAACCGCTCTGCCATGTAAATCCACATCACCGGATTCTCTCCCTCAAATATAGACATCTTCAGCTTCCGTATCCTGCTGTCCGTCCCAAAAGTCCAATGTTCTGCTCGTCCACCTGCGTGCCTGGGCTGATGGTAATGTTGTCACCTCTCCCTATGTCACTCAAAACCCCTTTGTGGTCCTCCCTCTTAATCTCCATAGTCTCCCCAATCTTCGCTGCCTGCATAGAAGCCTCGCTCTCCCCTCTCCTAATCCTCTCATCTGTCGTCATCTCCTGCATAATTCCCATAATTTAGGGGAGTGCATGGTCTCCTCTCTGTAGCATATCGGGGGTCGTGGGACCCTCAAAACTCATCTCCGTTGTCGCCCGGCCTCGTCGAATACTCCTGGGGGCTGTCGCCGTTGTAATGCTCCATCTGTGGCTGTCGATGTCTCCACCAATCTCCAGAATTTGTGCCGAAGCCATGTCATGCACCGAAAGTCGTCGGAACTGTGCCAAAATCATCGGAATTTGCTGTCGTGCCCCTGTTTCTGGTCGAAACTCCTCGCGGGAGGCTGTGGGGGTGCGACAGCCCCTGTTCTACCCTCGGCAGGGGCTGGCACCCCATCCTGGGGCTGGCACCCCATCCTGGGGCTGGCAGCCCTCTAGGACAGTTTTTGGGGGCTGCCGACCCCCAGAATAATTTCTAGGAGCTGGATGGCCCCCAGAATAGTGATGCAGTGTCGGCCGACCTTGCAGTGACTGCAAGGGCCGGCCGGCTCTGTCGGCTGGTCCCATGGGCCAGTCGCCCCTCCTGCAGGGTCGGCCGGCCCCGTAGGCCCTCACCAGGGTTCGGCCGGCCCTGGGGAGGTCTTCTAGTGTTCGCGCACCGCTATTCCTCGCTTCTAGGGTTCATGGTTTGGCACACCTTCAAAAGATCCTCTTCCTCCATGAAGTAGTCGGCATCGGAGAGCAACCATTCTTTGTATTCATCCATCTTTTTCTTCCTCTTCCCTAAAGCCGTTGCCTTTCGGTCCAAGATAGGGTGTTTGGTTGCGCTTTCCTCCTTTGTCGCCATGAGTTGTTGCATGAGGTGTGTTAGGGCTTCTCCTTATTTCCCTTGATTTTCCACGATTTGCGCAAGGGTTTCGCTTTGCTTCCTTAGGGCTTCAAGAGTTTCTCCCTGCTTCGCTAGGGTTTGCTTTATGCCTTCGAATTCCTCATTGTATTTCTACTCCAAAGACTCAACCTTGTTCTTAGATCTCGTCGCCGCCACTATGGATCGTATATGTTCTGATACCAAATTGATAGGAACTAGCAAATATCTGAAATTTATTAATATAAATCTGAAAATTATAAAGATAGTGTGATTACAATTGTAGATGTAATCGTTCTCCCAAGCCGCCGATTGAAGAGGGCGTCCGCACTTTCATGAAGAACGAGGAACTCTATCATCTCTTTATCAAAATTACTCTCAAAGTATGCATGCCATGGCCGGTCGGCCCTAGGGTATAAGTACTACTCCTAATTGCAAAATTACACATAACCCATATATAAAAATCTAAAATCACAAAAATACCCAAAAGGTTTACGAATACGCCATTGGGTTAATTGGTTGAAACCGTCCCTCCTTGGCTAGTCGCCGCTCCACGCTTGCGCCTCTGATACGTGATGAGCCCATCACTTTCAAAGCAACACGATCAATAATATTGGTAATATATTTCTGCTGAGATGGAAGACATCCACGAAAGGAATATGCCTCATCAATACTAAGAAAATACTTTTTAAAACCCAAATCTTATTCTTAACTCAAATTAAAGATGCATATTTAGAGAGGCATCTAACACCCAAATTACTTCTTGTGATAATTATGTCATCAACAAAAGAACTATGCTCGAAGAAGTGAATCGTCGAAATAGAACAATAATCAACCATACTTTCAATATACCCAACTGGAAGGAGAGATTATCGAAAACACTCAAATCAAATTTGTAGAGCTTGTTTGTGTTGGGAAATCTAGTCCCACCCCAAAGTGGTTTGGTGATGATCAGACCAAATGTTGTTTACTAATTATACTGATTAAGTGTGTAGGTTGTGCAAATAAGCTAAGTGCTCAAAGCATACTCCGAGAAGAAGAACTTCAACCACACTCATAGAAGATGAAGATGAATTTAGTTCGATATTCTAAGTCTACATTGTATAACTTCAGTTCAAGCACAAGAGGAGCTCAAAGATGAAGCTCAAAGAATGTGCTCAAGCTAAAGCTAAAGAGAAGCTCAAATTTAAGTGAAGCTTATGCTACTACATCAAGTTCAACCATGGCTTCAAAGTCTTCATAGTGACTAGAGTGTTAGTTGTCTTTCATTTTATTAGGATTATGTTAAAGCCAAAAGAATATGCACACACAAAATGATTTTCTAAAATATTTTTTAAAAACATATTTTAAACTCATTTGAGAGCTTACTTTCCATGGGAGCAAAGGTTCAATATGTAGTCAACTGCAAACACCTAGTAGTCAACTACCCTGAAATCTGCCCTTACCCTGAAAAGTTTCTGGGAGTCGACTACTAGCTGTGTTCGAGCAGACTTCCTTGATTTCCTCTCCCATTTATTCCTGGCTAACTTTTGGGCTGAAGTCAAACTTCATTTGAATTATTTCAAATCCTCCTTTAGCTCTATAAATAGAGAACCCTTGAGATCTTTTTCCTCACTAATTCATTCTTGAGCAAAGCTATAATTCCCTCAAAAGTTCTCAAAGTTCTCATTGCTATCAAAGTTCTTCATAGCCAAACGTTGTCAAATTTCTGATCTTATTATCTTGTATTTTCTTTTCTAAATCCTTTTTATAAAGATCATTATTTTTTGGCTATTGTAAATTGTTTTTCAAAATCCTCTCTACTTTAATTTTTATATTCTTTAAGGATTTTTGAAAACAACAGTTCTTGATCACATCGAATCATTTCATATTCTTTGTGTGATCAAACGAACAATTTATTGTTAACCACATTGAGCACAATTGCAAATTCATCTTGGCTATAAATTTATTGGGTGTAAACCAATCTCCACTAAATTATTGTGGTGAATTAGATTTCGATCTTACTTTTGAGTCCCTTGGAGATAAGGGTGTTAAGGCTAGGTGGTGTAAATCCTAGTTGAGACTAGGTGGTTGGAAATCCTCGTGGTGGAACTAGGTCATTGGAAATCCTAGCGAGTGAAGCTAGATAATTGTATTGCTAATGCAATGGTGGATTAAATCCCGATCTGTGTTGGTTGGGGACTGGACGTACCCAGGTTGTGTGGTACCAGGATAAATCTCTTATCTCTCTGTGTGATATTTTCTGTGATTGTTTCTTGTTATTTATTTTGTACTAACTCATTCATTATTTAAGTGTATGTCTCTTTAATCATTTGTTAATTTACTTGTTAATAAAATTGTTATTGCAAAGTTTGTATTTTTATTCCGCTGTGACATCTCTTCTATTATCATTATTCTTTTGATCTTTATATCTTCTCTTATATTTATTTGGAGATCATCGTGTTGATTAAGGACCAAGCGTAGATCACTCTACTTGGTTTCTTAGGCAACATTGGAAGGGAAATTAGTTTTGTATTGATCATTGTCGAAAAAGTTTTATGCATACAACACTATTCAACCCCCCTTCTAGTGTTTGCCATCCACATGATCCAATCGTTTGGACCATAGATACCATGACGAAGATGACAAATATGCTTTGATGATGTTGCAACCCTTGGAGGAGGTTGATGTAAATGACTTAGAAAGATCTCCATTCAGATAGGCATTTTCATGTCCATCTGATGGTGATTACACTTTTGAGTAGTGGCAAGTGCAAAAGGGTGTGAATAAATGGCATCTTTGCAACATGCGCAAAGGTCTCCTTATAGTCAATATCACACTCATAAGTAGAAGACTCGTGCAAGCAATCTATCTTTATAGCGTCCAACACTACCATTAGATTTGGTGTTATATACTCACTTGTAACTGACTGGATTAGCTTCAGAAGGCATAAGAGTAAGGAGGCACAAGAATAAGGTCACATGTATGGGTCCTCTTAAAAGAATCCAATTCATCTATACTTTCAACGGTAGCCTTCATTATTGGCTTGCCTCACTGCTCGAACTGGGGGATCTGAGTCTCTACCAATAGCTCCTGGTTTCATCTCGAAAATTGGTCTATACCTCATCTCGTTCTGGACATGAAAGTTGTCACATATTGTCGATTTTATCTCCTCTGAGAGTTGATGCAAGACCGAGTCTTCTTCCTCGAAGATTTATTTGGTTGAATATATTGAATAAATATTTTTATTTTTTATTCATTATTAGTGTCGATGAATTAAACTAGATAGTTATTTAAGTAAAATCAAACTGCTTAGGATCCGACAAATTTCTCAATTCATTTCTTTATTTTTCACAAAAGGGAAAATGAAGAGCATCTTAGGATTATAAGTTGAAAGAATATCTCTCAAATAGGAATGTTTTAAGCCCTTTCACAAGGGAAGAGTCTTGCATGATTGAATGAATGGATTATTCATTACATGCTGTAATTTTGGATATTTAATTGCATCTGCCTCGAAATATGACTTGGTTCCTATAAAGAGTGTATGGTAGAAATAAAGGAAGAAAACTTTCATAAATATGTAGAAGTGGCAGAAGCACGATACCAAATAAGAGGTTGTCGAAGAAGTGGATTTCAGCAAGGAGGCTGATCTCTTCAGGAAGTTGGAGCAGGCATAAATGGACAATAACAATTATAGAAGGTGATTATGTAGACTCAATTGACGTATGTTCTGGTGCAGCTTGTAGTAGCGATGAATGTCTCATATATGGGGTGTAAGAAGTTATAAGAAGTTGGAAGCACTATCAATAGTAGTGGTAATATCGAGAAAGTGAGATTTGGGGTAGGGTGGCAATCGGGTCGGGTCAGGTTTGACCTGACCGGGTTAGGGGTAAACTCGAACCCTATCCGGATTGAATCTGGTTCAAGGTTATGAAACCCGTACCCGGCTTGGGTATAGTCCAGGTCACGCGAACCCGACCCGGATTTCCTAACTGGCCGGGTTTGGCTTACTGTTGCCCGAACCAAATGCAAATTCATTTAAATTTTTCAGCTAAAATTTTCACATAAATTGCTTATTAGTCTCGAACCTGTGACCAACCCTATTACGCCCAATGCACCAGCCAACTGAGTTGGAAAGCTCTTGCTATGCACGCAAGCATTTAAATTATTTAATACCTGATACGTCTATTTTGCGAAGGCCCAACAACATAGGCCCAAAAGCACAGCCCACCGAACGAAGCCCGAAAGATACGAGCCTAGATGCCCGACCGCCGATCGGAAGCCCATCTGCGCGATCAGGCCCGCCCGGCAAAGCCCCATAGAGGACCCCCCAAATATCGATCCGACCCGGCCCCGATAACGCACGAGTCACTCACCCACTCCAGCGATAACCGTTCCCCCGATCCCGTTACCACTTAATGGCTGTTATGGGGAGGTGATGGCATGGCGCAGGGAGCGGCGACGGGGGGGGGATTGAGGGGGCACGATCGAGGGCGGACGAGCGACGTGGGTCGGGGGCAATCACGGCGGGAGGTCTATAAAAGGGCTAGAAGGACGACTGGACTAGGGACCGCATCTCAGGTAACTAAAACCTAAGGTACTCCATTAACGACCTAGTTCCACCATTTCATCTCCTTCCTCCCCCGCTCGCGCCGTGAGACGCCGTTCCGATCTCCTCTCGAGTCGAACCGTCTCCGCTGGGCCTCCTCTTTCAGATCATTGTCTGACTTAGGCATCGGAGGGGATTTGGCCGGAACCAAGGTCCGGCCCCCTGACGAGCGTTCTCATCTGCGCAGGAGGACATCAGATCCACGGGCCGAGGCTTCCCCTCCGCCCCGCGACCGGATACGTAACCAGCAGGACGACCGAGGCTACCCCTCGTCGTCCGACCTCTGAGGCCGAGCACGTCCGTCCGAGGCCGAGCGTCTCAACTCGGATCGAGGCTTCCCCTCGCCCCCCTCGCGACCGAGGATCCCAATTCGGCCCAGCCGACGCGCTCCACGTCGTTCGCAACTCCGACTCGCGTTTCGTCTGCACCGACTCGACACACCCGAGGGACCCAAGCGGGCCCCTTGACCACGTTGACCGGGTTGTCCACGGTCAACGCTTTTGTAGTGAGAAAACACTCTGAAACATCTGGCGCCGTCTGTAGGAACGAACCGTCCCACGAAGAAACAAACCGCACCTGCAATGGCACGAGCCAGCAACGGAAAGAGACGCATGCCCCCCCATCCCGGAGGAGGAGAATGGCGCACCCAACGGCAACCTTGAAGACACACGACAGCAATCGCCCCGCCCCCTCAACCGAAGAGATTGGCGGGTCGGAACTGGCCACACAGGGACAGCTCCGTGCCCTGGCCCAGGAAACCAACGCGAGCATCCAGACGTTGGTCGCGACGGTACAGCAGCTCGTCGGCACTGCGTCAGCCAATGGAGCCGCGTTGGGCGACGGCCATCGTTGGGCGGGGGGTCCCCCGCTCTTACGGTCCGATGTGGTCGATGACCACGGGAACCAAAGACCGAACACGGAGCGTCGGTTCACGTTGTCCGGCTCCCGTCAGGCGAGATCACGCGCCTCCTCCCCTCATCGTGAAAGGAGCCGAAGGGAAACCGAAGGCACGGGGGACGAATCGGTGACCGTGTCGTCTCGTCGACCACGGTCACTCCACCGCAGAAGAAGCGATCGGCACCACTCGAGAGACCGATCACGGTGGAGCGGGAGCTCCCGCCGGAGGAGCCGGGAGCGCCGGGTCAGCCCGACCCCCAGTGTCGCGAGGGCCGTGGAGCCAGCCCCGCCAGCACCTGTGCCCCCTCCACCAAACGAGCCGGAGGTAGGCGGGTGCCGGACCCTCGGGGGCATCCACGGAGACCGGTGCCCCCTGTCGCGAAGGATAACCAACGCGCGGGTCCCCTCTCGATTCAAGATCCCGGCGCTGGGGAAGTACGACGGGATAGGAGACCCGGGAAACCACGTGATGGACTACGAGGGGGACATGTCCTTCCAGGGAGCTGATGGTGACCTACTCTGCAGGGGCTTCTATTCGACTCTCAGGGGAGCGGCGAGAACCTGGTATCGCAGCTTACCCAGCCGCTCCATCGACAGCTTCGAGGAACTCTCCCAGCTGTTCAGCAAACAGTTCATGGCCGGGCGACAGGTAATGCCTGATGCCGAACATTTGTTTAACATAGTGCAGGGCCCGACCGAGCCGCCCCGACAGTTTATGCGCCGCTTCAACGCGGAACGGCTGAACGTAAACAGCCCTCCCGACCTTGTTGTCCAAACGGCCTTAAAGAAAGGGCTGCGCCATAGAGGCCTGAAGAAGTCTTTGCATAACGATCCACCGAAGGACCTCCCTGGGATCATGGCAAGGGCCGAGCGCTTCATGTTGACCGAGGAGACCCTGGCCATTGAGGCAGGGAAGACCAGACGAGGGACCAAACGCGGCGATAGCGAGCGCCGCAGCCCCGAAGGATACCGGACCGAGAAGAGGCCGAGAAACAGGCCGCGAGGAGAGGGTACGAGGGACGCCACCCCAGACGCCGTCCTCGCTCAAGTACAGAAGGAAGAGCGCGCCGATCGCCCCCCACCGAAGGCAAAAAGAGGTGGGAAGAATGGGGAGAAGTACTGCAAGTACCACAAGGACAATGGCCACGACACTGAAGACTGCTGGCACTTAAAGAAGGACATTGAGAAGCTGATGAGCCGAGGGCACGCCAGGAGTCTAGCTGACGAGTCGGCCCACGGAGAAGGGACCTCCATGCAGCCGGACAAGGGGAAGAAGATCAACACCGTCCAAGGACCCCTCCGCATCATAGAGTGAGCAGGCGAGGTCCCTCCCCCCAGTCGTAGCCTAGTTCGGAGGGGATTATCTACGTTTACATCCCTCCGTCTAGCTTTATTTCCTGTTTCCTTTCCTCCAAATGTACCGGTCCAATAGGGCCCCCAAGAGTACAAATGCATTCCCTTTTATCTTTTCTTTGTCTTCGACGGAATCAACATTTCACTGAGGGTACACAAGAGTGAAGACCGCCGCCTCACCGGATGGGGGAGGGTCAGACAAAGCCAGCCCCAAGACGAGGAGCTTCGCCCCCGCCGACCGACTCTTTCGCTCGTAAGTCCGGGGGCAATCCTCCCAGCCGGCCCAGGCGCCGACCGGTCCTAAGCCGAGGAGCTTTGCCCTCGCCGACCGACTCCTCCGCCCGTAAGCCTGGGGGCAACTCCCCCAGCCAGCGCGGACGTCGACCAGTCCTAAGCCGAGGAGCTTCGCCCTCGCCGACCGACTCCTCCGCTCGTAAGTCTGGGGGCAATTCCCCCAGCCAGTACAAGCACCGACCGGTCCCAGGCCGGGGAACTTTGTCCTCGCCGACCATCTCACTCGCTTGAAAATCTGGGGGCAATTCCCCCAGCCAGCTCGGGCACCGACCGGTCCTAAGCCACACCCAAGCTGACCGATTTCGCTGCTCATAAGACCGGGGCAGCCCCCCTAGTCATCAAGGACGTCAACCGACTGGTCCACTCAGAGGGCAAAAGACAACCTCCCGGAGAAAGGAGGCGAGCAACCACCGTCAGCAAAGGGGCCGGGGTCGCAGCAACAAAGCGAAATACGCGGGAAGTTCAAGTAAGTCAATTTCGTTTATAACAGTTAACCAAAGTACAAAAGTGTGTCTTATTTACAGGAAATCGAAGTGAAGAAACCTCTCTACAAATAATCCGCTCTCGACGGACAACAAAGTTCGTCACCTACAAAAACTAGGGCAACACCGGCAGAGCAAAACTTGTCGACCAAGAACCCAAAGGTGCTGGCCTAAACGAACATCCATGCAACCAGCAATTATTGGCTCTGAAGCAGGGAGCCGGTAGCGAAGCCGAAGGAGATAGCGGGGTCAAGGATCCATTTCAAGCGGACTGGCCCAAAGCGAAGCGGATGCTAAAAAATTTGAGGATAAAAACAAGGGTGACAGGCCGGGAAAGGATGACTTAAGGAGCCCGAGATCGGGAGGACGCATCCCCAGGCACCTCCCCCTGCTCGGAGTGAGGGGGATCGACCGGCGGAGGGGCTTGCCGAACGCGCTCCGCACAATCCCGGAAGGAAGACTGGACGACTTCGACGATCCGAGGTCCGATGAGGTCTTCATACGTACCGAAGGCCTCCCTGAGAACCTCGAAGATCCTCTCCCCCAGGGTCCCGACGACACCCCTCTCCACCTCCGCAAGCCGCGCCACCTGACGCCGGTCCGACAGTTCCCTCTGAAGCTCCTCCCTCTCCAGGCGGAACGACTCCGTCGCTTCCTCAGCCGACTGCCGAGCGTCCTCCAACTTCCCCTGGAGGTCACCCACTCGTCCCTCCAGCTCGGCCACACGGAGCTTGAGATGCCGCGACTCCATCTGGGCCTCCGTCATAGCTACCTCCGACGCCCCGGCCCGCTCGTGGGCCCTCACGGAGGACTCCTCCAATTCCCTCAAATGGATGGCTCGGCGCTGCGACTCCACGGCGAGCGTTGTACCCTGGAAGACGAGACATGAGCTAAGAAGAGAGTGAAGAGAAGGAAAGGACAGCAAGATAGCCGAACCTGTTGAAGGATCCAGACCAAGGAGTCCGACACCTTGTCGGCGGGAATCCTCTCGAGGAGACTGCGGTCCCGGGGGAGGACGGAGCCCTCGGCCACCTGCTGGGCCAGGGCTCGGTCGACAAACACCGAGCCCTCAGGGGTGACCTCGAGGAAGGCCGAGCTGCCCGCCAACAGGGTTCCGATTCCCGGCAACGGAGGCGGGGACGCTGCGACGGGGGTGGTTGTCAGGGCCACCGGAAGATCCCCGATGGTCGCCGCAGGAAGCACGGAACACGCCGGGCTGGAGGGTTCCACATCTTCCTTCCTCTTCTTCCCTCCGTGAGGCTCCGCGGGCGACGAAGGGGAGCGCTTCCGCCTCGCCCCATCTCCACCCTCGGGTACAAGAGGGGGCACGCCAAGGGCAGGAGGGACTGCACCGGACCCGTCGTTACCCCCCGCCTCTTGGGCTGAGGGGGCGGATCCGGCCCTTACGACCCCCCTGGATAGGGGATCGCCAGAAGAAGAGGCGGGAGGCACGGCCGCCACCTTGCCCACAGAAGGCTCGGCTCGGCGCACCTCCTCCTCAACGGTCCGTCGAGGCGCCCTTCCGGAGGTACTGCCCCGGCTCCGAGCGGCTCCACGGCGGATCAGCTCATCAACATCGCGGGTGAACTCGCGACCAGCCATTCCTGCAAAGGAAACCGAAATCAGGGTAAGCTGCGGGGCAATCCGGGACTGAAAAAGCGACCTACCCGGAGACCACAAGACGGCCTTCAAGAGTAGGTCGTCCAACAAAGACCAGATGGACTTCGCCTCCAAGGGGAGGGTCGACAGCAGTGCGACGGCCGCCTGATCCGCCTCAGAGAGGGCCAGCGTTGAGCAAGGCCGGTCCGACCCGCCCCAGCTTGTCAGAATTTGGGCACCCTCCCGGAAGACCACAAAGACATAATCCGAGCTCCAATCCCCCGACCAGCGGGGCAGCCCGATCAGGCATTCCCTCCTCGAGCGGGCTCGGAGTTGCAACCATGACCCTAGGCCGACCGTCTGGATCTGATAAAAGTAGAAGAGAAGGGGGAGAGACGGCTCCAGACCACGGGTACAGCAGAGCATCACAAAGCCCGTCAATACCGCAATCGAACAGGGGGTAAACTGGCAAAGGGGCACCATGAGATACTCCATGACCTGGATGAAGAAGGGATTGAGCGGGAAACGAAGACCCAGGCGGAACATCTCGACGTAGACGCCGATCTCATTGCTCCTCGGAAGACAGATCCGCTCGTCGATGAATGGAACTCGAACATCGTACGGGTAGCAGAGATACCTTTCCCGGATCTCCGTGGCCACTGAAGGAGGAGTCCCCGACGGCGTTCGGAGGATAACCGAGGGTACATTAAGCCGCACGGCAACCGACGCCACATCATCGCCGGCGTAGTCCGGGAAGAGCTTCCACTTCCCCTTATCTCGAAAGGGACGACTCCCAGAGGGGGAACCTGATCCCACGAGCCGGGGCCCGCCCCGCCTCAACTCAGGAGGATCCCTCGCCCCTTGGCCGGAACCACCTATCCTAAAAGCAGCCATAATATGAAAATAAGAAAGGAGTTACCTTTTTTGTTAATTTGGAGAAGACAAGGAAACGAAGGCGACAGGAGACTCCAAGTTGTGGAAAGCCTAGGACAGAGGGAAGAGCGAGGAAGAAGTTGGGATCCACGCAGCCGGGGATCTTATATACCAGACTCAGGGGCGAATTCGAAGCGCCTGACAGGAACGCGTGGCAGGCCTCGAAGAACCAGCGGCGTTTCGAAATCGGCGCCAAGGGAAGTCCAATCGATCCGCCTCATCACGACCTTCATTTATGACCACGCCTCGACTGAAGCGCCACTCGGAACCCCAGGAGACACATCGGTCGAACCGAGCTAGCCAAGGCCGATCGGCCCCACCGATGGGGGCAATTGATACGTCTATTTTGCGAAGGCCCAACAACATAGGCCCAAAAGCACAGCCCACCGAACGAAGCCCGAAAGATACGAGCCTAGATGCCCGACCGCCGATCGGAAGCCCATCTGCGCGATCAGGCCCGCCCGGCAAAGCCCCATAGAGGACCCCCAAATATCGATCCGACCCGGCCCCGATAACGCACGAGTCACTCACCCACTCCAGCGATAACCGTTCCCCCGATCCCGTTACCACTTAATGGCTGTTATGGGGAGGTGCTGGCATGGCGCAGGGAGCGGCGACGGGGGGGATTGAGGGGGCACGATCGAGGGCGGACGAGCGACGTGGGTCGGGGGCAATCACGGCGGGAGGTCTATAAAAGGGCTAGAAGGACGACTGGACTAGGGACCGCATCTCAGGTAACTAAAACCTAAGGTACTCCATCAACGACCTAGTTCCCCCATTTTATCTCCTTCCTCCCCCGCTCGCGCCGTGAGACGCCGTTCCGATCTCCTCTCGAGTCGAACCGTCTCCGCCGGGCCTCCTCTTTCAGATCATTGTCTGACTTAGGCATCAGAGGGGATTTGGCCGGAACCAAGGTCCGGCCCCCCTGACGAGCGTTCTCATCTGCGCAGGAGGACATCAGATCCACGGGCCGAGGCTTCCCCTCCGCCCCGCGACCGGATACGTAACCAGCAGGACGACCGAGGCTACCCCTCGTCGTCCGACCTCTGAGGCCGAGCACGTCCGTCCGAGGCCGAGCGTCTCAACTCGGGTCGAGGCTTCCCCTCGCCCCCCTCGCGACCGAGGATCCCGATTCGGCCCAGCCGACGCGCTCCACGTCGTCCGCAACTCCGACTCGCGTTTCGTCTGCACCGACTCGACACACCCGAGGGACCCAAGCGGGCCCCTTGACCACGTTGACCGGGTTGTCCACGGTCAACGCTTTTGTAGTGAGAAAACACTCTGAAACAATACCATTATATCATTTTTGTAAATTTAGAATTAAGTTTTGGAATTAACCAGAAGTGAAGATGTAGGCAATCGAAACCAAAACCTCTTAGAGAAGAGGTGTACAATTCAAACTCCTAACCAAAACTCCCACGCGTGGGTTGATTTTCACGTTATAATATAATATAAATATAAAGTAAAACATGTAGGATCCGGGTGAATCTGGGTTGGCGGGTCAACCCGAATTCTATCTGACTCGGTTAGACACTTTCCATCACGGTTAAAGAGGTTGGATTCGGGTCGGGTCGGGTTCATTTTGCCACATCTATTCTGGGGTAACCGAGTAGTATATGATATTTTCCAGGAAGGTTACATGTTGGGTAGAATGATGCCTTTTAGCTATTGGACCATAGTATCGATAACCCTTGTATGCAAGGTTATACTTAAAGAAAATGTATTTGCTTGTTTTAGGTGTACATTTAACTCATGCGTTGGTGATGCAATAAAGTAAACATAACCAAATGTACGTAAACAAAATAATCAAAACTCGATTCCTCGATTCATGTAGATGAAGATATGGAACCATGCCTTCGATGACATAAGATGGCGTTAGTTAATGAGTAATACTACCGGTAATATTGTGTTTGCCCAATCACATTTGGGAGCAAATGCAAACAATCAGTTAGCTTGGGGGCGGCTCGGGTTGGCTTCACATCAGCTCGGTTGACTCGATTGAGCTGATCATCAATGTCAGCTTGGTTAAGCCAATAAACAGTGTTGATAGGTCGACGTGACTTGTCGACGCGGCTCGATGACGGAAATGGCTCGTTGAAATTGGGAAGGTAGAAAATCGACATCACTTGATTTTCTGGCCAAATTTACCCTCAGTTTGCAATGGCATTTGGTGCTATGTTCTTTCCTTGATACAACACAACTGCTCGTGTGCTTTGCGGGGTTGCTGGCATCAGAGACGGTGACCTCGTCAAGGAAAGCTTGATGCAGCGGGGGGTTGTAGTGGTGGCGTTTGATGGCTAAGACGGTGACGACAAATCATGTAGAGGCTGACGATTGTGGTGGCGGTGTGGACGGGGAGACGTGGACGACGAAGTTTGGGTTTGGTTTTGAGGGGCGGTTGTGGGGAAAATGAGTAATAACCAAATTTCTAATTTTTTATTTTATCTTATATTTTAATCTCTTTTTTATTATTTTGATTTTAAACCTAAATAGAAGAAATTAAAAAATGGTGATGGTGATGAATAAAAAGATATGATTCTTATATCAAATGCAATGCCTGACAAAAGAGGATGGATTAAGATGGGGGAATTTGGGGGGAAATTTAGAGATATGATACAATTTCAGGCCTGCATCTTGAAGATCCGGCTATCACCAATTCACACCTCTCGCCGTGGAGATTTTTCGCACCTTATGCACAGGTAACCAACTACCAAGCACACTCTAGCACTCCAATTGTCACACACCACTTCCCACATATGATGGGAAATGAAGCAGGACAAGCCGTAGTGCATTTGACCCGAAGGAAAACAATCATTTGTTCCCTCAAGATCAACATACACGAAGCGTACGCCGGGCAAGTTCTGTAAGTCATCAGAGACTGATACAAACATGCATAAGATATACCAACAATCAGATATACTCGAATAACAACTCCATCAAGAGGACAACAATATGTCCAGATATAAAATAACTGCAATTACAACTTGGCCACTGGCTTTACAATACTACTAACGGTAAAATAAACCTGACTACTATCAATCAAGATGGCGCTCTATGTACTCGAAATCTTCAAGGTTAGGACTACCTCTGTAGTCGGCTTCAGCACTTAACAGGGAGAAAACAGAAATCGCCAGATTAGAAGTAGATCCCAAAACCACAAAATAAGACATGATAAATCTGTATATAAAACATAATAAATATAGCAAAATAGAATGGTAGTAATGTAGTAAAATATGCTGTAAATAACATGAAACATAATGTGACATCATAGCATCAAGAAGCAAGCGATATGGATTATAATATTATATCATCAGTAAATAGAGCAAAATAGAATGGTAGTAATGTAGTAAAATAAGCTGTAAATAACATGAAATATAATGTGACATTATAACAGCAAGAAAGCAAGAGATATTGATTATAAAATTATAGCATCAGGAAAGTAATAGATATGAATTATAATATAATGTGACATCATGTTATAAAGAAGGCAAGCAAGATAAATCACAATATAATGTGACATCGTAGCATCAAAAAATAAGAATATAATGTGTGGATTCCGTACAATAGATAGGCTCCAACAATTGTGTGACCCAATCAGATTCAGTCAATGTCAATCTGTACAATAGATGGGCTCCAATAATTGTGTGACCCAATCAGATTCAGTCAATGTCAATCCATACGATAGATGAATTCCAGCAATATTGGAACCCAATTGGATTCAGTCAAATGTTCATCTGATATAATAGATTAGATCTCAACGGTGTGGGCTCAATCGGACTCAATACAGTGAAGGTGGTTCCAATCGCTTCTGCACCCTCTCTGGTATGAGTTACCCCATCCCGATATGTTCTATCCTAAATTAAGTGACAAGTGAAATATCAGGTACAATATTAGGAACATGTCATCAAGAATAGTAATCCAGTTTAGTGTCATATACAGTTTCAACGAGCCATTTCCGTCATCATGGCAGAGACATGAGAAGCTCGGGGAGTTGCTGGGGTGAGGTGTGGCGTGCGGAGGGCTCGGCGAGGGCTTGAGGCAGGGGAACTCGGGGGGGGGGGGGGAAGAGATTTGGATTTGTTGAGAGAGAGTGTAAGGGTGTAGGGTTTATAAAATAATTTTGTTATTAATGAGGGGGTTAGGTGTGGGATTTAAAATTTTTATTGGGAGTTGGATCTGAACGAATTTGTTCGGTGGATTAAAGGAGTGAGGTTAGGGTTAATGGAGTGGGGTTAGCATGATTAAATAGTTGGCAAAGGTTGGTGGAGTCATGGTTAATTTGTTTTACGGTTTTGTTTACAAATTTTACATTTTTCGAATTTTTGGGGTTTGGTCCCAAAGAAACGTTTCAGAATTACTATAAATTTTGAAGACTTGATAACCTAATGAAAATAATTTTTGTTAAAGTTTTTGGACTACAGAATAACATGTTTTGGGCTTAAAGTCGTTGACGATTTTTAGGTCGTTTTGATATTGGATAAATAGTTAAAATTTATGGGAAAATGCTTAAAATTGTATAGATATTTTTAAAATTATGTAAAATTATTCTAATAATATTGATAGGCTCAAATCTTACTAGCCACATGTTATTTTTATTTTTAACCATGTAGAACTACTAATTGACTTAGGAAGTTAGGTTTTGGTTCTCGAAATATGGAAAAAGAATTATAAAACTGTTTAAACAGTGAAATCTTCCTTAATGTGGTTAGGGGTATTACACCAATGCAAAAGATTTAATTTTTAGGAAATACAAAGTTTTCACCAAATTTCTCAAATTCTATGTAACTTTAAAAAATAAAATAAGTTGTGAAGCCAATCTCCAAATAAGTCATAAGAAAGAGTTGAAAGCCAATCTCCAAGCAACAAACGCCTGAAAAACACTTGTCAGACGGCTGATGCACTGTTCAGTCGTCTGGCAATTCTTCTTCAGACAGCTGGACAAATGTGGGACAAAAAACAGAGTCATGATAACCAGTCCCACTGGCTCAGGCGTCTGGAGTTCACTTACCAGACGTCTTCTTGGCAAGGTAACTTTAGACGGCTGACAGAGCTAGGGTTTTTGGCCAAACAAAAAAGAGGATATGCCAGACGTTTGGTGAAAGTATACCAGGCGTCTGGTCCTAGGCTGAAAACATACTGACGAGTGTTTTGGCCAAAGAACCTATTGAGATGGGTTCTAGGATATTCCTAAGATTACTTATGATGGAAAATGATGCAAATGAATGTGTGTGTGCATCTAATCAATGCATACAAATATTCTACTAAAGAGAGCAAAGTAGATAAAGAATCATAAATGATTTACAATGTGATACATGATTCTTCATGGCTTCAATACTTCTATGCTCCGTGCATTGAGTCCATCAACTTATCACCAAATGTTTTGTCTCCCGCTTGATGTACTCAGTTAATTATCTGAGACTAAAACACTTTGAGACATTAGTTAACACATAATGTGGTGATTATCATCAAAACTATATTGGGCTTAAAGGCCAATATCCCAACAGTTGATGTTGATGTTGATGTTGATGTTGATATTTTTAGATTGGGTTTGACTGAGGCGAGTTTTGGAGCAATTGAAGGAGGAATGCCCAGTCGCCATCAAATCCTAACGGCGTAGTCCTTGCCTTGATGCCCTATTCATTATCGTCTTTATTATAAATCCCACCTTTTTGTTTTCTTAAGCTTTTTCTGATGGTTGGATTTTGTTCTTGGATTTTAATTGGGATTGTAAACAATGAATGGTGAAGTTGATGAGGACTTTGGGAAAAAAAATGAAGCACGCATTGATCTCCTTTTTGGACTGTTTGTTGAAGATCAAATGTTCCTGTTTGATCTCCTTGTCTAGAACATAATTCTATTTAAAGATTTTAATTTTTTTCCTGTTCACCTCTCAAATTTAGGGGTTCTTCCAATTGAGATAAGGAATTTGGAGTTATGTTAAATTTCAAAAAAATAAAAATGAAGTTCATAAAAAATTATTAATTTCAATTATATAGAGATACAAAAACTTAATTTTAGTTATAAATTTTATCAATTTTCATATAATAAAGCAAAGTTATCACTCAAAAAATAATTTCACTTAATGCTAAATTATTTTCAAACAATAAAACAAAATTATCACTTAAAAAATAATTATCGCATGAATCCGACCCAAACCATAGACCAAACCTGAATTTCTTATCAGGTTTGTATTTGGATCTTACAAGATCTGGGTCTGACCCATTTGCACTAAAATGAAGTATTTTTTTTGGGGGGGGGGTGCAAATTGGTCATTTCAACTTTATTCACGGACATGTGGGTGTATATGTAATAAAAAACTTTTGAGATATTAATTGCAAAAAAAGGTGTGGGGATGTTCATGTCAAAAATGACGAAATTGATGCGATCCGCTAGAATTTCGATGATAAAAAGAGGATCTTTATGGGGAAAGATGGGATTTTTATGGAAAAAGTGGGATTTTTGGGTGAAAAGAGGGGATTTGGGAGAAAAGAAGGATTTTTTATTGAGATAAACTGAAATATAAAGGATAAGATTGGCCACAATTGGAGAGGAGTCCACTCTTCTAACTTTGAATTAGAGATCAAAGCCAAAATCTCCACGATCTAGCTCTTTTAATAAAGGAAAAGCCTAAACTTCATAGATCTAGGGTTTCTACCATAATATTCGGTATCTCTCCCTCACCCTAGCCATCACCTTCAAATACTAAGCTGAAAATTAACCAAAATTATATAAAAAAAAATCTTAAAATTGAAAATTACATAAATACCCCACTAAAATTTGAAAATTACGAAAATGCCCTTGTTGGGCCTAAATGCAAAACGCATCATTACTCCGTCCCGAAAAACCACCTTGTTCTCAAGGTGGTGTCGTGAAAACCATGAGCTCACTAATCCAGATGGAGGTTCTTATCTACTCCTGGCTCTTTCTGCTCCACTGCCTGGCCTTCTTCATCTTCAATAATCAATATCTGGAGAGTATGATTCTTGCACCGATTTCCTCATCCGTACCTCTTGCCACATAAGAAATAGAGTCCATTAGTGCGCCTATCATGGATCTTCGCCTCTGTGAGCTGCTTACGTCTACTGTCAGATTGAAGCTCGATGTTCTTCTCGTGGCTGGACTGGAGCCCTTCTGATGGCACTTTCTCCTCACCTGACTTTAACTGGCTGTGAGAAGTGGATCTGCACCATGCTTCCCTGGCGTGCCTCTCCTCTGCGAGTCTGTCTTCCACCTTCCGAGCCAAACACTTCCTATTAGTAGCCCTCGGGGTCTTTGTATTCGTAGCTCCGCCCGTATGCTTGGTTTGAGTCCCTTTATGAAACATCCCTCCATGGATTCTCCTGACACTCTATGAACATGTCCCGCCAGCATTTCAAATTTCCTGATATATTCCCTGACTGTTCCCTCCTGCCTCAGAGCGTAGAGCTGCTCATATAGGTCTCCTCCGTACGTCCCACGGAATCAGTCTAATCGGTCTTATCGACATTCTTTGAATTCCTCCCACCAGTAAATATGGCGATGTTGCTGTCTCCATCGGTACTAAGATAAGCTTCTCCCTTTAAGCATAGTCTCATTGCCTTCAACCTCTCTGCCTCAGTGAGATGCATCACCTCAAAATGCCTCTTTGCTTTATATATCCATCAGTCTGGGTTCTCTCCATCAAATATGTGCATCTTTATCTTCCTGATCCTGCTATCGGTGTTGAAATCTCCTGTCGGTTCATAGTGAGGGGGATGATAAGTGTCGTCATTCCTCTATGCGTCGCCCTTAGCCCCTCAAAGGACCACCTTCTCTGTCTCAATGGTCGCTCCATTCATTCTCCTCCCAATTGTAGTCGTCCACACCCTCCTCAAAGCTCGGAATACTCATCATAGTCATCCTGAAGCTCCTCGTAGGCCGGTAAGACTTGGCGTCGCTTATCTGCAGCAAACCGTGGCTTGCGAAGCTTCTGGAACGCCTCCAAATTATCCTCAGATCTCGGAAGCAGCCGAAAGTCATCGTCGGGGTCTCGACGGGTCCCCCGAAAGTCGCGGTGCACCAAAAAATCCGTCCTTGGCTCTGTGGACCGCGAGGGGCCCACGGGGGTCCTTGCAGCCCTGTGGGGCTACTGCAGGACCCTGGCAGCCCTGTAGGTGGCAGCAGCGACCTTGTAGTGCAACTGCAGGACCGATTTGATGTGATTCGCTAGGAGTTTGATGATAAAAAGAGGATGTTTATGTGGGAAAGATGGGATTTTTATGGAAAAGGAGGAATTTTATGGGGGAAAAGAGGGGATTTGGAGAAAAGAAGGATTTTTATTGAGATAAACTGAAATACAAAGGATAAGGTTGGCCACAATTGGAGAGGAGGCCGCTCTCATAGCTTTGAATTAGGGATCAAAGCCAAAATCTCCAAGATCTAGCTTTTTCAAGGAAGGAAAAGCATAAATTTCATACATCTAGGGTTTCTACCATAATATTTGACATCCATCCCTCACCCTAGCAGTCGCCTACAAATACTAATCTGAAAAATAACCAAAATGACAGAAAAAAATCATAAAACTGAAAATTACAAAAAGACCTCATTAAAATCTGAAAATTACAGAAATGCCCATGTTGGGCCCAAATGCAAAACACATCAGAAACCTTGAGGTATTTTTCATGAAATAACCCTATCCTATATACATACCAGTGCAACATTGCTTCTTTTTTAGGAAGGGTCTGGGTCCTTTGGCTGATATTCACTTGATTCATTCAAAAACAGTTAGCGCACACGACTTAGCTCTTGATATCATGTAGCTGCAAGCTTCCCGGCTATTAAGAATTAAGACATGTAAAGACAACACATCTTATGTTTTATATTGTTCTACTGATTATTATTTTATATCCATTGTTAATCTCCATGTCTAAATATGTACATGTATACCTTCCAATAATAGGCAAAGAACAAACATGTACCCATGTATAATTGAAAGCTTGCACTATGTCATCTGGATTTCATGCAGTGTGCCCAATTATGTTGATGAATAGCTTCTGCATTAGTTCAATACATTACAATGCTTCATGTTTTTGAAATTTATGCTTTAAACTATTTAATACTTACATTTGCGAATGATTTCTATTTGTGAATACATGAGTTCATTGTGCAGATTGATGAGAATGTGGAAGACCATGCTGGCATGTCATCAGAAGCAGTTTCAGGCTATAGCTGAAAGCAAAAACCATAATTTAACGGCTAGAAGCAGAAATCAAGGACATTATGTTGCAAAGGCAACCATGCAACTAGAAGTGGAGCTCCTAAATTGGTCTTCTTGTTTCAGAAATTGGATTACCACCCAGAAAGCTTATATCGGAGCTCTTAACAGGTGGCTAATGAAGTGGCTTCTTCATGAACATGAGGATACACCTGATGGAATAGTGCCATTCTCTCCAGGCCGGCTTGGGGCCCCGGCTATTTTTGTTCTCTCTAATGATTGGCACCATGCGGTCGAAAAGATTTCTGAAGTTGGAGTGACAACTGCAATGGAAGTTTTCGCCGGCAACATGCGCAAGCTATGGGAGACCAAAGATGAGGAACAACGCCAGAAGCTGAAGGCGGAGTACCTGGCTCGAGATTTCTCCAGGAGGCTCGGATCGCTTCAGACTGAGAACGGGCCTATGGGTGTATTTCCCGAGAAGAAATCCACTCCCCTCCAAAAAGACACATCCCTTCGTAATGAGCACATAATGGTTGCTTTGGACTCCATGAGGAAAAGATTGGACGAAGAGAGAGCCAAGCATCAGGAAATAATTAAACATGTACAAGAAGCAGCTTCCAGTAGCTTGCAAACGGGGTTGGTTCCAATTTTTCAAGTCTTGGGGAATTATACCAGTGAGACAATGGAGGCCTACGAGGGACTTAGAATCCCAAGCGAAGTAACATAACAAGCTTGTGTAGTTTAAGCTGGATTTTCCCCGTGGTCTGAAAAATCTTCAAGGTCATGGATGCTGGCTTTAAGCCATGATCATGTACAGAGCTCCTCTTTAAGGACGGAAAGACCCCAGTCGGTTCAGTTCCTTGTCGGAAAGATGGACATTGCATGGGATTTGTAACTCAACAAGGAGTGCTAGAATATCTATTTTGGGGGTGGGAGAAGATCAAGGAACTCATTTATATATCGGTATGCATTTGAGGGTTCTTAGAGTGCTTGATAATGAGGAAGATTTATTAATTTCGCAGCAGGTGAATTAACTGGTAACGTGGTTTCAGGAGGGCGAGAGTTTTAGCAGAGAATTGTGGGCTTCAAGTTCAAGCAGCACAAGGTGATACTAGTTTATTTAGCTGGGAAGGGAATTTTGTTTTAGTCCCTCAAGTAATGCAAGTAAATGTAATCGACTTCTCTAGGTTGAACCCTAGTTGTTTCAGTGATTTCCTCTATTCTCTCTTGCACCAAAATATGATTAATCAGCACCGTGCATTTTCATGCCTCATGGTATTTTATTTACAGATCATTTAAAATTTCCAATAATTATCACCTTTTGTTTCTGAACCATGGAATGCAAGAAGAGGTTTTTTTTTTTTTGATACATCGGAAAGCTGGTTAAAGGCGCGCGCGCGCTCCGCATCCACCAGGGATCGAACCCTGGTGGCCTCACAAGAAGAGGTTTTTTTAATAAAGGAAACTGGAAAAAAGAAAAAAGAAAACCAATTACATTTACTGCCAATGGTCAAGGCTTTAAAGCTTGTGTTATAAGTGCATCGACATAGAGAGTAAGCATGGGACATATTGTAATCAAAGCAGCAAATTAAGACATAACGGCCGAATCACCGTTTCAGCCATCAGCGAATATGTTAAGCCGACGTGTGGCCCCACTGATTGTATATGGCCATTGGAAAGCTGGTTGCTGTGTCAAGGTTGTCAGCTGATCCACACCCAGAGGAGGACAGCCGCGCGCGTTTCTCTTCTTGCCGTTACGCAAGCAGTCCTTACTGTTCTCTCTTCAAACAGAAGTCAGAGAAGAGAGAAGGATCTCTCTGTCCCTCTCCCTATCCCAACCATGGTGATTCCTCCCCCTTGCATGCCGGCATTATTACTCACCTTCCTCGTATCGGCCTCCCTCGCTCTGGCAGAAGACCCCTCGCATGTTCTCTCCCTCGACGCGTCTAACATTAGCGAAACCATTGCTAAACACAAGTTCTTCGTCGTCGCATTCTACTCTCCGCGGTATGTAATCGTTCCCGACAAGTTCGTCGTCGCAGCATTGCTAAACACAAGTTGCTACTTTTGTTTTGTGGAAGAGAAAATTGACAAATGCGTTTGTCTCATTTTAACAGGTGTGGTTACTGTAAGAAGCTTGCGCCGGAGGTAACACATATTCATCCATGCCAACCTTCTTTCCTACCAAACCTAACCGAGGCTGTTCTTTGTTACAGTACACGAAGGCTGCATCAATGTTGACAAACGATGGCCCTCCAATTGCTTTCGCCAAAGTTGACGTTAGCGCCGAGCCAAATGAGCAACTTGCGGACATGTTTGAGTTAAGGGGTCTCCCTGCTCTAAAGATTGCAAGAGATGGAGGGAAGAGAATCAACGACTACAAAGGCCCCCATGATGCTGATGGCATGGTGGAATATTTGAGGAAACAGCTTGGCAATGCTTCTGTTGAACTCAAAGCAGGAAAGGACTTTAGCAACCATGTTGCCAGCCATGGAATTTTTATAGTAAGATCTTTGTTCATTCATTTCTACTTTCCTGGCATATTTTTTTTGTTAATCTCTAATACGTTGAATCATAACAACAGTTGGGCATCTTCCCTGAATTCTCCGGCGAGGAATTTGAGAGCTTTTTGACTGTGGCTGATAAGAGACGCGCCGATTATGATTTTGGCCATATCTTAAGCTCTGATTATTTCCAACATAAGGATCCAGAAGCAAATCATCCCCTTGTCAGGTTGTTCAGGCCATTTGATGAACCCATTGTTGATTTTCGGGTATGTCCGACTCTATCTATCTCAATTGCTATTGACAACATACAGTTTCATTGATGAGGTAAATTGCACAATATGTTGTGTTACTGATGGACTGTTGTGTGTTCACCAGATACAGGATTTTGATGTCGAAAATCTAGAAAAATGTATCGATTCTGCGAGTCTACCGCTTGTCATAACTCACGATGACGATCCACGCAACCAACCTTACATTGAGAAATTCTTTGACTCTGAGAACGCGAAAGTAAGGCTTGCATACTGTTCTAATTATTTTTGATCGACCCCCTATAATGTGCATTAGTATTATATTCTCTCTTGATTGTACTCATACCTCTCAAATCGTATATGCTGTTTTGAAACACCTCCATTGTTATTTCAACTGTTTCGAATATTCCTTATTTTGTTGATGGTATAGGTAATTTAATTAGCATTTAATTCCGCTGTTACTGTTTCATTCTCTTCTAGTTCTACCAAAAATCATTCTAATGTTTTTTTTTTAAAAAATTTGACCCATACAAACCAACATCTGAAATTTCGTAGGAAGGCAATAAACTTTTTCAAAATTAACTCAAATTTAACTTCATCTTTTATTTATCATTAGGCCCTAAACAAGCTAATTGTAAGAATTTACTCATACCGATGTTTCTCTCAGGCCTTGACATGTTTAATTCAAACTAATAGTAGAAGAAATAGACCCAACAAAAGGAACCAACCCAACGTATTATTTAGTCATGAGTCCAAACATATTTAACCACATATATCCATCTAATTTTATACCATCCCACCACTTTTAACTACTTGAAAGGATATGAAGCACTATTTCCAGACACTCATCATGTACATTCACGGAAAGTCGATGGTATTCATCTCTAATTTTTCAAATTGCATATTACTCTTCCCTTTTGCCGCTACAAAGTAGTGCATTATATTATATTGGAATTGATGCCAAGTTAGTAAGCTTCTGATTTGGAAGGGAATGCATTTAAATCTTGAGGTATTAATCTATTAGGGAAAGAAAGATTAAGAATGTGAGAGAATTGAAGAGTCAAATCTTTTGGGAAGATTTAGAATTAAAAAAAAAGGGTTCATGTTAAAGTATAAGATTTAGAGACATGTAGCAGATGACAAGCCAAGGGCACAAAATTCAGTAATACTTCTCCTTAATGACTAGGTTTTGAATGACATGCCTTCTTAGTTTTTTTTGTTTTTGTCTTTGTTTGAGGGGAGGGATGATGTTTGGAAACAACTAACAAGACTGGGCTGCTCTTTTTTCCCCTTTATTTTCTCTCTCTCCTTGTTTTGATTTGCTTTTTTTGTTTGAAGGGGGAGTGGGGAGGAGAATATTAAAATATGAATATTTTAGGGGCATAACAAAATAAGAAATCTTAGGGTGAGTATGAAAGCATCCCAATTGAAAAGATTAGACAATTCATTATTCTCTTCAACTCCTTGCACCGATAGCCATGGCAAGAATTAATGTACACCCCCATGCTTTACGATTTGTTTGACTATCTAAATTATTCTATCTATATGGTTGATATACCCCAAACAACTTAAATAGTCTCCAGTGTAGCAATCTGAGCTGAGATGAATTGGTTTATTTTCCTTAACATGATCTACAATTCCAACAACTCATGTTACAAAATGTATCACATTTACTAACGGTTGGTTCCCACTAAAGATCAAATTGTAAAAAGTGCATCATTTGTAATCAAAATTTGTCACCATTCGTGACTTGATGTATGAACTATTGTATTTATTGAGTGTTAGTTGTAGTAGGGGGGGTGTGTAAAGCAAATCAAGGGATATTATATATATGAGGGGTTAGCTCATTTAGAAGCTAATCACCATTTTCCCAAAACTCTACATGGTATTAGAGCCCTAGAAAGAAAAAAATAAAACCCTAACCCCCGACTGCGCCTTCACCAACCGCGCCTCCACCCGCGGCCAGCGCCCCCACCGGCGGTCACCCACACTCATCCGAAGCCCCCAGAAGCCCCCGACCGCCGGATCTCCTCCGTCTAAGCCTCTTCGACGACGCAAAGGACACCGACGGGGGCCTCAGCGGCCGATCACCGTCGCATGTGACCGACAAGCACGCCGCCACGAGCCAAGTGCATAGGGGAGAGGTCCGCGTCTCCAGAAGCCCCCGACACCCGCGCCCTTGCCTGCGCGCGCCGCTGCTTGCGTAGGCCGCCGCCGCCGCCGCCTGCGGTGCAGGCCGCCGCCGCCGCCGCCGGCGTAGGCCGCCGCCGCCGCCGCCGCCACCGGCTGCACAGGCCGCTGCTGCCTGATTCTCTGCTGCCCGCCTCCGCAGCCGCCTTCGTCATTGCTGCCCGCTGCCGTTGCTGATTCTCATTTGCTGCTGATTCTCTGCTACTAAGGAGGATCCAAAAAACCCTAACCCTAGATCTATGGTCGAGCCATGAAGAGGACTCCATAGATTTACGGTTAGGGTATGCCCTAGAAGAAGAAGAAGAGAAGTAGATCTGCGGATCTAAGGAGGAAGAGAGGAGAGATCTGCGGATCTGAGGAGAGATGGGGGACAATCTTACCTCCGCTGACATGAAGGCCTTCATCGGAGAGATAACGAAGCTGCTTGCTTCGAAGGAGTTGGGCTCCTCGAGTGGATCGACGCCTTCCCGTCCCGTGCAGAAGCTGGAATTGATGCCCAATGATGTGAAATTGGAAGGGACGAAGAATTACCTCAGTTGGTCCAGGAGGGTGCTTCTCATTCTGAGGTCGAAGGGGTTAGAAGGCGTCGTTCTGGGTTCATGCAAGAAACCGCTGGATAAGGATGGGGATGATTGGAAAGTCTGGAGCACCACCAACTCATTGGTGGCTGCTTGGTTGATGACATCGATGGTTCCACCCATTGCTGGGATGGTGGAGGCCATAGAGAGTGCGCGGGGATATGGAGTATGGTGGAGAAAATGTACTCTGGAGCAGGGAATGTGATGTTCATGATGGAGGTTCAGGGCAAGGTGGACACCTTGAAGCAGGGGGAGATGACTATTCTAGCCTACTCTGCAGAGTTGAAAAGGCTTTGGTCAGAGTTAGATCACTATGACCCTATTGATCTGCCTGATCCTAGGAGCGCTGCGATACACAGGAAGTGGGTGGAGCGTAGGCGTGTGACACACTTTCTGAGGAACCTGAATGGAGACTTTGAGGTCAGGAGGGCGAGTATGTGCCACATATCCTCCATCCCATCCCTGGAGGAGGCCATAGCTGCAATGGCACAGGAGGAGACCAGACTGAGGGTTATGAAGGATGAGGGTACTCAGGTCACTCGGGCTGCACTGGCTGTACCGGCAGTGGCAGTAGTGAGCGAGGATCGAGAGTGCTACACATGTGGGGTGAAGGGACACCTGAGCTTCAACTGCCCACAGAAGGGCAGTGGACGAGGACGTGGCACAGGAGGCAGAGGAGGAGGTCGTTGGGGCCGTGGAGGCCGTGGACGAGGTCGCGGTGGCCCACGGGCCAACTTTGCCACAGCTGACGGACGACAGGAGACAGTGATGATCGAGGCCACGCCAGCTGAGGCGTCAGATCTAGAGCAGCGGAGACAGTCCAGGTCTACTACTGAGAGCTCGGAGAGTCATGCAGACCAGACTGGGGATATTGCCTCGCCATTCGGTAACTTTGCCCACTTCGCTCACACAGGCTCAGGTAACCGATTAGCCCTTTCATGTAGAGATCATATAGAGTGGATTATTGACTCAGGTGCATCTAGTCATGTGTCAGGAGCATATAGACAATTTTCCACATATAAACCACATACCATTCATGAAACCGTTCAGACAGCTGATGGCACATCCCAACCCATTAGAGGGATTGGTACTATTCAGTGCACTCTCTCCATACGCCTCTCTTCAGTCCTTCACGTCCCATCATTTCCAGTCAACCTCTTATCTGTTGGCTCTATTGTTGATGATCTTGACTGTAGCATTACTTTTGACTCTACTCATTGTGTGTTGCAGGAAAGGAAGACTGGGAGGAGGCTTGGGACTGGCGTCAGGCGTGATGGACTGTGGTATCTTGATAGAGCTAGTGGGGATGCTGCACTGGCTGTCGTTGGTGGAGAGAAGGAAAGGGATGTACTTTTGTTGCATTGTCAGTTGGGACACTTGCCCTTTGATATTTTGAGTAAAATGTATCCCGATATTTTGAATGGAGTGAATGAAATGAATTTGACATGTGATGCATGTGAATTTGGGAAACACACTAGGACGTCATATCCTAGTGTAGGGATGAGGAGTGTAGAGAAATTTCATCTTATTCACTCAGATGTTTGGGGGCCCTGCCCAGTGACTTCAGTGAGTGGGTTCAGGTGGTTTATCACCTTCATAGATTGTCATTCTCGGATGACATGGCTTTATATGATAAAAAACAAAGGCGAAGCGTTGAAGTGTTTTCAGGATTTCCATAGAAGTGTCAGGAATATGTATGAGGCCAAGATCCGTGTCTTGAGAACGGATAATGGGACAGAGTATGTAAACAGGGAGTTTGCATCTTACCTATCTGAGAGTGGGATAACTCATCAGACCACTTGCCCCAACACCCCCCAACAGAACGGAGTCGCTGAAAGGAAAAATAGACACTTGTTGGAGGTAACTAGGTCACTCATGCTCACCATGAATGTACCTAAGATATTGTGGAGTGAAGCAGTGATGACAGCCACATATCTTATCAACAGGATGCCTTCACGGATCCTTGGAATGAAGTCTCCATGTGAGATTCTTATGGGAAAGAACACTTTTGTAGTTCCACCAAAAGTGTTCGGATGCACATGCTTTGTGAGGGATCATAGACCTTCTGTGGGGAAGCTGGATGCTCGGGCAATTAAATGCATGTTTGTTGGGTATCCTTCAAATCAGAAAGGTTATAGGTGTTGGAGTCCCTCAGAAAGAAGGCTGTTTGTGAGCATGGATGTGACGTTCAGGGAGACTGAACCTTTTATGGAGGACTGACAGATTCTACATCAGTATTTGATACTAGGGCCTCTCCAAGCACATGAGGAGCTGGTCGAGAGGGGGAGACTGATGACATGAGGGTAGTGGTTGGACTTATACCGTGTCCTGTCAGGCCTACTGGTACTGGTCCTGATAGCAGGGAGGAAGAAAAGACCTTGGTGGAAGAGGAGGAAGACAGGTTGTACAGCAGGAAATATAGCAGGAGACAGAAGGATAGTCATGCAGATGGAGAACAACAAGAAGACATCTTCCCCACTGAAGAACCACTAGCTTCACTGCCCCATGTTGAGATTGATCAGTCTATCACGCCTGCTCGAGTCCCGACTTCCTCACTGCCTTCCTCTCCTACCACGGATGGTAACCTTTCTTCACCTTCCTCTAGTTTAGATCTTCCACTTGCATCTCGTAGGGAGCCTCGTATCAATGCCGGCAGGCCTCCTGTACGGTATGGATATGAGACTGATATTGCTAATCATGTCTCCTATGCCTCTCTTACACCTGCATATAGGGCTATCATTGCATCCTTACAGTCTATCCCTATACCAAGTGATTGGCGAGTGGCAAAGCAACATCCCCAGTGGAAGAAAGCAATGCTCGAAGAACTTGAGGCACTGGAGAAGAACAAGACATGGAGACTTGTCTCACTTCCAGCAGGGAAGAAGGCTGTGGGCTGTAAGTGGGTATTCACAGTAAAGCAAACTGCAGAAGGGAAGGTGGACAGGTACAAGGCGAGGCTGGTTGCCAAGGGCTACAGTCAGACTTATGGGATTGACTATGATGAGACATTTGCCCCAGTGGCAAAGATGAGTACTGTGAGAGTACTGATATCCTGTGCAGCGAATTTTGGATGGAAATTGCATCAGTTGGATGTAAAGAATGCCTTCTTGCACGGAGACTTACAGGAGGAGGTATACACGGAGGTTCCACCTGGCTTTGGCACACAACAGACGGTGGGAAAGGTGTGTAGACTGGACAAGTCCTTGTATGGGCTGAAGCAATCTCCAAGGGCATGGTTCGACAAGTTCAGGCGTGCAGTCATCACCATGGGCTACAAGCAGAGTAATGGTGATCATACTGTATTCTATAGACATTCAGGACAACGGATCACTCTTTTGGCTGTGTATGTTGATGATATTATTATCACTGGAGATGATGAAGAGGGAATCTCTCACTTGAAGGTGAGGTTGGCGAGAGAATTTGAGGTCAAGGACCTTGGACAGTTGGGATACTTCCTTGGACTGGAGATTGCCAGGTCCAGGAAGGGTATAGTTCTCTCACAGAGAAAGTATGCACTGGATCTTCTGGCTGAGACTGGTATGTTGGGGTGTCGTCCAGCAGTTACTCCTATTGATCAGAATCATAGGTTGCATTCACAATCAGGGGAGCCAGTGGACAAAGAGAGGTACCAGAGACTTGTTGGACGCCTCATCTACTTATGCCATACCAGACCTGACATTGCATATGCTATCAGTGTGGTAAGTAGGTACATGCATGATCCTAGGATTGGACATATGGAGGCAGTCTTCAGGATACTGAGGTATCTGAAGAATAGTCCAGGAAAAGGCATATTATTTGGTAGTCATGGTCACATGAATGTGACAGGCTACTGTGATGCAGATTGGGCCAGTTGCTTGGATGATAGGAGATCGACCTCGGGCTACTGTGTGTTTGTTGGGGGCAACTTGGTCTCTTGGCGCATCAAGAAGCAGGATTTGGTGGCTCGTTCCACTGCAGAGGCAGAGTATCGTGCTATGGTGCTTAGTACCTGTGAGATGATCTGGTTGAGATCACTTCTACATGAACTACGCCTGCTGAGAGAAGGACCATTGCAGTTGTTGTGTGATAACAAATCTGCAATTAATATTGCCAACAACCCAGTGCAACATGATAGAACGAAGCACATAGAGATTGACAGGTTCTTCATTAAAGAGAGACTGGACAAGAAACAGTTGGAGATCTCCTACATTAACTCTGGACAGCAACTAGCAGATTGCCTTACGAAGGGGTTGAACTCTAAAGGGGTGGAAGATGCTTGTAACAAGATGTGCATGATAAATATCTTTTGCTCATCTTGAGGGGGAGTATTGAGTGTTAGTTGTAGTAGGGTGTGTGTGTAAAGCAAATCAAGGGATATTATATATATGAGGGGTTAGCTCATTTAGAAGCTAATCACCATTTTCCCAAAACTCTACAGTATTCATTTCCCTTCATCGCGCAAACTTGTTTAGCAGTGTTTTACAGGGCCATATAAAATTGGATAGAAAATAGTGAAGTTTTATTCTATTGCAGCTTAGGTATGATGATCGCATAGGTTAAAGATTTAACACTCTTTGACTTTTCCAATGCTATATTCTTGGCATTAAACATGTTGGCTTACCATAACATTTTCAATTCAACTTATTTGTCTACATTTATGAGCATATTGTGTTGTTTTTGGTGCTTCAAATTTTAGAATCTGGGAGGTTGACACGGCCGTGCATGTCTCAGCACGGCCGTGCGCATCAGAAGACAGATTTGCAGCACGGCCGTGCAGCCGTCCGTGCTGCCAGGCAGCTCTCTATTTATTTTGCACGGCCGTACAAACTGTCTGTGTTGCTTGCACGGCCGTGCACACTGCCCGCACACATCAACAGCTCTCTGTTTTACAGACGTAGATTGGCGCATGGCCGTGCGGATTTGCCGCACTGCCGTGCCGATACCTAGAAAACCTAGAACGGTAGATTTGAGCTTCTAATCTCGACCGTTGATTTCCAAAGAGGTTTAATCGGACAGCTGAGATTCCACACGACTCATGGAGCTATTAAAACCCATCTTAAGGTTTATTTTGATGAGAGCGCGTGCCGTCATCAAGTATCTTCTTACTCGCACGTCTCGGAGCTTTGTGGCATGAATTGGTGAGTGAACCTCTTGAGATTTTTGTGTGAAACTCATTGTAATCTTCTTCTTTGTATCTTTCTTTTCAGGTTGAGAAATTTTGGTAAGAGCTTTAGTTTTCTTCTCTTTTAGTGAGATTTGAGATCTTCATTGGGTTTGTGAGAAGGTTTGAACTCTATGTTTAGAGTTATTGGTGCTCCCTTTTGTTGAAGAAGATTGAAGAAGTCAGTGTAATTCTTTCTGATCATATTAGTGGAAATCGTCATCTGGAAGCTGGACGTAGGCCGTTAGTAGGCCGAACCAGGGTAAACTCTGTATCGCTTGATTTGTTACTTTTCTGCTTTCGTTATTTTTCGTATTACTTGTGTTTGTTGGATATTGTGCTATTCTAGTGTATCTCTAAAAGATCGTGGCATAGAAATTGTTGGGTAGCTATCCACATTTTGTAGGGGACCTTCCGCTCGCTTCCGTTGTTCACCCCTATCGGTTCGTTTGCATCCCAACAAGTGGTATCGGAACTTTCAGGTTGTCGAAGGTTACACAATGGCGGAGATATATTCAACATCTAGTTATAAGATCGAGAAGTTTACAGGAAAGAATAGCTTTACTCTCTGGTGTATGAGGGTGAAGGCTATGCTTAAGCATGACGGGCTTTACAGGATAGTTTTTGACAAGAAATCTATTCCAGAATCTGTCACAGACTACATGAGATCAGAGCTAGAGATGAAACTACACAACGCTATTCAGATGGCACGTCAGACAAGATCTTTTGCAAGGTTGCGAAAGAGGAGACTACAGAGACGTTGTGCAAAAGGCTTGAATCTTTGTACCTGACTAAGTAACTCACAGGAAGGCTGTATTTATAACAGAAATTATTCATGCTCAAGATGAAAGAGGGGACATTGTTACAGGATCATCTTGATCAATTGAATCAGTTGGTGTTGGAATTGCAAGCGGTGAAAGAGAATGTAAGTGATGAGTACTAAGCAATTGCACTGCTTTGTTCTCTACCTGAGGAGTACTCGCACTTTGTTGAGACCATGACACAAGGAAAGGACAAAATATTTTTGGAGGAGGTTGAGGCAGCTCGACGCTTGCCTGAGCTTTGAAAGAAGTTGTCGAGAGGTGACACAAGCGTTGATGATTAGGATGTGGCTCTCTTTGGAGGTCGACAAGGTGGACGGTCCAAATCTAGCTACAAGTTTGGGAGACCCAAGTCAAAGGGTCAAGTTCATAACGACCAGACATGCCATTATTGTAAGAAGGCAGGACACTAAAAGAACAAGTGCCCACTGTTGAAGGCTAGGGTAATGAGTCTGCTCAGCCAATAGCAGCTTTTGGAGGTGCATGCATTGATACTGATAATATAGAAATATTAGATGTGTCTTCTTTAAAAGATAATCGGACTTCATGGATTCTTGATTCAGGGTGTGATTCCCACATGACTCCACTGCAGAGTCATTTTGTGACATATACTCTAGAGATTGAGCAGACATGTACATGGGGAACTGAGCTATGTCTAGAGTGGTGGGGGTCGGCACAGTTTGGTTCAAGATGGAAGATGGAGACATTCGAACACTTACGGGTGTTATGCATGTACCAGATTTGTAGCAGAATTTGATTTCGCTTGGAGCCTTGATAGGCATGGGGTGTTGCATGGTGCTCAAGGGAGAGCGTCTACGAGTGTCTAGGGGAGGTCGTTTTGTGATGGCAGCAAGGAAGTTTGGCAACCTTTATATGCTTCAGGGTCAGACGATGGTGAGTCAGAAGTCTGGTGCACCACAGAGCTCCAGTGAAGGAGCATTTGGGACGTATTGGAACGTTGTAACAGAGAAGCATAGTCGGTTGCATGATGGGATATCTGCAGTGTGTAGCAAGGGATTGTCAGGAGACAGAGTCCATAGTACATCCCATCATGGTTGAGCTCTGTGTGCGGCTCAGATTGTCTACAGGGGAGCATGTGGCTTCAGGGTAGGGTTGTAGTCCTCAAGGATGCGTTGTTGAGCGCAAGGAGGAGTTGGGTATTCGAGTAGAGCAGTTACACCACATTGGTGATCACTCACGCAGGTGGTGTGGGTGGCATGGCTCAAGGTGGACGAGACGTGGTTCGTCCAAGGGATCATCTGTAGTGCGTAGATCCAGCGGCTCAGAAATGACTAGGAGCATTGGATCTCACAGAGATCGTGGTAGTGCTTTGGTGAAGTCCTATTGGAGAGTTAAATCCAAATGCGGTGAGTTGAGGTCGTCGAAGCCAGATGAAGATGTTGCTCTCACTTCATGTTTGGGGAAGGCGGTGTCCGGTGCTTCCTCAGAGGGTAGAGATCGATTAACTCAGGCGACTACTGTGGAGTGTGGCCATGGATCGACTTCAGGTACTTTGGGAGACACGGGTTTGGTGTCAATTCAGTCGATGATGGAGCATGATGTCCCAGTTTCAACCTCAAAGAGAGAGATCGTCACAGGTAGGATAGCGAGCATGATTTAGTTCTTCGAGCTCAACGGGAGTTTGGGCTCGAAAGGTCTCTTGGAGTATTGATGCACCGAAGGACGCGGTTCCCGATGACAGGTTGGTGTTTTCTTGATCAGATGGAGAGGTCTGAAATCTGGGTTAGAGCCGTGAAGAGCCTTTGATGACAAGGTTCGTTGGAGAAAATTTGAAGCAGGGAATAGTTTGTTATTTTTTGGTGCTTCAAATTTTAGAATCTGGGAGGTTGACACGACTGTGCATGTCTTAGCACAACCGAACATGTCTTAGCACGACCGTGCACGTCAGAGGATAGATTTGTGACATGGTCATGCAGTTGTCCGTGCTTCTGTCAGTGCTGCCAGGCAGCTCTCTGTTTATTTTGCACGGTCGTGCAAACTGTCCGTGTTGCTTACACGGCCGTGCACACTGCCCATGCACACTGCCCGTGCACATTAGCAGATCTCTGTTTTATAGACGCAGATTGGCACACGACCATGTGGATTTACCACACGGCCGTGCCGATACCCAGAAACCTTAGAACGGCCGGATTTGAGCTTCTAATCTCGACCGTTGATTTTCAAAGGGTTTAATCGGATGGCTGAGATTTCACATGACCCATAGAGCTATTTAAACCCCTCGTAGGGTTTATTTTGAGGAGAGCCGGTGTCGTCATCAAGTATCTTCTTCCTCGCGCGTCTCGAAGCTTTGTGGCTTGAATTGGTGAGTGAACTTCTTGAGATTTCTTTGTGAAATTAATCTTCTTCTTTGTATCTCTCTTTTGGGTTGAGGGATTTTGGTGAGACCTTTAGTTTTTTTTCTTTTGGTGAGATTTGAAATCTCCGTTGGGTTTGTGAGAAGAGTTTGAACTCCACGTTTGGAGTTATTGGTGCTCTCTTTTGTTGAAGAAGATTGAAGAAGTCAGTGTAATTCTCTCTGATTATATTAATTGAAACCGTCATCGAAAAGCTGGACGTCAGTCGTTAGTGGTCCGATCTAGGGTAAACTCTGTGTCACTTGATTTGTTGCTTTCCTGCTTTCGTTACTTTTTATATTACTTGGTTGGATATTGTGCTATTATGGTGTATCTCTGAAAGATCGCGGCGTAGAAATTGTTGAGTAGCTATCCACCTTTTGTAGGGGCCCTTCCGCTTGTTTCCACTGTTCACCCCTATCGGTTCGTATGCATCCCAACATATTCAATGGTGTTTATGATGATAAATATAAAGTTGAACACAACATAGGGAGGGTATGGCAACCCTAGAGGGGGTAAACGTGTTTGTAAGAAAAAAAATCAACTAAATAAACAAATAACCCAACTTGATAATTGGAATGAAACACAAAGTAAACACTAAAAAGTATAAGCAACACAATAACAAAGTAAAGTGCGAGAAATAAAATTGCAGGAATATAAAGTATTGTGAATTAGATTAAACTAAAATACAAACACAACGATATATATTGCTTTATCTTTTTTGAGTCTACGTCCATTACATGAAAGGATCTCATCCTCAGGGTTTGAACCAAGCTTTATTGTTTCCCTTTCCTTACAACTACCCAACTTGTTAGTAGTAAACCTTTTACACCAAGACACTCCCTATGCTTAGATTTTGCATAATACACTCTCCATCTTTGAATTTAACACATAGTCACTCGAGTAATTGGACTTATTAATCACTCATTAAGAATACAAAGAGTTTCTCACATGATACAAGATTTGAGAATAATAGAAAGCTTTAAAAGAATCCTAACCCATATCAAAGATTACTAAAGAATAATAGAAAGCAATATGATATAATAAAAAAAATAAGCTTAGCATGCTAGAATAAAATGCAACAAGAACATAAAAGATTGATGAATCAAAAAAATTTCTAATTGGATACCTACATGAATGTAAGAGAGAAAGAAAATTCTGAAGAGATTTCCTAAAGAATTAAGGATATTGCTAAGCTAGAATCCTTAGAATGAAGGATACTGAAAGCACACAACTCTGTTCAGAAAGAAAGGAAGTATAGCCCTAACATTAGGAAGCTTGTAGAGAGTTTGTTGTGTATAGCGAAGAGGGACCATTCTCTGTTTATAGGCAAGAATGATCCTGATATATTCTTTAGCTCGTATGTAAACATGAGCCGGCTAATTCAAAATAATAATTAAGAATAGAAAGTTCTATATAATGTATGAACCATTGAGGTACTCACTTGCTACTCATCGGTTGTGCATCCTATGACTTTTTAGATCAATAAATCTATGAATAAATCAAAAGAATTAATATCAAATTCAAAACATTGGCTAATCAATATTTAAACACGTGAGTATACCCCTAAACTATCAGATATGAATGAAGGATTCATCTATTGAAAAATCAACACAAAATCACGTAGTTCAATTTAAAACTATCTATCTCATGAGTGTTGGTATCGCTTAGATGAAGGTAGAGATCATTTTGAACTAAGTAGTGACACCGTTCTAGCCGTAACCAAGACAGGCAAAGCCTAAGATGTTAGTTCTTGGGTTTAAGACTAACGTTGTTTTGATGATGATCAATACATTATGTTAGTGTGCTAATCAATCTTATGTTTTAGTCTCAGTTTATCTTAATGACTATCTGTTGATGAGACAAATCATAATGCTGGGAGGATGTTGCAATGGTATATTAAAGACCTCCAAGAGTGATGGTGGGCTCAAGCTTGGATGAAGTCTAGAAGATCATCTAATGAAGGCAAAGCTTGGAACATGATGATGAATGCTCATCAAGGGGTGCCAAAGCTTGGAGATGTGGGGAGCATCTAGGTATCATGTGCTTGAAGACTTAGACTCTAAGAGGTGCAATATGTAATCCATGTAATTTCAATTACTTGTATTTCTCTTTTTGAATCTAGGATTATTGTAATGCCTTGATAGATGGTCATATTCTCATTCATATGTATTTAACCATCTTAGTGAGCCTTAGGATTATCATAGATATCATCACATTAGGTTCACCATGCCTTAAACTCCTACTGGAGTTTTTGGCTCTCCCGCAGTCGACTGATGAAGACACGACAAGCGACTGGATGACATCCAGGTGCCTGCCCGGCCTTCTACAGCCGACTGGTATGCACAGCTCAAGTCAAATTATTTCTTGACTCTTCTTGAGCTTTTCGTCTCAGTCGATTGAAGTTCATTTTACAGTCGCTTGTCTTCCAACAATCTCCTGGAAAATGATCTACAGTCGTCTGTGCGCAACTTACATTTTCTGGGCTTCATCTGTCACGCACCGCTTCCCAAAACTACGGAGGCGAAGCGTGACTATGGCCCGCTTAGGCCGGAGCTGTGAAGCTCGGACCCAATAAGCGTCTGTAGGGGTACGATCTTAAAATTTTCAGGTTCTTGCATTAATAAGATTCGGAACAATAGAAAGTACAGAAAGAAAGTGGCATTCATTAATATAGAGAGATAATATCCAGTGAGTACAAAGTCTAAAAAGAGAAGTCTAAACATGGCAACAAACTATCGAAAGGGCAAACTAAAAGTAGTAACCTCCGAAAGGCAGCGACTGAAAAGTACTCAAGGTCTGGTCCTCGTCAGGAACATACTCTGGGTCGACATCCTCGGGCTCCACGCACTCCGGTAAATCTGCATCGTCCAGGAACTCTGGCTCGACACCTGACGTACAGCACCCAAAAGAAAGGAACTGTACGTCAGGTAAAGTCTACAAAAAGGTTTAGACTCTACTGCAAGTGTACCGAACTATTAAACAACAGTTTACTGGTTGATTAGCATGCTGGGGTTATAACAGAGTATCAAAAGGAAGTAAACGCAGCAGGAAAGTAAAGCGTAGCAAGCAGCAGTCGTAGCGTGTGCTACCGACTACGGGACTAACCTAAACGGGTCGTGACAAGATGTGACAAGACCAGTAAGACAGGACAGGACAAGACAAGACACGTGTGACTCGAAGGGTTCATGCCTTACGATTCGAGGGGGATCAGACCCTCTCCCCGTGCGCACGCTCAACCATACCCCAAACCCAAGTGCTCAAGACAAGACAATATATGGCCACTCACTCTGCTAGGTGAGTGCCACTATCCCCACGATCGGTAGCGTATCCCTCACTCTGCTAGGTGAGCGACGGACGCCTCGTAGGTGAAACTGCACTACTGTATAGGACCACTCACTCTGCTAGGTGAGTGTCTCTATCCTCTCGATCTGCTGGGACACTCACTCTGCTAGGTGGGTGCCGAGCTTCCCGTAGGTGTTCCGTAACAAAGATCACCCACTCTGCTAGGTGAGCGTCTCTTTGCCCACATGCTACATAAGACACGACGTGCGAGATGTTCATGACATGGCAAGGGCAAAGTTGTTCTAGGGTGTCCACACACACACACACACAAGATAACCCCAAGGTGTCAAAAGTTGTTGTTGTTACGCCTAGACTTCGTCGTCAAGTCTAGGTCGTCAGGGTGTCCCGGACGCTATCATTTCACTTCCGGTTCTATTTGTTCACAGTCTAATAGTTCTAGCAGTTTAAGACCAAGCACGGACAAAAATCGCAAGTGAAGTACACTTGCCTGCGGTGGCGAGTATGTCGTCTGTCCGGAGCGTCCCATCGAAGCGGTGCGTCGGTAAGGAGTCCTCTGAAACGAGTCAAGCGACGGTGTCAGGTCACATTTTTCATCATTCCTATTAGAGTTCATTTCTAGGTTAAACATGTCTACCCTAACAGTCACATGTCAAGATGTCCGTTCAGCCTATCCGACGATTCTATCCTATGTGCACAGTAAAAAGTCTGATCGTCGATCTACGGTTTCACATCGTTTTAAAGGAGTAGAAAGTAAATTTAGTGATTAGGTTGCCAGTTTTAATTAGGTTTTCGATGACTTAATGTGTGGGTTACTACAAGTAGGGTGATACCAACCTAGTTTAACGATCGTGCGTGGATCTGTTGTCGGATCTAGAAACGGCAGCGGATCGCGTCGCGACTCCTGTTCCCGGATCGTCTCGTCACCCATCTTTAGTATTCACGTGGTTGAACGGAAAGTGTGACTGTCTATGCGTCATAAGATTAATGATAAGTTGTGCTAACGAAAGCGTATTAATGATACAAGTTTAGATAGTGCTAAACTATCAATTCTAACTTATATACTGCTATTAAAGTTACAGTTATATGCTAACTACTACGTATAAATAACAAGGGATTAATGGGTATCATACGCCATATGAGAGCTTCCCTCATACGCACTCTCACATAAAGCACCCAAGTACAAGCCCACATGGGCTTGTACTTAGTTGTACTTGGGTGCTTTATGTGAGAGGGCGTATGAGATAAGCTCTCATATGGCGTATGATAGCCATTATTCTTAAATAACAAACTAATATACTAGTAACCAACTTATATATATTAACAACTATATGTACATAACTAATTATACAGATTATTTGTAAACTATTATTATTAACATGTTATAGGATTGACATGCTGGATCATAGCATCGATATATATATATATATATATATATATATATATATATATATATATATATATATATATATATATATATATATTAAAAAGTCTACTGTGAGTTATATAAAGAACTAACTTTTTTTAACCACTAACATAAACCTACTATTAGTAACCTAATGCACCAATAATTATCATATTAAGCTGACAGGTGAGCCTATATGCTGGTAAGGAAAACTTACGCGTTTATATCCTTCTCTGCGTGTGTTCAGATCGAAGGCAACGTCGTGGGCTGAGGCGTCGGGAGGGATGCCGGAGGTGGTCAGAGAGACGCGCCGGATCTCCAGAGAGAAGGAAACGAGGCGGACTTGCCATCATGATGAAGAGGAGAGAGGTCGGGGTCGGCACCGTGGGTGGCTGGTCGAGGAGAGGACGGCGGTAGGATGAGGGTTACCCAACGATCTGCAGGGCGTGGGGTCTCCAAAGGGGCTGAGGATGTGGCAGCCGGTGGTCATGTCGTCGGTTTGAAAGCTGGGGGTCGGAAATAGTTCGGTGACGGCTGTTTGGCTGCGACGGCGTGGACGAGGGGGGTCCGCTGCGGTGAAGAGCGAGGCACCGCTGGGTGGGTGCGAGCAGAGGTAAGAGGGATGAAGGCCGCGCCTGGGGTTGAGACGTCGGGTTGTCGCCGGCGTGGGGGATGGCCGGAGTCATCCGGAGAAGTGTGGCAGGTTGTAGGGTTTGAGTGCGTGGAGAGGATCGAACAAAGAGGCTTTGGCGAGCTTCGGTTCTTATGCGGCAGTCGAAGGGGAAAATAGAGCTAGGTTGCGCGAAGTTGGCCGGGGGCGTGGCGTCTAGTTTGGGTGCGGCTGAGGGAAGAAGGCCTAGGTTTAGGGGACAGTAGCTTCGGCCATCTAGGGTTAAATATAGGAGGAGTTGTTGTTTAAAGGGAGGGAAGAAACTGTTACACGTGGGGAGAGAGAACGTGGGAGGTGTCCCCGGGGTTGTTGGGATATGAAATCAAATGGGTTAGAATAGGATTTGATTAAATATGTTTCAATAGGATGTGGGTAGACCTGCTGTTAGCTTTAGAAGGGAGTTAGGTCATAGAGTAGCATGTGAAGCCTGAGGTTTCTTTGGTTGTGAGACAAACTGGGGCTTCTATTTTGTTCGGCCATTATAGTTTTAATAAATAGTAGCCTCCGGTAGTTATTTATAGGGAAGAGTTAGAGGGAGAGGGATAAAATGACTTGTGATTGGTTAGGCTTAAAATATCAATTAGTTTGTTAAAGTTAGAAATCAATTAGATTTAGGAAGTTAACCGTTTTGTTTTTGTTTGGATTTGCCCTTTAAAAAACTAATAATAATGTTTGGATTGAAAACGTACATCACTATTTATTTATTTATTTTTTAGATTCAAACTTTTTTTTATAAAAGATAATATTTTAAAAATTGTAATGTGTTAAGCAGATTGGGCCGTCGACGTCTAAAAATTACAAAGAAAATACAGGAGTGCTCGCGCCTCCGAGAGGATTGTGAATACAGGGTGTGGTCGCGCGTCCGAACTACGACAGGCAGTAAAAAAAATCAAATACTTAAAACGCCCATGAAACACAGCTATGCGCTAAAATACGTACGGTCGGAAAGTGACCGTTACATTCTACCCCACTAAAAGAATGATTCCGTCCTCGGAATCAACAACGACACTAATAATAATAATATCTATACACACTTACGCCTACAACTCCCATATACCACATAAAGATCGCTAATCCCATAACGTCAAATGTCGTTCCTCAAATAATCCATCATAAATCGTCTCTCCACTGGCTAATGCTACAACTAGAATCACACCCTAGCACTTAACTATAAATCCACATTATCGTCTACCAGTCATCAATCATCTCGCTCCCAATTCATTCTCCATCATATCGACTCATAAATTTATCCTCCGAATTCAATGAACCATCAAACTACATCTATCCTTATCCCTATTATCTAATCTTCCAATCATATAAAATCTGTCTTCATAACGTCCATCCGTCTCAACATGTCAGTTTACTTCCAATGTCCTCTCACCCCAACCTATAGTCAAATCTTGATGCTTTAAATGTTCTACTCATTCTCATGATCATCCTAAAACATACCATACCTCCATAGCTACTCCTATCTACCACTCGTCCAAGTTTCAGGTCTAATAAGTTCTCATCTTCATGTATATAATTTCATCCAACCAGAATTCTCCATTGAGTCCGTCACACTGGGTATTATAATTAAGTCTTGGACACCTCGTTCTTTTCATCCGAAGGAAATCTAATCTAATATCTTTATGTTCAAGATCAGCCAATCACCGCTACGAAATATCTCATCTCACCCTATGCCTACCCGCAACTATAATCCTATAACAATAATAGCTAGCACTAACAATATCATAACAAATAAAAATAAAAATAAAAATATATTTTAACACTCCGAAGAGAGAAAAAGAGAAGAAGAGGATGTTTCAAAATACGTGGAAAAAAAACGTGTGGAGTAGTGGTATTGGATGAGGGAAGATAGGTGGGTTGTGATCTTGTGAGCTAGTTTCAAAACATTAAAGTTTTGGTTTTAAAAGAAAACAAAAGTTTTGATACAAATGACAGCAGCCAAAGATAAGCTATACTACAATACTGAAGACTAAGTCTAAGGAGTTGCCCGCTATGACGCTATCCACACCTATATGAATACCATCATTTAGGCAACTGCATACGTATACCATGGACCATACTGAGTATACATACACGACACAAGAGACAATCACTAATATCCTAAAGGTAGCACACTCGTACCGGTCCACATGCTCTACCTGCAACCATACACCACGACGACATCACAAAACCAAGGTCCCCCTACTAAACTATAGACGACACATGCAACTACAAGCACTAATATCTAAACAAAAGAAGAGAAACCGAAGCCAAAAGTGTAACGAAATAAGATCGGAAGGAACGAGTCAAATAAGGCTGGGATAAGGAGATAACTGGTTGGATGGGACTAAGATATTGCTCTAAATAATTAAATAGATGAAAGAAGAATTACGTGTAAAATATGATATCATATACTTTTATACTTATAAAAATATGTAGAAAAAGTGAGCAGATGGTAGAAAATTATAACTCGGAAAAAGAGTTAGATGAAGGAATGAAGAGTAGGGTGAGGTGGCGATTGTTTTGCAAATGAAAATAGGTTTTTTTATTAACAAATATTTTTGAAATGTGAGCACGATGAATATATAACTGATATATATAAAAATTGAAGTTCTCTTTAGTTTAGAAAGTATTCTAAAGGTACGTGCGGTAAGTGGTTAAAATAAATTTCGTAATTTAGAAAAAGTGATATATTGAATTTTCAAAATGGTAACAACGTTTTAAAACTGAAAAACGAAAGATACCGATTCGAAAATAAGTACGAGATAGTAACTAAAAAAATTACGACCAAGAAGGTTTCAAAAACAGTGAATGAATTTTAACTCAACCAAAAGCAAGAAATTTAAATATTTAATAAGGGTTTTCAAGGAAGTTAAACTGAGCGAAGAATTTAATAATGAATTTTTGAAAATACTTATAGAGGAAACAAAATCTGCAATAGGAAAGATTCAAAGAATTTACGATAATCGTCATGAAGCGATCACCTGAATCGAGGGCAAGGAACATGATCGCATGATGAATACGCCTAAGATATGATTCATGAAAAGTTGCGATGGGACTCTACGGTCAATAACACAGAAGTGTAATGATTGGAAAGATGCTAGAAATCCGAGATTCCTAATTATCAGGCCATCTAAAGATCAGGGAAAACTCAACACTAAGACTTCCTAATGAACTAGACTGTAATAGAGAGATCTCAGGGAAGGGCCCTAAGAGAATCAAGATTACGCTCAGCTGGGCCAGAAGTCGATGGACCCGAGTGAATAACTAAAAGGAGGACTCTAGAAATCTAACATGGTCAGAGCCGGGTGAGAGACTACTAGGGTATCCTAAGACGAGTATGACTAAATCTTAACCGAGGTGCCTGACTATCAAACCTGGATGTCTATCTAAGTCTTCCTACCATCTAAGACAAGGAAAGCCTAATTTAGACTTGTACATGGATATTAAATGAATGCGGTACTTTTATTGTTCCGAACTTTTTGCATGACCTGCATGGGCCACCACTAAAACCTGTCACGCCCCGCTTCCCAAAACTACGGAGGCAAAGCGTGACTAAGGCCCGCTTAGGCCGGAGCTGTGAAGCTCGGACCCAATAAGCGTCTGTAGGGGTACCATCTTAAAATTTTCAGGTTCTTGCATCATTAAGATTCGGAACAATAGAAAGTACAGAAAGAAAGTGGCATTCATTAATATAGAGAGATAATATCCAGTGAGTACAAAGTCTAAAAAGAGAATTCTAAGCATGGCAACAAACTATCGAAATGGCATACTAAAAGTAGTAACCTCTGAAAGGCAGCGACTGAAAAGTCCTCAAGGTCTGGTCCTCGTCAGGCACGTACTCTGGGTCGACGTCCTCGGGCTCCATGCACTCCGGTAAATCTGCATCGTCCAGGAACTCTGGCTCGACACCTGACGTACATCACCCAAAAGAAAGGAACTGTACGTCAGGTAAAGTCTACAAAAAGGGTTAGACTCTACTGCAAGTGTACCGAACTATTAAACAACAGTTTACTGGTTGATTAGCATGCTGGGGTTATAACAGAGTATCAAAAGGAAGTAAACGCAGCAGGAAAGTAAAGCGTAGCAAGCAGCAGTCGTAGCGTGTGCTACCGACTACGGGACTAACCTAAACGGGTCATGACAAGACGTGACAAGACCAGTAAGACAGGACAGGACAAGACAAGATAAGACACGTGTGACTCGAAGGGTTCACGCCTTACGGTTCAAGGGGGATCAAACCCTCTTCCCGTGCGCACGCTCAACCATACCCCAAACCCAAGTGCTCAAGACAAGACAATATAGGGCCACTCACTCTGCTAGGTGAGTGCCACTATCCCCACGATCGGTAGCGTATCCCTCACTCTGCTAGGTGAGCGACGGATGCCTCGTAGGTGAAACTGCACTAATGTATATGACCACTCACTCTGCTAGGTGAGTGTCTCTATCCTCTCGATCTGCTGGGACACTCACTATGCTAGGTGGGTGCCGAGCTTCCCGTAGGTGTTCCGTAACAAAGATCACCCACTTTGCTAGGTGAGCGTCTCTTTGCCCACATGCTACATAAGACACGATGTGCGAGATGTTCATGACATGGCAAGGGCAAAGTTGTTCTAGGGTGTCCACACACACACACAAAAGATAACCCTAAGGTGTCAAAAGTTGTTGTTGTTACGCCTAGACTTCGTCGTCAAGTCTAGGTCGTCAGGGCGTCCCGGACGCTATCATTTCACTTCCGGTTCTATTTGTTCACATTCTAATAGTTCTAGCAGTTTAAGACCAAGCACGGCCAAAAATCACAAGTGAAGTACACTTGCCTGCGGTGGCGAGTATGTCGTCTGTCCGGAGCGTCCCATCGAAGTGGTGCATCGGTAAGGAGTCCTCTGAAACGAGTCAAGCGACGGTGTCAGGTCACATTTTTCATCATTCCTATTAGAGTTCATTTCTAGGTTAAACATATGTCTACCCTAACAATCACATGTCAAGATGTCCGTTCAGCCTATCCGACGATTCTATCCTATGTGCACAGTAAAAAGTCTGATCGTCGATTTACGGTTTCACATCGTTTTAAAGGAGTAGAAAGTAAATTTAGTGATTAGGTTGCCAGTTTTAATTAGGTTTTCGATGACTTAATGTGTGGGTTACTACAAGTAGGGTGATACCAACCTAGTATAACGATCACGCGTGGATTTGTCGTCGGGTCTAGAAACGGCAGCGGATCGCGTCGCGACTCCTGTTCCCGGATCGTCTCGTCACCCATCTTTAGTATTCACGTGGTCGAACGGAAAGTGTGACTGTCTCTGCGTCATAAGATTAATGATAAGTTGTGCTAACGAAAGCGTATTAATGATACAAGTTTAGATAGTGCTAAACTATCAATTCCAACTTATATACTGCTATTAAAGTTACAGTTATATGCTAACTACTACGTATAAATAACAAGGGATTAATGGGTATCATACGCCATATGAGAGCTTCCCTCATACGCACTCTCACATAAAGCACCCAAGTACAAGCCCACATGGGCTTGTACTTAGTTGTACTTGGGTGCTTTATGTGAGAGGGCGTATGAGATAAGCTCTCATATGGCGTATGATAGCCATTATTCTCAAATAACAAACTAATATACTAGTAACCAACTTATATATATTAACAACTATATGTACATAACTAATTATACAGATTATTTGTAAACTATTATTATTAACATGTTATAGGATTGACATGCTGGATCATAGCATCGATATATATATATATATATATATATATATATATATATAGGAAAATTTTCAAATGAGAACATTTCGCACCGTGCGAAAATGTTTTTATCTTTTTTTTGAATTTTTTTTTTCAAAAATTCTTTTTCCCACCCTCATTATATGTTGTTATACCCCCCTCAAAAAATAATGGTTGAGAAATAATGTCATTTGGCCTTCGATCAAGCCATTTCATCAAATTCGCACGTTTTGAGACCGTTAAATTTGTAACGGGTGGATGTGTGCTCTAATGCCCAACGGGTTCACACATTATTTTCCCTGGGGTATATAATTGTATGGATTAAACATCCAAAAGAGAATTTTTGAAAAAAAAATTTCAAAAAAATAAAAAAAAGTTTTCGCACGGGCTTTCGCACGGGATTTTTCGCAACCGAAGATCACTATATATATATATATATATATATATATATATATATATATATAGAATAATGGCTATCATACGCCATATGAGAGCTTCTCTCATACTCCCTCTCACATAAAGCACCCAAGTACAACCAAGTACAAGCCCATGTGGGCTTGTACTTGGGTGCTTTATGTGAGAGGGAGTATGAGAGAAGCTCTCATATGGCGTATGATACCCATTAATCCCATATATATATATATATATATATATATATATAAGTCTACTGTGAGTTATATAAAGAACTAAATTTTTTTAAACCACTAACATAAACCTACTATTAGTAACCTAATACACCAATAATTATCATATTAAGCTGACAGGTGAGCCTATATGCTGGTAAGGAAAACTTACGCGTTTATATCCTTCTCTGCGTGTGTTCAGATCGAAGGCAACGGCGTGGGCTGAGGCGTCGGGAGGGATGCCAGAGGTGGCCAGAGAGACGCGCCGGATCTCTAGAGAGAAGGAAACGAGGCGGACTTGCCATCATGATGAAGAGGAGAGAGGTCGGGGTCGGCACCGTGGGTGGCTGGTCGAGGAGAGGACGGCGGTAGGATGAGGGTTACCCAGCGATCTGCAGGGCGTGGGGTCTCCAAAGGGGCTGAGGATGCGGCAGCCGGTGGTCATGTCGTCGGTTTGAAAGCTGGGGGTCGGAAATAGTTCGGTGACGGCTGTTCGGCTGCGACGGCGTGGACGAGGGGGGTCCGCAGCGGTGAAGAGCGAGGCGCCGCTGGGTGGGTGCGAGCAGAGGTGAGAGGGATGAAGGCCGCGCCTGGGGTTGAGACGTCGGGTTGTCGCCAGCGTGGGGGATGGCCGGAGGCATCCGGAGAAGTGTGGCAGGTTGTAGGGTTTGAGTGCGTGGAGAGGATCGAACAAAGAGGCTTCGGCGAGCTTCGGTTCTTGTGCGGCAGTCGAAGGGAAAAATAGAGCTAGGTTGCGCGAAGTTGGCCGGGGGCGTGGCGTCTAGTTTGGGTGCGGCTGAGGGAAGAAGGCCTAGGTTTAGGGGACAGTAGCTTCGGCCATCTAGGGTTAAATATAGGAGGAGTTGTTGTTTGAAGGGAGGGAAGAAACTGTTACACGTGGGGAGAGAGAACGTGGGAGGTGTCCCCGGGGTTGTTGGGATATGAAATCAAATGGGTTAGAATAGGATTTGATTAAATATGTTTCAATAGGATGTGGGTAGACCTGCTGTTAGCTTTAGAAGGGAGTTAGGTCATAGAGTAGCATGTGAAGCCTGAGGTTTCTTTGGTTGTGAGACAAACTGGGGCTTCTATTTTGTTCGGCCATTATAGTTTTAATAAATAGTATGCTCCTGTATTTATTTATAGGGAAGAGTTAGAGGGAGAGGGATAAAATGACCTGTGATTGGTTAGGCTTAAAATATCAATTAGTTTGTTAAAGTTAGAAATCAATTAGATTTAGGAAGTTAACCGTTTTGTTTTTGTTTGGATGTTCCCTTTAAAAAAACTAATAATAATGTTTGGATTGAAAACGTACATCACTATTTATTTATTTATTTTTTAGATTCAAACTTTTTTTATAAAAGATAATATTTTAAAAATTGTAATGTGTTAAGCAGATTGGGCCGTCGACGTCTAAAAATTACAAAGAAAATACCGGAGTGCTCGCACCTCCGAGAGGATCGTGAATACAGGGTGTGGTCTCGCGTCCGAACTACGAAAGGCAGTAAAAAAAATCAAATACTTAAAACGTCCATGAAACACAGCTACGCGCTAAAATACGTACGGTCGGAAAGTGACCGTTACATCATCCCAATTTGCAAGTCAGTCGACTAATGACGTATTGACAGTCACATGTTTAATTATAGTCGCCTGTGAAATGGTCTTCTATCGTCTGAAGGCGTAAGTGCAAAAGTTGCATTTTCTCAGCCCCTTTCCATTCCAAGTGACAGTCGCCTGCTGAAGGATTTACAGTCGCCTGCTCACTTACAAGTGCCAGTGTAGTCTTCTACAGTCGTCTGTCCTGGCTCAGATTATAGCCGTTGGGAATTTTATAGCCGTTGATCAGTGGACTATCTGATGTTCATCAGTCGACTGTCTGTGGCGTAAACTGCCAAACTCTAGCCGTTGCAGATTTCTTCCCTTTGGGTTTTTGGTTAGTTTTATGGGCTTTTCTTGGCTTCATATATATAGGAGTTGGCTTAGTTCATTTAGAACTCTTGGTTAATATTGAATATCTTTGAGAATCAACAGCCACTCCTATTCTCTCTCATTTCCCTTTCATGAGCACATTCCTCTTCATGCATTGAAGCTAGCTCATAGGAAAATTCTCCAAGGGATCTAATTCTTATTCCTTTCTTGGAGATCATCTTTCTTCTCTTCATTTCATACACTCAAGTGAGAAGTGTTAGGATTCATTCCTGAAGAGAGAAAGATCATCAAGTGCAATTAAAAACTCATCTCAAGCACTTGAGTTTCACTTGCATGCCTTCTTCATCACATTGGTAAGATCATGTCAAGGCATATGTAAGTGTTGTTTCGTTTCGTTTTATGTTCGAAACTCTAATTCTCTTTATGAGAATTAGTTACTCTTTGTGTGGAAGTTTGTGTCTCTGTGTGAGAGCAATGATATCTCTTTGTGAGAATCCAAAATCCTCTGTGTGAGGTATCTCTGTGTGAGATTGTATTCACATCTCTTTGTGGGAATCATCGTGAATATTGGTATGGATGGATGTACCCAAGTTTTGGGGAACCAGGGTAAAATCCTTGTGTTTGCGTTTGTTGTTGTTGAGCACTCTGTTTAATTTCCGCTGCTTATTGTGCTTTAATTTCAGTAACTTTTAATTTAGCACTTTACTTGCCATTACACTATTCACCTCCCTCTAGTGTGTGTGTGTAGCCCCGCAGGGTCCCTAACAGTTGGTATCAGAGCCTTGGTTTGGTGGCTGTTGCATGTATGACTTCTAAGTCTCAACAACCTCTCTACCTTCCTCCCGTCTTCAAAGGCAAACATTTTTCAAAATGGAGGAAGAATATGTTCCATTGGCTTGATGTGCATGAAGAGTCAAAGTTTATTACCTCGGATGCTCAAGTTTGGAATGCATTGCTAAATGCCTTCTCTCCGAAAATTGCAAAGAAAGTAAGTGATTTAGAGACGACAGATGAGATATGGAATTATCTTGATGAAAAATATGGTAGAGAGGAATCTTGTGATGATGAGAGCATCGTTGGTAATGAGATATCTTGTAACTCTCTCGTTCAACGTAGTAATTTTATTGAAAATGATAATGCGTTGTTTATGGACTCTCTCGATGCGAAAAATAACAAGCTTGAGAGAGATGCTCGCACACACACACTTCTTTATCATCCAAACCTCATGATGATACACAAAACATTGCATTGAATCAAGAAAAGATTGCTCTTGATTCTCATGTGTGCATGTTAAGCAAAGAGAATGACTCTCTTAACGCTCGTATTGAGTTTGATCGTGATTTTCACAAATCTGTGTAAGAGAGTCTGTATGAATCGCATAATGTTGAACTTAATTCTTTGCATACTGAGAAAGATACTCTTCTTTCTCAATTGAGTGCCTTGAGAGATGAGAATGCTTCTCTCAAACTCCAAATGGAGAAGATGTACTCGGAGTGTGATTACAATGTTTTGAGAGATGAGACATTGGCTCTCAAGTCAAAATGTTGCAAGCTTAGCTCATGTTTATCCAAGAGGGATGACAACATTTCTTCACTTTTGAAGAAATATGAGCTATGTTCTACTCAAATTGAAAATTTCGAATTGAGTAAGGACAGGGTTTTGGGATCCTCTTCATTAAAAGTGAACAAACCAAGCTCTTCTCGTAGAAGCACCCAAATAAATTTTATGGGGGAGCATTCTAATGAGAAGGTCACATCCAACTCTTTTTGCCTAAAATCAACTATTAGTTCTAAGCCAAAGAGAAATCATGCATGTTTGTATTCCGGTCTTGTATATATTAAGAAGCCCATTCAAAAACATGTTAAGATGAATCCTTTTTCTTTGAATGCTATGCATGATGTTTATACTCGTAGGAAATCTTATTATTGCTTGCATGCTAGAATTGATGACAAATCTTTGCATGCTTCACATGTTCCTATGCATGGTAGAAAGTCTTGTGTGAATGCATCTAATGATAGATCTCATGTTTCACACATGGGGCACGCCAATGTTTATGTTCCACCTCATAAGCGTGTTTCCTCACCTCCTACTCATGACTTATCTAAACCTCTTCTTAAGAATCCCAAATCACTTTCTTTGTGGATTCCTAAGAATGTTTCTAGGCTTGATAGGAACTCTATATAGAATTATATGTTCGTCATGTTATATTTTCATATGACTATATACGAAAACCAAACTCCACTTTGTTTGGTTTCCAACTTGCTAGCTCACTCACATTGTTATTCATTGCTTGGGTACCATACTTGCATGTTTACTTTTTGTACCTACATTTTTGTGAGTGTGTCCATTACTCACATGTTTGCATGTTTTGTATGATTATGTGGTAGTATGAAATTTTTGCTTGCTAGTATTAGTTTTTCCACTCATATGTTACATTGAATGTCATTTACATTATGTTTGTGCATATGGGGTGGTTATTTCTCTTGTCCTTGGTTTTCCTATTTGGCTATTAACCATCTTTTTGATATGCCAATGGTGGAGAGAAATAGGTTATGTAAAAATATACCTTATGCTTGTTTATACATTATTATCTATTGGTATATTTTTTGCATAACAACCATCAATATGATTTGTGCTTTGCATGCTTATATTTTATGCATATTTGCATATTGATGGGGGAGTTTATTAGTACACATTGTTTATTTCAATGATTATTATAGTTTGACATAATGGATTGTCATCATCAAGAAGGGAGAGATTGTTAGTTCTTGGTTCAAGACTAACGTTGTTTTGATGATGATCAATACATTATGTTAGTGTGATAATCAATCTTATGTTTTAGTCTCAGTTTATTTTAATGACTATCTGTTGATGAGACAAAGTATAATGCTTGGAGGATGTTGCAATGGGTATATTAAAGACCTCCAAGAGTGATTGTGTGCTCAAGCCTGGATGAAGTCTAAAAGATCATCTAATGAAGCCAAAGCTTGAAGCATGATAATGAATGCTCATCAAGGGGTGCCAAAGCTTGGATGATGTGGGGAGCATCTATGTATCATGTGCTTGAATACTTAGACTCTAAGAGATGCAATATGTAATCCATGTAATTTCAATTACTTGCATTTCTCTTTTTGAGTCTAGGATTATTGTAATGCCTTGATAGATGGTCATATTCTCATTCATATGTATTTAACCATCTTAGTGAGCCTTAGGATTATTGTAGATATCATCCCATTAGATTCACCATGCCTTAAACTCTTCTGGAGTTTTTGGCTCTCCTACAGTCGACTGTTGAAGGCACGACAGGCGACTGGATGACTTTCAGGCACCTGCCCGGCCTTCTACAGCCGACTGGTATGCACAGCTCAAGTCAACTTATTTCTTGACTCTTTTTGAGCTTTTCGCCTTAGTCGACTGAAGTTCATTTTACAGTCGCCTGTCTTCCAACAGTCGCCTGGAAAATGATCTACAGTCGTCTGTGCGTAACTTGCATTTTCTGGGCTTCATCCCAATTTGCAAGTCAGTCGACTGACAGTCGCAAGTATAATTACAATCGCCTGTGAAATGGTCATATATCGTCTGAAGGCGTAAGGGCAAAAGTTGCATTTTCTTAGCTTCTTTCCATCCCAGGTGACAGTCGCCTGCTGAAGGATTTACAGTCGTCTGCTCACTTACAGGCACTTGTGTAGTCTTCTACATTCGCCTGTCCTGGCTCAGATTATAGCCGTTGGAAATTTTAAAGCCGTTGATCAGTCGACTGTCCGATGTTCATCAGTCGACTGTCTGTGCCGTAAACTGTCAAAATCTAGCCGTTTCAGATTTCTTTCCATTGGGGTTTTGGTTAGTTTTATAGGCTTTTCTTGGCTTCTTATATATAGGAGTTGGCTTAGTTCATTTAGAACTCTTGGTTAATATTGAATATCTTTGAGAATCAACAGCCACTCCTAATCTCTCTCATTTCCCTTTCATGAGCACATTCCTCTTCATGCATTGAAGCTAGCTCATATGAAAATTCTCCAAGGGATCTAATTCTTATTCCTTTCTTGGAGATCATCTTTCTTCTCTTCATTTCATACACTCAAGTGAGAAGTGTTAGGATTCATTCCTAGAAGAGAGAAAGACCATCAAATGCAATCAACGCCTCATCTCAAGCACTTGAGTTTCACTTGCATGCCTTCTTCATCACATTGGTAAGATCATATCAAGACATATGTAAGTGTTGTTTCGTTTCATTTTAAGTTCGAAACCCTAATTCTCTTTGTGAGAATTAGTTACTCTCTGTGTGGGAGTTTGTGTCTCTGCGTGGGACAAAGTCTCTCTGTGTGGGAGCACAAGTCTCTCTGTGTAAGAGCAATGATATCTCTTTATGGGAATCCGAAATCCTCTGTGTGAGGTATCTCTGTGTGAGATTGTATTCACTTCTCTTTGTGGGAATCATAGTGAATATTGGTGTGGCTGGATGTACCCAAGTATTGGGGAACCAGGGTAAAATCTTTTTGTTTGCGTTTGTTGTTGTTGAGCACTCTGTTTAATTTCCGCTGCTTATTGTGCTTTATTTTCAGTAACTTTTAATTAAGCACTTTGCTTGCCATTACACTATTTACGACCCCTCTAGTATGTGTGTAGCCCCGCATGGTACCTAACAAAAGAGTCATCAGTCGCATACGGGTCTCATCACCTGTGGCACATGTAGCTATGAGTAATGGTTGGTTGCAGATGAGTCTCATCATTGGTAGCAAATATAGTACTCTAGATCCATCGATGTACAACTGTTGGCTAAGTGTTCTAAATAAAATGAATTGGTAATGGCACTAGTATTGCTACTTCAGTGTTAGAGTTGGCTTTAAAACTCTAGTGTTTATGTGGGTCTTGAGAGAGGGGTAAACTTGTCCTTTACTCTTGGGTAGTTGTGACCCTTAGTAGACCATATAAAGAAGCTCTATTATTTGAGGGTATTGGTAAGAGAGAGGAATGACTTAAAAGAAAAGCGGGCTACCAAAGAGTGGGAGCTTTGGAAAATGAGAAGCAATGATTTGAAAGATTTAGGTTAAATCCTTATATGATACCTTGCTGACTTCATAATAAAGCTTGAGTTGTGCTCTTCCTATCTTGTGTGTGCTTTAGTTTATATTTTCCTAATAGTTTATTTTTTTCCTAATTCTAGCTTGTTGTACATCTTAATCTCATTTTCTTACAAAGTATTTATGGTTGGTTGATGTGTGTAGATCCACAAGATGTTCTTGTAGTGGAAGTCTTACCGATCTCAGTTTTGGTTGATTTCCTCAATCTGAGCAGACCTCGAGGTCTCACAATTGATATCAGAGCTTGGGTCATTATTGCCCTTATTTTTACATATTTGATGCATTTTGGGTGAAGAATTTTTTGGATTTCTGAGTTTTGAAAATTTGACACACACAAGGTGTTTGACAAATTGCCTCTAAGAGAACTTCCACTTTCGAAGAAATCAATTTTGAGGTAGAGAAGTTTGATGGTTGAATCAACTTCGGATTATGTCCAATAAGGGTAAGAAATATTTTAATACAATAAGGACTCAAAGTTCCTATTTTGGAAAAACATAGAAGCCGAAAAAGATCAAAGATGATGAATGAGCCGATCTAGATTAAAGCGCGATGAGCACAATACAATTATATCTTTTGGATGATGTTTTGCATAATGTTAGTGAAGAGAAAATGGCAAAAGGTCAATGGGATAAGCTTGAGAAGATTTATATGGGAAAGTCTTTATCAAATAAACTGCACTTGAAGAAGTAACTATGTGGGTTGAAGATGGAAAAAGATAAGGAGTTGTTGAAACACATGAACATCTTCAATAAGATGATTGGCGACCTCCTGAGGTTGGATGTGAAGTTTGATGATGAAGACAAGTCACTTTTGTTGTTGAGTTCTTTTCTAGACTCTTATGATCACTTTGTAACTACTTTATTGTATGTGAAAGACACTATCATGTTTGAAGAGGTGACCTAAGATATAATCTCAAATGCGGTAAGAAAAAGATTCTTCATGGGTAATTCCAGTGTGGAAGGTCCTTACTCAAGGAGAAACCATGTGATAGAGAGAGAAGCAAAGAAAGATTCAAAGACAAGAAGAATAACTCCCGGTCCAAGTCAAAGAGCAAGAAAGACGTAGGCTACGACTGTAAGAGTTAAGGACACTTTAAGAGAGATTACATAGCATGGAAAGCGTAAAAGGAGGGAAAGAAATCTAAGAATGATGATTCTGCCAGTGTGACTTCTAAAAGTGAAAGAAAACTCTTCTTTGTTGCCTAAGGTAACTACTCTTCTCAAGTGTGGATTTTAGATTATAGTTGTCCGTATCATATATATACCCAAATCATGTATGGTTTGACACTTATAAGTCCTATGATGGTGGTTAAGTGTTGATGGAGACTAATGCACCATGTAAGACAATTGGAATGTGGACCATAAAAATCAAGATGTATGATGGTGTGGTCCATACATTGGAAGAAGTTAGACATGTGCTAACATTCAAGAAAAAATAATTTCTTTAAGCATGCTTTAGGCTAAAGGATGCACTTTAATGAAAACGATGGCATTCTCAATGTGTCTAAAGATATCTTGGTAATAATGAAAGGTATACAAGTAAGCAACAATCCTTACATGTTCATAGGAGATACCATTTTTGGGTGAAGTCTCAATTTCTACAATAGATAAAGATGATTGTGTTGAATGTAAGTTGTGGCATAAGCGGTTGTGACATATGAGCAAAAAAGACATATACGAACTTCACAAGCAGAGTTTGTTGAAAGAAATTAAGACATGCATGCTAGATCCATGCAAGTTTTGTTTGATGAGCAAACAAAGGAAGGTGTCCTACAATATCAAAAAAGAATGCAAGAGTAGATGTGTCATTGACTACATTCACTCCGAAATGTGAGGGCCAAGACCGGTTATGTCAAAAGGTGGATCTTCATACTTTGTGACATTTATAGATGATTTCTCAATGAAAGTCTGAGTTTATTTCATAAAGCACAAGTCCGATATTTTCTCCATGTTCAAGGAGTGGAAGGCGGAAGTTGAAAACCAAACGGATAGAAATGTGAAATACTTAAGAATCGATAATGGTGACAAATACCAAGATAGAAAATTTCTACAATTGTATAAGTATAAATGGATCACAATGCATTTCACTGTAAAAAAATTCTCAAAAATGGCATGGCCGAGAGGATGAATATGGAGAGGGCTAGATGCATGAGGCTTTGTACGGGATTGCCAAAGTATTTTGGGTGAAAACCGTTAACCATGCTTGTTACGTTGTGAATGGATCACCTTTAAAAGCGCTTAACCTCAAGGTGACCGAAGAGGTGTGGAGTGGTAAGAAAGTTGATTACTCTTTTCTAAAGGCATGAGTGTGCCTAGCATACACACATGTTTCGCATGATGAAAGGTCCAAGCTTGATATCAAGTCACAAAAATGTATTTTCTTTTGTTTTGAAAAGAAAATGAAGGGGTATAAGCTTTGGAATCCGATAAATAGAAAGAATTTATGTAGTATGGATGTGTTTGATGAGGCTTCTATGATTTCAAAGGATATTGAAGATCAACAAGAAGGTGATGGCATTGTACAGAAAGTGGCAAAAGAAGTTTCATTCGAATTGAATGACTTGGGAAAAATTCAAACTTCACAAATAGAAGAGGAAAGTACAAGTCATGATTCGAAATAAAAGAGCTATCAAAAAGTGACATATATTATTGCTCAAGAAAGGGCGAAAAAACCACAACGCCCCTTAAATGATTGGATGGGAGTAAGCAAAGAAGGCTCATTATGCTCTTGCCATTAGTGGTGGTGAGCCTGGCTCATTTCCAAAGGCTATGGATTCACATGAAAGAAAAGAATAGTTGGAAGCAATAGTGGAGGAGATGAAAGCTATCCACAAGAATTCAGTATGAGAGTTGGTGCCTAAACTAAATGACTGTAAAATGGTGGCTTGCAAGTAGATCTATAAGGTGAAAGGAACCATTGCATGAAAAGACAAACTAACTTTTAAAGCAAGGTTGGTGGCAAAGGGATACTCACCATGGTAGAGGAGTAAGTGACACCTTGTTCATCTTCATGGTGTGAAAGAGTTTTCTCGTCAAGGTGGAGATTGTTCGAGTTGGCTCCAAAAATCCAATGTTTATGTGGGTCTTGAATGAGGGGAAACTTGTCCTTTACTCTTGGATATATGTAAACCTTGGTAAACCATATAAATAAGCATGATTATTTAAGGGTTTTGGTAAGAGAGGGGAATAACATAAAACAAAAGGGCTAAGCGAAGAGTGAGAGTTTTGTAGAAGGAGACGTAATGTGTTAAAGGATTTGAGCTTAAATCCTTGTATGGTGTCTTAATAAAGCTTTGGTAATTGCTTCCTATCTTGTGTGTATTTTAGTTTATTTTTCCCTAATTCCAGCTTGTTGTACATCTCAATCCTATTTTCTTACAAAGTCTTTGTGGTGGCTTGATTTGTGGAGATTGACAAGGTGTTATTGTGGTGGAAGTCTTGTCGATCTCAGTTTTGTCCGAACTCATCTTGGTCGAACTCGATCCGAGCAAACCTCAAGGTCTTACATGCAATATATCACTGATTGTTTTAAAAGTTTGGCTAATCTAGGAGCCACATACGGAGTTGTGCTAAGTTTAGAATTGGTTCTTAATGATATTAGAAACCTATTTAAATATGGTACAATAAACATATACAATGCATTATCTTGTTTGCCAAACGTATCATTTGATCTAAGTTTAGAATTGATTCTTAATGATATTCAAAACCTATTTAAATATAATACAATAAATATATATAGTGCATTATCTAGTTTGCCAAACGTATCATTCGATCTTGTTACCTTGCTATAAAATGAGTCCTAAACTCTTATCTTGAGCTCCAAAGGCTTCTTTGAGTGGTCCAAACTTAAGATCTTTGAATTTTCTTGATCAACTTCATGGGTAGTGTTTGTACTCCATGTATCTCGATATGGTCATGTATTTTGCAGTTATTGTTTAGATACTATATAACCAAAGAATTAACGTTAGAATTGGATTGTAAATCATCACATTGTCTAACTTGGGAAACCATGGGGTTCACATAGACTTGATATCTTAAAGCAGTACTGCTTTGAGTATTGTTCTTTGAGATTTGTTCCATGATGTTTTGCAACATTTTGTTCTATAAGAAACCTTTTTTTTACCTTTAATTTTATATGGCATGATTTGGTGTTGAGGTTGACAGGTTATGCTGTACCTGAGATTTAGCAATGGATATATCAATGCTTTTAGATCCGACTATCATGAAGTTGCTAAGCAATACAAGGGGAAGAATATGAGTTTTTTGATCGGTAACCTTGATAGCAGTCAAGGATATCTGGTCCTCCAGGTTATTTGTTGGATTCCTTTCGTACTTACGTTTGTTATCCTTCAGATAATTACTTGACAATATATTGCATATGTTTGGATCATCAGCACTACCGTGTTAAGCAAGATCAGGTGCCTTTCATCCTTATACAACAAAAGGAAAACCAGAAGTATCTTATTCCAAATGTGAAACCTGATCAAATTGCAACGTCATTGGAGAAGTTCAGTGTATGTTTCTTCACACAGTATTTATGCCGATGCTATTACTTGAACTGCTGTAAGCCTGTAACTTTCTCCTAAATGATAAAATACACACTTCCTAGTATCTTTTCTGTCCTTCGACATAGGTTTACTTCTGCAGTATCAGATGAATTTGTTGTCCCTTGACTTATGTATGCCAATGCAGCATGGTGGGTTGGAGCGGTTTGTGAAATCACAACCAGTACCTAAAGTTAACACTGGACCCGTGAAAGTCGTTGTAGCCAATAATTTCGATCAATCAGTTTTTGATGCTGCAAAGAATGGTAGCTTCTCTTTTTCTTTAACCTAGTTACATTTTTTTCTTTAGCGATAAAATAAATAATTAATATCATATTTTGTAGACCTGAGTGCTTTAGTTATCGTATAATATTGGCACTAGTTGTCTGAATCATGTTCCCTTTTTATATCATCTTTGCCAACTGGAATTCAGACAGATTTTTCCTCAATTTATCTTTGCATCAATACATATTTTTTGAGTTAATATTGTTGTTAGCTACTTCTAAATGCCAAATTATAACGATAATTCATGACTTCTGTTTTACAGTTCTCGTTGAGTTTTATGTTCCACAGTGCAGCCGTTGCAAGAATCTAGCTCCTATATTAGAACAAGTAGCAACATCATTTGGAAAAGATAGTGATGTGATCATAATGAAGATGGTAATCATCTCTTATTTTCTAACTAGAAAGTTGTCTATTGATTAACAAGCTCTTTATGCTTGTTTTTGTGATCTTGATACCCAATTATGATTTTTATGTTTATGTGTGTGTGTGTGTGTGTGTGTGTGTGTGTGTGTGTGTGTGTGTGTGTGTGTGTGTGTGTGTGTGTGTTGGGGGGGGGGGGTTTTATGAAACTTAAACTATTTCTTATTTCTTCAAAAAGACCGAAAAAATTGAAAAATTCAAGATGATGAGAGAATGTAACTAGTCAATCGCACTGAATAGTAGGAATAAATGAAGTATGCATGACATCCCATCTCCAAACATGCCAATGACAATAGCGGCAGCACATTATATACACGTTTACCCTAAGATTTTATATTTATTATGAGAAATGTGACAACCTACCTCAGTGATGTTTTGGGAGCTTGCTATCATCCTCGTGTTCTTTTCTTTAATACAATAAATTGATGAAGTGTTTTAATCAAAAGTCCATCCTTCAAAATAAATGAGAACAAATAACAAATAAATACTTTGCATTCATTTCCAAAATTGCTTGGTACAAAACCTCTTATTTCAAATGATTCCACAATATAACAGACACAGAATAATAAGCTAACAATATTCTTTTAATAGTTTTCATTCAAAACTATTATTTTTTTAATTGCATACAATTCAAATATGGAATTTTATTCCATCAATTCATAGATCTTGTCATGTGTGAATTGAATGGCGATGGGCATATGTATGAAGATAAACATTGTGGCTTTCTTCATTTGTTTCTACATACACCTTATGCTTTATTTTAGGGACATTATTGCTTTTGATCATTTGTAAGGCCTTTCATTTACTAAGATTTTCTTCCAAATGTTGCTTCTGTAGGATATCATGAAAAATGACATTCCTGATGGCTTTGAGGTTAAGAATCTCCCTACATTGTACTTATCATCAGCATGTGGCAAGCTTGTGCTGTATGAAGGTGATAGAACAAGAGAGGACATCGTTAGTTTTATAGAGAAGAATAGAGATCTTGTACATGGCTGTGTTAAAGATGAACTATGATCAAGGTGCTTTCAAGTATCTATGTCTTTAATATTTCTTTCATTCTATATATTGTCTGATTTGCTTCTTCATATTAATCACCTGTGTATTTATTGATAATTTGATATGCATGGAATGAAATTTTGGCAAATAAACATAGAGAATTCTAGATCAATATTAAAAAATTACGTGTTGGAACGTGAAGGGTTGGTTGTTTTTCCTCTTTTTTCCTTTCTTTTTTTTAGAGGAAGGGTGAAGTCTCAAACTCAACTCCGCCTACGTTTTCGTTGCTGATCCCAAATCTGGATAAAGGAGCGTTGAAGGGTAAGCCTGTAACAGCCAGCATAATACTATGTCACAATTCTATGATCATGAACTAATATGCTTTCTGGTCAGGAAAATATGCAGAAAGATAATAATGACCAGAAAGATAATAATTAACAGCTAATGAAATCATAAAAATATACCATTCATCATTTTCGTGCTAAAGTGGAAACGTTAAAGCAGTCGTTGGCAGGGCAAAGCGGTAGCTGCGGGTAGCAATTCCCAATTAATTATTGCCGACAAGTACCTGCAATGATTGGAATGGCAGTCACCATCTCGGTGGCCTCCAATTAATATTTGCCGGCAAATACGGGCAATCGTTTGAATGGCAAAACTCGAGATCTCTCCCTACATAAGCCAACTCAACTCGCTAGAAAGAGCCACACAGACAGTACATTAAAAAAGAGCAAGATACACATACTCGTTCGGTTGAGGCAGAGAGACATGGGCTCAATATCCGTGGAGAAGCGTCACGCAGTTTTAGTCCCATTTCCGTCACAAGGCCACATAACGCCCATGCTCACGCTCGCCAAGCTTCTCAACTCCAAAGGCGTCCGCATTACCTTCGTCAACACCGAGTACAACCACCGGCGGTTGGTCCGGTCCCACGGCCCGGACTACGTCAACGGGCTCGTCGACTTCCAGTTCGACACCATCCCCGACGGCCTCCCCCCTTCCGACGGCGACGCCACCCAAGACGTCCCCGCGCTGTGCGATTCGACCTCTCGGAATTGCCTGGCCCCGTTTCGCGACTTGTTAACGAAATTGAACCGCGCTGCGACGCCCCCCGTAACCTGTATCGTTTCCGACGGCTGCATGAGCTTCGCGCTCGACGCCGCCGAAGAGTTCGGGGTCCCTGATGTTCTGTTCTGGACTCCTAGTGCTTGCGGATTCATGGCGTACCTTCACGTCCGACATCTCGTCGAGAGACGCCTTGCGCCGCTCAGAGGTACTGTAAGACATGTTAACATATTTGAGTAGTATAAATGATAGCTTACCATTTTGTGGGTTCGTACGCAGACATGGCTGATCTAACCAACGGATATCTGGACACTCCGATCGATTGCATCCCTGGGATGAACAAAATGCGTCTCAGGGACATACCGAGCTTCATCCGGACCACTGATCCGGAGGATGTTGTGCTCAGGTTCGTGATACGGGAGACGAGCAGGGCCCAAAGGGGTAGGGCCATCATTATCAACACTTTCGAAGAATTAGAGCGGCCGGTTCTTGACGAAATGGCGAAGATCGTCCCCCGGATATACACCGTCGGCCCCATGTCCTTTCTCGCTAACAAGCTGTTATCTACGACTGGCCCCCTTGCTTCCATGAGCCCGAGCTTGTGGAAGGAGGACGCAGGCTGCATCGGTTGGCTAGAGGGCAGAGAGCCTGGATCGGTGGTCTACGTCAATTTTGGGAGCACAACGGTCATGACCAACGAGCAACTGGTGGAGTTTGCGTGGGGACTGGCTAACAGCAAGCTGGACTTCTTATGGGTGATCAGGCCCGACCTCGTAAGGGGCGAGCATGCGGTCCTGCCCCAAGAGTTTCTAGACGATATAAAAGGACGGAGTCTGTTGGCGAGTTGGTGCAACCAAGAAGCGGTACTGGCTCACCCCTCGGTTGGGGGGTTCCTGACGCATTGCGGATGGAATTCGACGCTGGAGAGCATCTCCGTTGGGGTGCCGATGATTTGTTGGCCGTTTTTTGCGGAGCAGCAGACGAATTGCCGGTACGTGTGCGCGGAGTGGGAGATCGGGATGGAGATCGATGTCAATGTGAAGAGATGGGAGGTGGAGGGGCTGATAAAGGAGCTGATGGAAGGCGAGAAGGGCGAGGAGATGAGAAGACGGGCTTTGAAATTGAAGGCGAGCGCAGAAAGGGCTACGGAGCCCAATGGGAGTTCTTTCCTGAATTTTGAGAGGCTGGTCCATGAGGTGCTGCTTGCAAATTAAATTACAACAAGCCGCGATCGATTTCGACAC
>CM061142.1:508570149-508619207 GCA_030789695.1 Scilla litardierei | reverse complement strand
GAACATCCTCCTCCGCAACACCACACCCCTTACAAATTGCCGAGTCCGAAATCCCCCTCAAGAACCGTAACTGAGCAGTCACTAGTCGCCCACGAGCAGCTAGCCATAGAAAGAACAGCCTTCTAGCAGGGAAATGTAGTCTCCAAACCCATGCAATCTCCTCTGAATACTTTGATTCATAATCGGCTATCAACACCATATACGCTGTCTTAGTGGTGAACTCCCCGTCTTGAGAATGTAGCCAGAAATAGCCGTCCTCCTGAACATGGAACCTTGCTAAAGGATGCGCCATCACTCTCAACGCCACATTTTCAGGTAAATGCAGGAGCAACTTGCCAATGTCCCACCTCCCTTGCTCATCCAAAAAGTCAGATACTGGGACTTCATTTGAGCTTGACTCAGAAGGAGGCGAAAAATAGGACAGCAGAGGTTTGTCAAGCCAACAGTCTTTCCAAAAATTGATAGACTTACCCGTGCCAATCCGTCGTCCCAACCCATATGCCAGGCTCTTCATTCCCACCATAGTAGCTTTGAAAGCTGAAGACCAACATGGGGAGAACTTCTGAAGAGAGCTCGCCAACCCCACCACATCCGCTCCAATTTTATACTTCGCTCTGATGGTTCTGCCCCAGAGATTCTTAGGCTTATTCAGCAAACGCCATGCCAACCGCTGCAGCAACACAGAATTATGGTGTCCCATTGATCTCAACCCCAATCCTCCCAAGCTTTTTGGTTTACAAACATCTTCCCACTTGACTAAATGCATCTTCCTTTCTCCCAAATGTCCACCCCACAGGAACGCCTTATTCAACTTCTCCATCATCTGTATGGTATGTTCGGGAATCTTAGCCGTCATCATAGAGTATGTTGGTATAGCAGAGGTAACAGACTGAATCAGAGTAGCCCTTCCAGCCAAACTTAGGATTTTGGACTTCCAACCAGACAACTTCACATTCATCTTCTCAATGATATACCTGTAAGTATCTTTCGTTATTCTGCCATGAATGAGAGGAACCCCCAAATATTTGCCCAAGTCCGCAGCCAACGGAATCCCTAGAACCCTTCCAATCTTCACACCATTACCCATCTTCGATTTAGGAGAAACATAACATCTGGATTTCTCAAAGCTAACTTTGGCGCCCGAAGCTTTGCAGAATCTTTCTAACACCTCCTTCATCCACCTAGCTTGATCCAGGCTAGCTCTGCCAAACAAGAATAGGTCATCTGCAAACAATAGATGAGAGATTTCCAACTCCTTTGATTGTAAGACAATAGGTTTCCACCTCTTATTATCAACGGCATCCTTAATGCAGATGCCTAATCTCTCCATGCACAATACGAAAAGATAAGGGCTCAAAGGATCTCCTTGCCTAAGACCGCGCTTAGGAGCAAACCACTCCGAGGCTCTCCCCTCCCAAAGGACAGAAATCATAGGTGTTGACACACAGAACATGATGAGTCTAACCCATTTCGAAGGCAAACCAAATAACTGCAGTGTCTCTTCCAAAAACTCCCAGTTGATTCTATCATACGCCTTCTCCAAATCAATCTTAACTGCCATAAGTCCCTCAGCACTCTTCGACCTTTTGATGGTGTGTATTAGCTCTTGAGCAATGAGAATATTATCTGTGGCCTGTCTGCCAGGAATAAAGCTAGTCTGAAAAGGACTGATTAAATCCTGCAATAGACCCCGCAATCTACCCACCAAAACTTTAGTGATGATCTTGTATGCCACATGAATTAGGCTGATGGGCCGGAACTGACTAAGAATCTCTGGGTGATTCACCTTGGGAATTAACACAAGCAGAGTTTTATTGAGCTCAGCATTGAATGATCCGATCTCAACTGCCCCCTGCACCAGCGATACTAGAGATGCTTTAACATTAATCCAAAAGTTCTGAAAGAAACCTGCATGTAGTCCATCAACTCCAGGGGCTTTCCATGGCTTCATACTAAATAATGCCACCCTCACTTCCTCCTCAGAAACTGGATTTCCCAACTCCCTTGACTCCTCCTCAGACACTGAAGGACCACGAGAATGAGAAAGCTGAGAGAACCCAGCACTGTCATCAGAGAGGAAAGACTTAAAATAGGCCGAACATAACTTCCGAAGCCCAACAGCATCAGAAACCCAGATCCCATTCCCATCCTTCAGCAACTTGACCTTCAGCCTTCTCCTCCTGCAAAGAGTAGATAAATGAAAGAACCGTGTATTCTTATCACCATACTCAAGCCATTGGCAACGGGACTTTTGGTGCCAAAAGATCTCTTCCTGCTCAAGGATATTCTCATACTCCAGTGAAAGCTCCTCCTCCAGCCGACTAAGTTGATGCGAGTATTGTTTCAAGAGAACTCTTTGAACACCGTCAATCCTCCCTCTAATCCACCTTTTTCTACGGAATAAATCACCAAATGTATGTTTGTTCCAGACTTTTACGACTCTGATAAAAGACATAGCCTCCTGCACAAAGTCCTCAGCATCACAACGCCAAGCCTTCATCACAAAGTCCCTAAACCTATCATCCTTCAGCCACATAGCTTGAAATCTGAAGACCTTAGGAGTAGTATCATCACTGACCTCACCCTCACAGCAGAGCCGAATGGGACAATGGTCCGAAAAAATTCTGGGAAGATGGAATAAATGTGCCTCGGGAAAAGACGCACACCATTCATTGTTAGCAAGAACTCGGTCTAACCTCTCATGTACCCTCGCCCTCCCCTGCCTGAGGTTACACCAAGTGAAAGGAGATCCATGGTATCCAATATCAACAAACCCACAAGTATGAATAAATGATTGAAATCTATCACACCTACTCCCCGACACCACAGAACCACCCAACTTCTCCTCGGCCACAAGGTAGTCATTAAAATCACCCAAGACCATCCAAGGCACACTCAGACCAGTCCCAAAATGCTCAATCTGCTCATACAACTTCCACCGTGTAATTTTGCATGGGCTAGCATAAATGACTGAGAGGAAAAAGTCAGGAGCTCCGGTCCGCTGCACGATCCCATGAACCAACTGAGGTGAAGAGCTAGAAATATTAAAGTGCAATACACTGTCATCCCATAACACCCATAATCCACCAGCAAAACCCACTGGATCAGCAACCACAAACTGACTGAACTTAAGCTTTTTAGCAATGCTAAGCGCATGATCACCAAAAATCCTCGGCTCAGCAATAGCAAAAATAGACGGATTAAACTTCCTAATAAGTTCCTTGGCTTCCCTGACAAAAGACTTCTTCGCAGCCCCTATACAGTTCCAGAAAATGTACTCCATAACCAACATTTGAAAGAGGAATCCAACCCACCCGAAAGTCGGTCCAAAGCGAGGTCCATGCCTACCTGCCCATGACCCTTCAAAGTGTCCGAATCTCCTTCCCCAATAGGAAAGTTCATCAACCTAGACTGATCTTCAGGAGGATGAAGTACAGCGCACTCCCCCTCTTGAGATACACACTCGACCACCAGTCCTCCAGCAATCGTCGAGGCATTAGAAATATCAGTCAGTGGCTTGCGCTTCCCTGAGATTGGCTGTATCTTGGAACTGGACGCGGCTCCACCATTTAAATCCAAAGTGTGATCCACCAAGGAAGACCCACCAACCTTAGAGCCCAAAGATATCTCACCATTACTAATCATCAAGGCCGCTTGGGCCTTACGAGTTTGTTGACCTCTCTTACCCTTCAGTTCAACCGCCACACTGGGCTCCAAGACGGGCCGAGAAACAATTCGCGGCCCATTACGCCGTCCATTACTATCAACAGTAACCAAGGCTTTTTCCATCCGGCCCAAACCACTTCGACTTTCCTCCATCACGTCTCTACCTTCCTCAACCCCCATCTCCCCATCAGCCAACGAGCTGAACCTGGAGCCCTTACTCTGTTTATGACCAATCTTGTCTACCGCTCTCCCCATCGAAGATCCTGACGGACGACGAGGCCGCCTATCATTGGCGACAATCCATGAACCAAGAGCCTGAGGAGGAACTTGGACCTTCAAGCCTGGGGGTGGAGAATGAAGTGAAGATCCCGACTCCTTGACACCCTGCTCTCCTCCCTTATCAGATACATCTCCATTAGCTGATTGAAAAGGACACGGCTCTCTGTGGCCAATGCGCCCACATTTAAAACAAATAATCCCCAAACCTTCATACTGCACCTTCTGCCAACGGCCTTCAAAAAAGATTTGAGATTTCAGAGGTTTGTTCAGATCAATCTCGACACAAATACGCGCGAATCTGGCCTTCATTACTAGCCGAGTATGAGCATCGAACTTCACTACTTTCCCCACGCAATTACCCAACACCTCGAGCACCCTCTCATCGTAATACTCCACAGGGAGGAAAGGGAAACGTACCCACACTGCCGTGGAACCTATCACAGACGACTCCGGTGAGAAATTCGGTACCCACCGCTGGGTGGTCAGATAATGACCAAACACCATCCAAGGCCCTTCCTCCAGAGCAAACACCATGTCTTCTTCACAGACAAACCGCACCATGACGAAGCCCTCACCCAAATCAACAAAATCGACATCTCCCTTTGGTCTCCACAGCAACCTAATCTTACCCTCAAGAACCGGCAAAGAGATATTCCGGCCAAGGAGTATTACAATCACCGCCAGCTTGCATCTGCTCCGCAACCTCTCCCTGAACTCCGGCGACAGATCCACACAATCCCACTCCCCCTTGCTGGAGACCTTGATGTCCTCTTTCAAATCAAAACCCCCTTCATCCATACTCACAGTACCAGTATTCAAAGCCCCAAATCCAGAGCAGGCATCCTTGAAGGACATCCGAACCGGAGGATCCTCAAGCCCTACCGGATCCCTTCCAGACCTCCGATCGCCCTCACCGTCTGTAGCCCTAAACTTCAAAGGCCTCTGCGATGAGAATCCCTCTTCGTCCCGATCTCTCTCACGGCCATCCGACGCCGAGAACGCCGATCGCCTCATGGCGACTCCGCCGCCGTTCTCTTAAGCCCTAAATATTTTTCCCACCGAAATATCGGTTCCGATACGTATTTTTTCCCTTTTCTTCTTCATATAACCGACAGCGGTGCCTCCTCAGTCACGCTAAAAGCCATCGACGCCCTCCTCCTGTCAATCAAATGCCGACACCTCCCTAACTCCTCTCTCCAGCAAGCAACAGTGGTGCCCTGCTTTGGCGTCATACCTGTCATCACCTCGACCTTCCATCACGACCCTCCGACCCTTCGCCTCCCCTCGTTCTCCCCGCCACCATCTCGTCGAGCTTTCACCTCCCCTCCTCCCTTCACCGTGCCTTCCCAGCCACGAACCCAACCACCGACTCCGACCTCTGCCTCGTCTCCATCCCTTCGAAACCCGAACCCAGGTGAACCCATCGCTGCGCTCTCCGACCACTCCCCATCGACCACCCTCTCACGTCGCCGCACCCACTGCTCCTTTGACCCAACGACAGACCTCGCCTCCACCGGTAAACCCCGCCTACTGTACCTTGTGCCATCTTCCCCAGTGCCTCAACACCGTCGCAGTCTCCTCCACACAACTCCACAGACAAACCCCGACTGTCACCCCTCCGTTCGACCTAGTTCTCCGACAACATCGTCCATCGCCCAAGCGTCGTCCGGCGACCTCTGACGACAACACCTCCTCCACCAAGTCTGACGTTCGAACGTCTCGTCCGCCGCCGTAGACGTCGTGCCATCCCACTGCACCATCACTCGACGTCGACTCGTCATCGCCGCCACCTGCAAGGGAAACGCTTCGGCATCACGTAAGTCGTATCTTATTTTTACATAGTAGGTTAATTAATTTAGCGGTAATTAAAACATCAAATGTTATAACCTTAGTTCTATAAATAAGGTTGCATGTAGTAAGTAGTAATAATACGGGACATGCATGAAATTTAGGTATATACACATAAAGAACACAGTTTGATGATGCCAGCATTACCTAGTACTAGATGTATGTAATAGTAATTAGTAACTCATATTAAGATGCTAGTTATTATTTTTATCCAATGTTAGTTTATCTTTTAATCAGACTTATATTAGTAGCTGTATATAATAGTTATTTACACATTAGCTACATGTCAGATGTTGATATATACACTGTATATGTTAGTTTTGTAAATGGTTCATATCAATCCACAACATGAAACTACATGTATGTAATGAGATATATTGAATAAACAACTAGGTAGAGGTAAAACTTAATAACGTGACTAATACATTAAGGATCTTTTAACCGATATGGAAACCCAACTTTGCAGAATAAAACGTGACATACGCTTCGCTCACCTGGACACCCAACACCTTCCCCAGGCAAGTATTTTTATCGTAAATGATTTACAAATCTGATTTTTGCAACCTTAATACTAAGTTCTCTTTTTAATGTGCTTGTCAAATTTAGAATGCTGAACTTCACGTCATCATTGTATTAGCTGTTTTTGGAATCAAATGGACGTGTAATAATGTTATTATATGTTGGAACAATTAAGTATCTGCATGTTAACATAACGAACTAAACTGGACAGAGGGTAGGACACAATCCTCGAAATACATATGCAATACCATCAAATACAGATGGGATGAACTTAGTCGAAGACTAGAACGGACACTTGGGTAGGGTTGGTTCATGTAGTAGAGCTGTAAGTGTGTCTTATACATCTTATGGCTACTTCCATACCACACTAATGGAAGCAAGCATCTTAGCCATTTTCCAGGTTAAGGATGGCAAGAAGCGTCACGGTAAACCCCCGATGATAGGGTGTATCGAGAATACTATACCTACTCAGACATGAACTTACACGAGCACAAATAAATGAGAAAATTTTATTTGAAACTTTGTTAACTTCTTTAAAATGCAAACTTATCTGTCCAATTAATTCAACATGCTCAACTTTACTTTACGCACTTGTTTATCATATCTGCGTCTGACGTTTCTTTTTCTATTGCTAAAGTTATTGTTTCAATTACTCTAAAATCTTGCCGAGGCTTTTTGCTGGCATATATTTTAATGAAATTATGAAATATATGTTAGGTTCAGAGACGGAGTATAGCGAGGACCCTACTTACGAGGAACAGAATCAGGAGGCAGATCCCGCGGACCAGAGCTACAAAGACACCGAGATTCTTCATGCTGAGGACTAGACCACTACTACGGTCTCATTTTATTTAGTTTTATTTATCATTGCAGGTGTGTTTCTCATGTAATAAATGTACGGCCATGTTAGGCCTAACTTATTTGTGTACTTGCTTTTGAACTCTGGGCAAGGTTGTAATAAATATCTGTGTTGTTTCTGAATATTGCGGTTGTAAAAACCTGGTTGCTATTTTCACAAAACGCTTATTGTGCTTAAGTTAAAGAAGGAAAAAAGTACTTCTTCTTTGCTTTAAGCACATGCAGACCCACTCATGTTCTCGCTCCCAAGTACAATGGGAATCAGAGCATGACAGGTTTTAGTGGTGGCCCATGCAGGTCTCAAACCTACGAGACATTTCAGGAACAGTGCAAATATTATTACTAACCAGAATGTTTAGACAAATTAGTACACAAAATGTTTACCTTGTTCTGTTTGCAGCATGGCAGGATAGCCCAATACTCACAGTGGGAATGGAGTTAACGGGAACGGAACTCTCGACATCCACGAGCTCATGGGTGTCATGAGAGGCATGCTGGAGATCCAACAACTGCTCATTCAGCAAGGTCAACAATAGCAAGCTATACAACCTGTACCACCGCCTCCGTGAGCTACACCGGGAGCCAAGAAATTTCGGGAGCTGAACCCGAAAAGCTTCTCCGAAAGAGAAGGGCCACTAGAAGATGAAGAATGGGCCCGGAGTACGGAAGACGATCTGAGTCTTTCCTGTATTGATCAAGCTGGATGGGTAGAAGTGGCCAAGAAGCAACTGACGGGCAATGCACGAAACTGGTGGGACAATGAAGAAGCTCGTCTGGTGAAGATCAACTGGGCCATGTTCCGAGAGCGTTTCAACGTTCAGTATTTTCCCCGATCAGCGAAGAGGAACTACAGCAACGACTCGTCAACTTAAAGCAATGCAATCATACCGTTGACGAATACGAGGCAGAGTTCTCCATACTTAGTCGATTCGCTCCACATCTGGTGGAGGATCCCGAGGACCGTGTATATCAGTTTCGCCAGGGTCTGGACCTAGACTTTCAAGCTTCAATGTCTTCGGTGAATCTGACTACACACCAGGACGTATTGGAAGCTGTTAGGAAGCATGAACTTATTGTGAATCAGAAGAAGGCGCTTCAGATTGGAGGAAGCAGACGTCCACCAGAGCCACCCAGAGACAACCTCAGGCCTACTCAGACCGCTCAATTCAAGAGGCCTATTGCTCCTGCCAACAATCGACCTCAGATGGTGTGCTTCCACTGTAAGCGCATTGGTCATCTCAAGAAGGACTGCCTGGAGTTGCTGAACCAGTGTTTAGTATGTGGAGCGTCAGTGCATACTACCATAGACTTCCCTCGCCGCACCAATAAACCGATGACTGCTGGACCATCTGGACCACCCGGACCGATTAAATGTGGAACTTCTGGACCTACTCAGCGTGGACCACCTCTGGCTCCACAACAGAAGGCTTATGAACAGGCGAGGCAGAACCAGCCGAGACGCCAGGCATTTACCATGATGGTCGCTGAGGCCGAGACTGATGAGCAAGTGATCTCAGGTATTATTTAAATTTTTTTATATGCTTATAGTATACATATATGTGTCTTTGATTGCTTATCTTTAGCTAAGGTGTTTTCCTTATATTCGAGGTGTTACCTTAGTAGCCTCTTACCCGGCTCTATCTTTGTTTGTGTAACGGCCTGTATTTTTCCAATACATTCAAATTAAGTATTTAAAGAAAATTCAATTATAATGGTTTGTTAGGAGTCTTAAACTGATTTCAAAAATTTCCTATAAAAATATTTTGGAGTACCAGACTAGTTATGGAGTATTTTAGTAAGATCGGATTTCATCGAATACCTCTAAAAGATCTGATAAAAATTCGTTTTCAGATATTGCAGTTTTGGGTCAATGAATTTATTTTCTATTCAAACGTCTTCAAAACATTTTCAAACTTCTGCAGTAGCATCCTATGATCATTTGGGGCTTCTCACATTAATTTCGTAATTTTCTGATATCATTTCAATAGAGAACCCGCAAACCCGCATTCTAAACGTTTTGGCCAAAAACTAGTATTTCCGTAGCCCAAACCCTGGAACGGTCTTCGTATTCACCATCCTCGCGACGATACGATCCCGTGGGTATGTTTTCGTAATTTTTCGGACACGTTTACTAGTAGGGGCATTTTCGTAATTTTCTCTTTTTGTATTTTCACTAATAACTTTCATTAAAGGGGTTTTACCTAACCTAATTACCCTAACTAACCCAGCCCGTATCTACCCTAACCCACATCTCTCTCAGCTAACACACACACCCCTCTCATCTACCCCCTCTCAATCTCTCTCTCACCCTATAAACTAATCTCCCCTCCTCTCTCATTTTCACACAGCCTATCTCTCTCTCCTCGTAATTTTTAACCCAGGATCGGCGCTCGTCTCCCCCTCTCTCCGATTTCACTCTCCCCCTCTCTCCGATTTCACTCTCTCCACCACCGTACTCAGACCGCCGCCACCCTCCCGAAGCTCCGCTTGCCACCGTGCCCGCCATCTCCCCTCCGACCCCCTCGAAGCGGCCGCTCGACGTCGACAGCACCGACGTCGCCGTCGTCTTCGCAACGCCCCGCCATCGCACCACGTCGCCTTTGGCCCCACCCCACAACCACGCCGATGACTCCACCGTCCCAGGCTGCCACGCCTCCTCCGCCTTCGCCCACGAGATCGCCGGAGCACCCCCGAGTCTCCGCCGAAGCTTTGAGCCTGCCGTCCATCCGACTGCCACGACAGCGCCAGCACCCCGCCACCGTTCGCTCCCAGGAGTGCTCGCCGTGGCCGCCCCTTGCGCCGCCGCCACCGAGCCTCCCTCCGCCGTCGCCCCGCCGCCTTGCCGTCACCGTCGTCGACGAGAAACCCCCGAAGCCCCCTCTCGCTGCATGCGAACGACGACGTGCGTAAGTATATATACAATGGCAAACTTGTAATTACGCCGAAAGTTCGTATTTTCGTATTTTTAATTAATTATTAAATAGGGTTTATGGTATTAAATCCATAACTAATTATATAAGCCCTAGAAAAATGTGAGACTAGCTACAGAAAATCAGAAATGACATTCTGGACCCAATGACGCTAGTTTCGTCTCAATCCGACGCTTAGTTTTTCCAGAATTAATTTTTAACCCTAAAAGATAAATACCTGATTTTCGTTCAAAAATCCATATCTTCTTATTTTTACGTAAACTAATAATTGAGAAAAATATATGTTAAATAACTATTCGAGACGGTCATTTTGACACCTCATTTGCAACATTCCGATGCAGATTGCATCCAGAATAAATTCCTGAATAAATACGTCACTAATTGAAAAATAGATTTTAAATTGTTTTTGAGCTTTTAAAAATCCTAAAAATTACTATAAGCCTCAGAAAAATATTCCCTCTTGCAGTAAAACTATTTTTATCATATATATGCTATATAAAAATTTAGAACGCTTTTTGACAACGTTTTAACTGGTTTTAAAAATCAAAACGATCGAGTTTATTAAATAGAGAATAGGGTACGCTTTAACCAATTGTTCTTGTGATTACAGGTACCAAATCTCGTGCACCAGCTCTTCCAGCTCCAACCTCGTCTTGCCACGACGAGTTCTAAATTAGTAAGTCACGACAGATTCTAAGTTTAGAAAACTAGTCTACTGTGCTTGCATGAACTTGTGACACTTTCACCACTTATAGCCTCGAACGGCTGTTTGACTTGAACCAAACTAAAGAACTAAATGAAAGTAATCTACCAAAGATTACTTTGCCAACTTTCAACTTGGGTAAATTGTGTGCTAGCCACACTACCACGTGCTCAAAGCACGGAAGTAACAGCTTTTGGTGTTGGACTTGTTTTTATCCTACTTGCTGGTTTTCAATGAGGAAGTCAACCAGTTAACCTGGTGTGACTAACATGCGGAACATCGTGTGGAATATCATGTGTGGAACATCATGTGGAACAATCCTGTCTAGAACTTGTAATTGACACGTCACTGGGGTATTGGGGTAACTCATAGTTTGCGGGAGTACGGGAGTGACTAGAGTTCGATCTACATGTCAAGCTGCCTGAGTTTCGGCCTCCTGTCTAGCTGCCTGAGTTTCGGCAAACCATCCTGCTGCCTGGATACCGGCATTCGTCTGGGTAGCACCCAGGCAAGAGATGAACTGAACGGTCACATATTGTACTCTCCGACTTGAGTCACGTAGTTACTTTTGCACAGTCACCTTTACTTTACGCATTACAGTTACTTTCTTTACAGTACATGCACTTTACTTTCCTTGCCAGTACAGTCACCGCACTTTACTTGCCGTACTACACTTGTACGGACATTGCACCGTACTTTAATTTCACTTTGGTCTGCTTTGTCATACTTGTACAGTACCTCTCTTTCTTTATTTAGAATTGTTGTGACTTACCTACGGTTCCATCTCCGTGGCACCGCAGACGACGTACATATGGAGGCAGATGCTCTTGAGTTAATAGCGTCAGACTTCGACCATGAGACCGCAGCTTCCAGAGCTATTTTCAGTCGTGTACTGTATTTTCTTTCTTTCATGTATCGTTCGAACATTTGTATAGACGGATTGTAATAATTGGACACTATTTGGGTATCTTTGTACATCTCTGCATCGTGGTTATTTTGACTTCACTGGTTAACTGCAGAACCTGCGCAATTATCAAATAAGTAACGGGCCCCCGAGAGCGGGTCGTTACAGTTTGATTCTGGAGCCTCTCATTGCTTCATATCCAGAAGATTTGTAGAGAAGCACTCTATTCGTGTTGACCCTCGACCTAATTGTTGGAGCATCACTACCAGGAGTGGAGTAGTGAAAACTTCCTCTGGCTGTCGATCTTGCCCTATAGTGATCTATGGACACGAGTTATTTGTAGATTTCGTGATAGTCGACATGCCAAACTTCGATGCAATACTCGACATGGATTGGTTGGGAAATTTCTATGCTACCATCGATTGTCACAAGAAGAAGGTAGTGTTCGAAATACCTGACCATCTGACGTTTGAATTCTCTAGTGGAGACCGTTCACTTGGACCGATCAAGTTTCGGGCCAAGCCGAACGACACGATCATTGCATCGATGTTAGTCGAGGCCGAGAAGCCTAGAGTGGTTCGAGACTTTGTAGGTGTATTCCCTGAGAATATTTTGGGACTACCGCCTGATCGCGCTTTGGAGTTCACAATCGACCTTCTGTCGAACACTCAATCGATTTCGAAGGCACCATATCGCATGGCTCCTGGGAAACTGGAATAACTTCAAAAATGGCTCAACGATCTGTTGTAGAAGGGATTGATACATCCCAGCGTATCTCCCTGGGATGCACCTGTTCTATTGGTCAAGAAGAAAGATGGATAGAGAAGAATGTGTATTGACTATCGAGAGCTGAACAAGGTGACCATTAAGAACAAGTATCTGCTGCCGTGTATCGATGATATTTTTGATCAACTCGGTGGATCGCGAGTCTTCTCGAAGCTGGACCTCAGAAGTGGTTATCATCAAGTGAAGGTCAGAAGTGAAGATATTCCGAAGACGGCATTAGGACCAAGTATGGGCACTACAAATTCGTAGTCATGCCATTCGGTGTGACTAATGCTCCAGTTATATTCATGAATCTTATGAATCTACTTTTATATCAATACATGGATAAGTTCGTAGTTATCTTTTCGACGATATTCTGGTATATTTGAGGAACGAAGAAGAACATGTTGAGCATCTGCAAATTGTATTGGAGACCTTGCGACGACATCGATTATACGCCAAATACAGCAAGTGTGAATTCTGGCTAGATCGAGTCACATTCCTTGGGCATGTGGTATCAGGGGACGGTATTTATGTTTCATTGTAGGGTTTTCTAGGACCCTTAGGGCACAAAAACTCTATGCTCGTCCTAAGTCGGACAGAACATAGACAGAAAAGCAGCGGAAAATAATCATGTTAATCTAATTAACATTTAACCCTAAGGTCCAAGACCCTAATCCAAGATCTATGCCGACTTGGGATGGGTCTGACCATCCCAAGAAGGATCTAGCCTACTGCGATTAAATTAAACTAATGCTAATAAACACATACCCGGAATCTCAACCCTGGAGCAGGCGAGATGTTCCGCACCGTCTTCCGAGCTGCTCCCGTCCCATGCCGAGCCGCTCCTTGAACCGCTCCCCGAACTGCTTCTCGAACCGCTCCGCATCCCGAGGCGATCAATCCCGTATCACCGAGCCAACCACGCGCCAAAGACAGTTTCACGCGAGTGAAACCTCCGCCTAGATTTCGGATCTGAATCCGAACTCCTTTGCGACTTTGCTAGAGCCCTCAGGAGCAAGGCAAAAATTTATAGGGAGAGGAGAAATATTAATTTAAGCTTAGATCCGAGCGTGCTCCAATATTTACGAGAGCCGCTCAGATCTAGAGCTTGGGACGAGTTATAAGGAAGGGGGAAGGCCTCTATTTATAGAGGCGGCTGACTCTCCCCTTTTCTCCACAACCGAGGTGGGACTATTAATTTGGGATTAATTAAATCAAGTTAATTTGTCTTTCACAAAGGGCAAACTTCCTCGAATTTTAACTCCCTCACCGTTGAGATTCAATGTTGGTACAACCTACCAAATCGAAGAGGGTTCAACGGTGAACGTGTAGGAAAAAATGGCTCGTTAATCTGAGTCCGTTTGACCCTTCAAACAATTGTCCAAAGTTAGCCAAAAGTCATGCTTTTCTTAGAAACGTAGCCGTCAAGAAAATCCCAGGTTTCAAAAAACCCTAACAAGAAAATTCGGGCTTGGTGGGCCTCCATTTTCGCTGGTTTCAGCCCAACAGTTTGGGCTGACTTGTTTTGGCTATAACTTGTGCATTTGGACTCCGTTTTTGACGCGGTTTGAACCCTGCGTTTAGAGCGAGACGATCCCGTCATCTAGGTAACCTTTTCAACACGTTTATTTAATTAAATATAGTCTTAAACAATTTAAGACACATTTAATCTCTTTTGCATCCTATGCAAATTAGTCCCTATCTAGGCTTAAATTATCATTTGCATCAAATACAAATGATCTGAGGGCATATTTCCCTACATCTCCCACTTGCACTCAGGATCATTTATCCCGAATGCTTGAGACTTTTGCAAACATTTTTTGCAATATTTTATCCCTTGCATCAAATGCAAATTATTCTCCCTAACTGATTTCTACCTATTACTAGACAAAGATCGCACTCTGTGTGAGACCCTACAGCCTGACCCTTACAACAGGTTGGGCTCGAAGCCCTATACGGCAGTGACCACAAGCAGTGGTTGCCGTCCCTGCTTCAAGAATCATCATTATGTAGTTGACTCATTGACATGAGTATTGTCGGGACCACCCTGACTGTTTCCGTGATGAATTTCGCAGTTATAGTCTCTTCGTCTAAACTATGTCGTATAGATCAAGTCTAGGGTACGGTCAATCTGTCAACCCCAATAACTAGACTCCGGTTAGTTTCTCTCGATCTTTTAGTCAAAAATGTTGGACTTCTTCCAACATACTCTGGCTAGAGTTTTTACTAAAGACCGAACTAACCCTACGACACTAACTCCCATTGAGCGGGAGAGACGAATCCTCTCTTAGTCATTACTCTCCTCATACGCTTCAAGTGTCACCCAATCAAAGACCTTTCGACAGGCCTTGCCTCGAAGCTAGGTCATTTGATCTAAGTGGCACCTTTCACGCACAGGTTCGTCAAAATGACCTCAAGTCAAAAGACCAACTAGCCTATCATCACTCAGAGTCATCATTGACAGATTGGTCAATATAACCATATGATAACTCTTGTGGATCGTTCAGTGAACTCATTCTCTAATGAGCACCTGTGTCTCGTCTACGACTTTGCCAAGTCAAGCGATCATGAGATCATCGCCACCGCTAAACGGTGAAGACTAAGACACAATGGTCTATCCGATGTTTCGATGTCCTTGTCTCGAAACATCTACGACCATGAACCCTTTTAGACTTATGCTACAGACCGTCAAACATTTCTCCATGATCGAGATACTCATCTCGATACCTGTTTGACCTTGCATAAAGTCTCAGGACTTTACCTAAGTTAATATCTAATGTTAACTACATTATAACATAACTTAGATAAATTATTACCAAACAGCTTACTGTTATTTTGAACAAGATGTTTGTGTTATTCACACACAGAGATAATTGCCTCGAAGGCATCTTCTCTCAACATCTCCCACTTGCACTCAGGCCCATTTATCTCGGTATCTTATACCGTTTTACACATAAGTTTTCACGACTTCATGTGATAGAGCCTTCGTGAGTGGATCTGCTAAAACCGTCTACACTATAGACTAAGGGGTTTCTATGTTCATGTTAGACCAACCATTTGAATCTCATTCAAATAATTCACTTGGTCTTACGGAATCTATAATATTTTATTTACTAGGATCTTCTCCAGTTCATCGTACCTTACGATAATAATTTAAATTTGTTAATGGTCATTTCAAATGGCTCATATCTATTTCTGATAAAGTATCAAACTTTTGATTACTTTGTGAAACTATATGTTCCATCTCTTTGATGCCTTGCATGAAATTTACACGCTCCCACTGACCTTGAAAACTCTCTGGCTAATTCATATAAGTTGGTCCGTCTAAATCATATTTAGAAAAACGAACTTATAAGTGAATGCTCCAATTTTCATGGTCAAACTGAGCGTTTACATCGAGTTTGGTCCGAGTAGATCTGTACACATCTGTTGGCGAGACGGTTTCAACTAATCTGTTTTAAAGAAATTAGGATGAAAACCGTTCTCGACCAACATGATTGTACTTCACTATTTTCTTTATGCATCTAATCTTTCAACTTAAAGCTTTACTTGCAGAAAGCAAGGAATCATTTTCATTGGGTACGTAAACTAAATTCCAAAATTTATTTACGCACACGGACCAATTCTGATTGCATCAAGTTATAAATCGGAGATACTACTCCGAATTATCATCCCGGAAGTTGACTAAGTCATCATCAGTTATGATGTCTAACTCGACTCTTCGTCTCACGAAATTTGAGTAATTATACAACTTCCTAATGATTGATTTAATGAATATCTTATTGATAATGTCCTCATAGAACATTATCAAAACCTAAGCATTACTATCTGGGACTTAACCCAGAGGGAGGACTTAACTCAGAGTCACTTGTTATGGATCGCACCGAGTCTAACTAAGTGTGATTCATACCTTTTAACACACTGATGTGTTAACAGACTTGACCTGAGAGAAAATCACATTTTCTTTTAATTACGCAAGATTTTATGTAGCTAAGTATTTAACCATTCGATCTAATCGAATCAGTTTAAATACTTTTGTCTTTTCGTTCTTTATTTTTTCAGATTTGTGTTTTATCAAGAACACGTGTCTTAATAAAATATACGAATAACTTATTTTGGTTGATCTAGATTCGGGTACATCAGTATGTACCAGATTGAGTTCGACAACTCATTCTCCCACTGTCTTACAGATGGGTTTCGGCCAATTTTATCTAAGAGGATAAGACTCACAAGTGTCCGTAGACTTCATAATACGAGAGGTCAGACCCCTCTTTATGTGACTTGTAAAGCTTAGTCTCTCGATACGGCCTAGTCCATTTTGCCATATAAGTTTGCTACTATCTTGTGTATTTATATATTAACATTTAATATATTATAGTTATTACAAATTACTAACACAAAACATTGCTTTGGAAGCAAGGTGACGACATTCGTCAAATTGTGTTAGACGTCTTTTGTATAACAATAATTATGAAATCGTGACATCAAAATATGTCACATTTTCATATCCTCCTACTTATGCCTTTATTAATGATAAATTAAACTAACTTTCTCAATTGACTTTTCCGGAGTGCCTTCTTCCTTTTCTAAATCACATTTAGATATTTAAATAGCCCAACATAAATAAATGGCTACACAAGCGTCTCATGTATCCAAACGCCTGAGAGTTGCAATCTTGAGTGTAGCTCAAGAAGTTGCTTGTCTCAAGATCCGGTTGGGATACATAGCCTTGCATCGCTCATGCACTCGTATTCGACTCAAACAATTTGATCGAATTTTTGAACTTTGCGGATCAAAATTGTTTGTCCATACAACCTTGAGGGTAGCTCGACAAGTTGTAGGGAGAAACATACTTCGAATATCCTATATGTTCAAGCTGCCTCATATAGAGAGAGTGACATGTTGCGTGAATTTATTTGTTGGACCCAGAACTTAATGAAATCATATTTCTTAAGTCTGTTCTTTAGAAGGTCATTTTAATGTCAACGAGAATATAGTTTTGATTCTATCAATTAGAATTTAGCTTGATATTCAATTAATCAGCCTATTTGACCAGTTAACTTATTCCATTAAAATATTATATTTCGATTCCTTCGGTAAACATAGTCTTGCCCTAGTTTAGCATATGTTCAATATTAAATATAGGTAGATTGGCATTCATCTATCTATATCCTCCCACTATTTTTACGATCGTTTCAAAGCTTAATAACGAACGATTTAATCGAATTAAAATATTTTAAAAATTAGTGAAAGAGTGATCCAATCATCCTGAACCTCACAACCTTGAGGAGACTCAACAAGTTGATTGGTTCCATGATTGGTAGACTAACTCTTAGTCAATCACATCACATGTGACTCCCTATCGTTTTTTACCCATAGTCACTTATGATCTTGAGGAGACTCAACAAATCATAATGACTGGTCTAGTCAGACCCTTGATTTCGTGTCCAGATTTGACTTAGATCGATACTCGAGGAGACCCGACGTATCGATTTGGGTCAAGTCTAGACTACATCACATGTATGTTGGAGTTTGTTCCTTAAAGATAAACATGTCATAGCTTGAGGAGACTCAACAACTATAATTGTCTTCTTTAAGTTACCAAGCTCCAAAATCAAGGAGGGATACGGATTAATCTTTAATAAGATATATAACGCATTGACTAGATATAGTCCAGGGTGTCATACAATCATGATTCGCGACATTGCGGTCCAGCGGAACACATCCAGGGAATTGACTAAGCCAGGATCACTGCCCCTTGGACTAGCAAGGGTTGATCCAAAACTCTTAGCCAAGCACATTGACTGGATCATGGTCCATTGAATGAAGCTTTTCACTTTTATATGTGTGTCATAGACTAAACAGCTTTTATTAACAACTAATTAATCCTATCAACTAGTTGCATCCTTAAATTCAAAATTTTAGGATTTGTTTAATAACTTTTATTAAGTCCTTATCAACTATAAGGTTCACGTGCTATCCTAATCGTTATTAGGATTTTAATAAATTTTATTAACAACGCTAAAAGCGAAGTCCTTTAATGAAAATTAATAATAACAATTAGAATTAAGAAACATTAAAGGGACTACCCTAATCAGGAATTAGGTCTTGAAGTGTTGTTAATATTTTATTAAAACATAGCATGTCATTAAAATTTAAGTAATAAATTTTAATCATTTCTTAATGGATAACCTAAAGGGGTGTCTTGTGTTATCAAATAAGGGACAAGATGAACTAGCCATTAAAATAAAGCTACACTAATTTATCGCATAAAGATAATGCACAACTATTTAACAATTAAATAGACTAAGTTTATCGCATAAACAATTTTAGCATGCATACATAAATTTAACATTTAAATTTATAATATGATTTTAAAAATATTTTATTTTTATCTCATAAAAACTTGTTTTTAAAATCACAAATTTGCATGCTACTTTAAAAAATTTATCGCATAAAAATTTTAACCTTTAAAATCAGTTTTAAAATATCTCATAAAATTAAAACATCATTTTAAAAAACTTTCATGCTTAAAATTTTATCATATAAAATTTTTAGGCACTTTAAACTTATCGCATAAATTTTAAAAGATTTAAAATTAGTTTTAAAAATTATCACATAACTTTTAAAACGTCATTAAAAAATTTCCATATTCAAAAATTTATCACATAGAATTTTAAACATCAAAAACATTTCTAAAATTTATCTCATAACTTTAAAAACATTTTTAAAAAGTATTTAAAAGCATTTCATGTGTTTAAAGAAATCGCAGGCTAGATCGTTACGCAGACCTACGCTCTGATACCACTGTAGGGTATCACTCTGATATCATTGCGACGCTGTTAAGGCCCATCATCCATGGCACCCTAGACCCATCACAAGATACCTCAGAAACTTGTTTTACGGCATGCCTCTCGACAATGCCCAACCCATTATAAGATCACCATCTTATCGGGACTTGGTACGGTAAGAGCGATTACTTCGGGTCGGCTCATAACCCGAGAACCCGTACTCAAGCTCAACAAGCTCTAATACCACTGTAGGGTTTTCTAGGACCCTTAGGGCACAAAAACTCTATGCCCGTCCTAAGTCGGACGGAACATAGACAGAAAAGCAGCGAAAAATAATCATGTTAATCTAATTAACATTTAACCCTAAGGTCCAAGACCCTAATCCAAGATCTATGCCGACTTGGGATGGGTCTGACCATCCTAAGAAGGATCTAGCCTACTGCGATTAAATTAAACTAATGCTAATAAACACATACCCGGAATCTCAACCCTGGAGCAGGCGAGATGTTTCGCACCGTCTTCCGAGCTGCTCCCGTCCCACGCCGAGCCGCTCCTTGAACCGCTCCCCGAACTGCTCCTCGAACCGCTCCGCATCCCGAGGCAATCAATCCCATGTCGCCGAGCCAACCACGCGCTGAAGACAGTTTCACACGAGTGAAACCTCCGCCTAGATTTCGGATCTGAATCCGAACTCCTTTGCGGCTTTGCTAGAGCCCTCAAGAGCAAGGCAGAAATTTATAGGGAGAGGAGAAATATTAATTTAAGCTTAGATCCGAGCGTGCTCCAATATTTACGAGAGCCGCTCAGATCTAGACCTTGGGACGAGTTATAAGGAAGGGGGAGGGCCTCTATTTATAGAGGCGGCTGACTCTCCCCTTTTCTCCACAACCGAGGTGGGACTATTAATTTGGGATTAATTAAATCAAGTTAATTTGCCTTTCACAAAGGGCAAACTTCCTCGAATTTTAACTCCCTCGCCGTTGAGATTCAATGTTGGTACAACCTACCAAATCGAAGAGGGTTCAACGGTGAACGTGTAGGAAAAAATGGCTCGTCAATCCGAGTCCGTTTGACCCTTCAAACAATTGTCCAAAGTTAGCCAAAAGTCATGCTTTTCTTAGAAACGTAGCCGTCAAGAAAATCCCATGTTTCAAAAAACCCTAACCAGAAAATTCGGGCTTGGTGGGCCTCTATTTTCGCTGGTTTCAGCCCAACAGTTTGGGCTGACTTGTTTTGGCTATAACTTGTGCATTTGGACTCCGTTTTTGACGCGGTTTGAACCTGCGTTTAGAGTGGGACGATCCCGTCATCTAGGTAACCTTTTCAACACGTTTATTTAATTAAATATAGTCTTAAACAATTTAAGACACATTTAATCTCTTTTGCATCCTATGCAAATTAGTCCCTATCTAGGCTTAAATTATCATTTGCATCAAATACAAATGATCTGAGGGCATATTTCCCTACAATGTTGATCCAGAGAAAGTCACATCATTTAGAAATTGGCCGACTCCTTGGTCAACTTCAGAAATTCGGAGTTTCCTCGGATTGGCGGGCTATTACCGTCGGTTTATCAAGGACTTTTCGAGGATTGCTGAGCCTATGACTCGCCTGACGAGGAAAGATGTGAAGTTCATCTGGTCTGAGGCTTGTGAGCAAGCATTTGAAGAGTTGAAGAAGAAGTTGATGACTGCACCAGTGTTAGCTATACCAGATAGAACCGGAGGATTCGAAGTTTTCTGTGACGCATCTTGCAAGGGTCTCGGATGTGTCCTACACCAGCATGGTCATGTGGTCGCATATGCATCCCGACAGCTAAAGACTCATGAGAAGAATTATCCGACTCATGACCTAGAGTTGTCTACTTTCATATTTGCTCTGAAGATTTGGAGGCATTTTCTGTTGAGCAAGCAAGTAAAGATCTATACCGACCACAAGAGCCTGAAGTATATTTTCTCTCAGAAGGAGCTCAATATGAGGCAATGCAAATGGTTAGAGCTTATAACTAACTACGACATCGATCTTCAGTATCATCCGGGGAAAGTAAATGTTGTACCAGATGCATTGAGCAGATTACCAACGTTCATGACTCTCTCGGCTTAATGGAGACTTCAACAGGTTGTGCGAGAGATGGAAGTTGAAGTTATCTTACCCTGGACTTCTGCATCACTGATGAATATGCAAGTTCAGTCTACTATCGTGGATCGAATTAAAGCTGCTCAGACTAGAGATGCAAAGTCACGGAAGATCAGGAAGCAAGTTGAAGCTGGACTTCGGATGGATTTCCTTATTCTCGAGGATGAATCCTTGAGATATGGTAGTAGGATTTATGTGCCTTCCGGTGATATCAGAGACGAGCTATTGAATGAAGCGCACAACTTTCCCTACTCTATTCATCATGGTGGCACCAAGATGTACAAGGACCTGCGTCTGAACTTCTGGTGGCATGGGATGAAGAGAAGTGTAGCTCGCAGTGTTGTGAAATGCTTAGTATGTCAGCAGGTGAAGGCTGAACATCATCGTACTGCTGGATTGCTTCAACCCCTGCCTATTCCGGAGTGGAAGTGGCAGCACATCACTATAGATTTTATGACTGGACTACCTCGGAGTGCTAAGCAGAATGATGTGATTTGGGTGATCATTGATCAATTAACCAAATCGACGCACTGTATACCATTCCGGGTGGGACAGTCTACGGAAATATTGGCGAACAAGTATATGGATGTAATAATCTATCCTTTACCTTTACAACTTCTTCTAGTATACATTATGGTGTGACCCATAATTGTGCAGGAGATTGTTCAATTGCATGGTGTTCCAGTGAGCATCGTCTCTGACCGGGACACCGAATTTACATCTCAATTCTTGAAGAGCTTGTAGACCAATCTGGGCACCAGTCTTAGTTTCAGCACTGCGTATCACCCGCAGACTGACAGACACTCAGAGCATACGATCCAGCTATTGGAGGATATGTTACGAGCATGCATGCTGGATTTCAAAGGCTCGTGGAAAGATCATCTGCATCTAGTAGAGTTTGTCTACAACAACAGCTACTAGGCCAGTATTGGCATGGCTCCATTTGCAACACTCTACGGAAGGAAGTGTCGATCCCTATTGAGCTGGGATGACATTGATGATCGAGAGTTATGGGGTCCAGAGATGATAGCAGATATTGTGGATGTAGTGCGTGGTATTAGAGAAAAGCTATGCATTGCATAGGACTGGTACAAACATTGGGCTGATGCCAAGCGTCGTCACTTGGAGTTTTGTAACGACCCGCTCTCGGGGGCCAGTTACTTATTTGATATTTGCGCAGGTCCTGCAGTTAACCAGTGAAATCAAAATAGCCACGATGCAGAGATGTACCAAAAATACCCAAATAATGTCCAACTATTACAATCTATACTGTATAAATGTTCCAACAATTATACATGAAAGAACGAAAGTACACAACTGAAAATAGCTCTGGAAGCTGCGGTCTCATGGTCGAAGTCTGGCACTATCAACTCAAGAGCATCTACCTCCATATGTAAGTCGTCTGCGGTGCCATGGAGATGGAACCATAGGTAAGTCACAACAATTCAAGCGATAGAAAATAAGGAGTGCACAAAAATGGAGTAGGCTATAGTAAACAAGTGCGAAAAGTAAAGTAAAAGCGAACATGCATACAAGAGCGATAAGTAAAGTGCTAGTGGCTGTGTAGGTATAGCAAGTAAAGTGCATGTAGTGCGTAAAGTAAAGGTGACGGTGCAAGTGTAAAGGTAACGTGCAAGAGCAACAACTGTGGCATGGCATAAGGTAGCAGTAATATTTTAACCAGCAGGCAGTGTAATGACAATAGTAGGACAACCAGGCAGATGTAGTAACACTAAAAGGACAAGCAGGCAATAGTAACACTAAAAGCTACGTGACTTATCTAGGAAGGTACAGTGTGCGACCATTGAGCCCATCTCCTGCCACAGGTGCGCTCACCCGGGCGGATCCCATTTCACTTTAGTCGGTACATTTCATTTAGACGGTCGGTACGGTGCACTGTGTAGATGGCTCGCGGTCGCTCCCGCACTTTCACTAATATAAGTGTACCCCAAAAACCCAGTGCAGTACTAACTACCTTTAAGCATTCAATTGCAATAGGATGTTCCAACAGTATGATGTCAATGCAGTATATCACTCAGTCATTGTGTTGCAATACGTTATGTTAATTTTGTTGTTCCAAAAGTAAAGACGTTCAAAAGCGTTAACGACACTCCAAAGAGCTTCATTTGTTGAAAAATCAAGGCAGAAACCTCAACAGAGAATGTCAATCTTGAGCAATGATTTGAAGTCCAACAATTAAATTACCGATTCCATGCTTCGAGCATGCGGTATTTCCATTTAGTACACTATTTTCCATTGCGTACACTATCTAAATTTCTAAAGTTAGAATCCATTGTGACTTACTAATTTCGAGCTCGTCGTGGCAAGACAAGGTTGGAGCTAGAGGAGCAGGTGCAAAAATATTGGTACCTGCAATCACAAAAATAGTTGGTTAAAGAACGCTACATTTCTAGTTAAAGAATTTGATCGTTCTGATTTTTAAAACTGATGAAACGGTGCCGAAAAACGTTCTAAATTTTTCTATAGGCTAGATATGTTAAAAATAATTTTACTACAAGAGGAAATATTTTTCAGAAGCTTAAAAATAACTTTAAAAACTCAAATTACTTAAGTAACGTATAACTTCCGTAATTTATTCCGGGAGCAATACTGGTCAGAAATACTTGAATTAGCAGTCAAAACGACCGTCTCGAAGATTACTATTACATATATTTTTATTACGTATCAGTGTACATGAAAACAAAGAGATACAGATTTTAGAATGAATTGTACGTATTTAATTTTTAGGCTTAAAAATTTATTCTGGGAAAATTAAGCGTCTGATCGAGATGAGACCAGTGCCATTGGATCCAGAATATTATTTTCGATTTTCTGGAGCTAGTCTCACATTTTTCTGAGATCTATATTTCAAGTTATGGATTTAAAACCATAAATACCCATTATTAATAATCAATTAAATAAGTAAAATACGAAAATCCGTTCGAATTTACGAACGTACCATCACAAGTTCACCATGCATTGATGGCGAGCTGGGGGGCTTCGTGTCGACGGTGAGCGGCGGCGGGATGGCGAGACGGCAGCGGCGGGATGGCGAGATGGCGACAAGGCGACGGTGGCGGTGTGGCAACGGCAGCGGCGGCGGGATGGAGCTTCGGCGGCGCTGGATGCATGGATGAAGCGGCGGGGTCTCCGACGAGCTCGTCGGCGTTTGCTGGCGGTGAGGGCGGAAGACGACGAGTGACGGTGGCGGCTAACGGCGGTGGGCGGTCGGAGGGAGGGTGAACGGGAGAGGAGAGTGAGGGATAGAGAGAGAGTGCGAGAGATAGGGGGAGACGACAGAGAGCACGCGCAAATTTTTTTAATGGCCTTGGTTTCGAAAATATAGGGGGGAAAGAGAGAGAGAGAGAGAGACAGTGTGTGTGAGTTAAAACAAAGGGGAGGGGTTTATATAGGTTAAGTGAATGGAAATATTGTAATTAGTGGGGGGTAGATGAGGGGGGTAGATGAGGGAGTAGATGAGTGGTAGATGGGGGGTTTTAGATCTGAACCATTTCAGATCTAATCAAAAAAAGGGGTAGATGGGATTTTGATTGGGGTTAAAAGGTCATTAGCGATTGTAATTAGCAAAGCGGAGGAATACAAACTCGTTTTCGCAAACGACTCCGAAAAATTACAAAAACATACCCACGGGATCGTATCTTCACGAGGATCGCGAATACGAAGTCTGTTTTGGGATTTGAGCTACGGAGTAGTTTCAGGCCAAAACGTTTAGAAAGCGGGTTTACGGGTTCTAGGTTGAAATGACATCAGAAAATTACGAAATTAATGTGGAGAGCCCTAAATGATCATAGGATGCTACTGTAGAAGTTTGAAAACGTTTGAAAATGTTTGAATAGAAAATTAATTCGTTAAGCCAAAACGGCAATTATTGAAAACGACTTTTTATCAAAATTGTTTTGAGTGTTTGAAGAAATCTGAAAATACTGAAATGCATTATAATTAGTCTCGTGTTTAAAAATATTTTTATAAGAATTTTTGAAATCAGTTTTGTTATAAAACTGTTGACTATCATTTTAAAAAAAATTTAAACTTCGTAAAAATTCGTAAAGTGAAGTGTTGAAAAATACTGGTCCTTACAAGTTTCAACCCGGAGATTATGTCTTCCTGAAGATATCTCCCAACAGATGCGTGATACGATTTGGGAAGCGAGGGAAGTTTAGCCCGAGATTCATTGGACCATTTGATGTGCTAGAGCGAGTTGGAGAAGTTGCTTATCGATTAGATCTACTGCCTTCATTGGAGGGAGTTCATAATGTTTTCCATGTCTCCCAACTGAATGGTTATGTCAGTGACCCTACTCATGCGGTTGACTACTCCGAGATTACTATTCGACCAGATCTGACCTATGAACAGCAGCCGGTTCAGATTTTAGATCGACGTCAGAAGACCCTCAGGAATAGAGTCGTCAATCTCGTCAGAGTGATGTGGCGTCGCGGATCACCTGGAGAATCCACCTGGGAATGGAAAGAGAAAATGTGTAAGCGTTATCCCCATTTATTTCCTGAACCCTAGCTGATAGAATTCCGGGGACGGAATTATAATAAGGTGGGTAGGATGTAACGACCACTTCCTGTAGTACGTATTTTGTACGTACACTATTAATAAATCGATTTAATTTAGAAATTACAATATGATTTCTATTGTTAGTTTTATTAGCCTGTACGTGTGATCTGACATCATATGAGTGATCCAATCGACTTCACGATCTTGATGACACTAATTTTGTCGTGTTCGGACATCATTAACGTGCAGTGGCAAAATCGTAATAATCCAAACATGTTAATCCTATTGATTTTTATAATCCAGTCATACCTTATATTATTAATAAATCTTAAGGCATCTTATAATAACTATTAAAATATCTTAAATAATAATTCCCCAATATCCTAACTACACATCCTTTCCAATAATAATCTAAATAATGACTAATTATCAAATCAAATCCTAACAATAAGTACCCATTATCTTAACCTAATATTATCTTAACCGCAACACAATCACGCAGTTAGAGTGATGTGGAGATTAACGAAGCCCAACCCACAATATGATCAAATCGTAACCGAACCCATGCATGATTCCATGTATGGAATCTCAACAAACTCATGGGATCTAAACAACCCCACACACAGCACTCATCCCCAACCCACGTACGTGCTCACCCATATCCAGTGCATGGCGATCGAATCTTAACAACCCAACCTGACAGCATCTTCCCGTTCTCCTCCTTTTCTTCTTCATATAACCCACAGCAGCGCCTCCTCAGTCACGCTAAAACCCATCGACGCCCTCCTCCTGTCAATCAAATGCCGACACCTCCCCAACTCCTTTCTCCAGCAAGCAGCAGCGGCACCCTGCTCTGGCGTCGTATCCGCCGTCACCTCGACCTTCCACCACGACCCTTGTTCTCCCTGCCACAATCTCTGCGAGCTTTCACCTCCCCTCATCCCTTTGTCGTGCCTTCCCAGCCATGAACCCAACCACCGACTCCGACCTCTGCCTCGTCTCCGGCCCATCGGAACCAGAACCCAGGCGAACCCATTGCTGCGCTCTCCGACCACTCCCCGTCGACCACCCTCTCACTTCGCCGCGGCCACTGCTCCTTCGACCCAACGACAGACCTCGCCTCCCCGCCTCCAGCACCTTGCGCCATCTTCCGTAGCGCCTCAACACCACCGCAGTCTCCTCCACACAACTCCGCAGACAAACCTCGACTGTCACCCCTCCGTTCGACCCAGTTCTCCGACGACAGCGTCCATCGCCCAAGTGCCCTCCGACAACCTCCGACGACAACACCTCCTTGACCAAGTCCGACGTTCGAACGTCTCGTCCACCGCTGTACACGCCGTGCCATCCCACTGCACCATCGCCCGCCGTCGACTCGTCATCACCGCCACCTGCAAGGGAAACGCATCGGCATCACGTAAGTCGTATCATTATTTTTACATAGTAGGTTAATTAAGTTAGCGGTAATTAAAACATCAAATGTTATAACCTTAGTTCTATAAATAAGGTTGCATGTAGTAAGTAGTAACAGTGCGGGACATGCATGAAATTTAGGTATATACACATAAAGAACACAGTTTGATTATGCCTGCATGACCTATTACTAGCTGTATATAATATACTAGAAAACATCGCAGCACCAACAGTTGATTTCGTTGGTGCTGACTGCAGCACCTACGGTTTTAACCGTGGGTGTTTGCAACGCCAACGGTCTGTAGCCCGTTGGAGCGATAATTGTAGGTGCTGTACAGCACCAACAGTTTGTTTGTAGCACCAACAGTTTGAACTGTTGGTGCCATTAATTTTAAATATTTAAAACCTTTTTTTAAATTTATTTTCATTTTGGAAGCCACATAGGAAGTTGACATGGCAAAATGGATTAGAATTATCCACATAGGATGCCACGTCAGCACATTGACACGTAGGATGCCACATCAGCACATTGACAGGTAGGATGCCACGTCAGCACGTGCAATAGGGTTTAATTTCTGCATGTGAATGTCACGTGATTTCACAGCACAAACGATATCATCCGTTGGTGCTACTACGTTGCAAAGACAAACCGAACAAATGTATATTTTTAAATAAAATCATTTCAAAATGATAAAATATTTAATCATCTTAATTCACTTCCCAATATGTAAACACAAACAAACACAGATCTTAAAATCAACTCAATAAATTTCTCATTGACTTAAATAGCACTATTTATATCTTAAGTTCAACATAAAAGTAAATATTACAACACAAACGTTTGTTATTACAAATTTATACTACTATATCTAAATAAAACAGTCAAAATAACTCCAAAATGTCAATAAATTATCCTAAAAATTATTCATCTTCAAATTGACTTGAATAACTTGGTGCAGCTTGATCTTTATTTGCATGTTTAGCCCGAATCGCAGCATCATACAATGCGTCCAACCCATCACTACCAAACCATCCTATTATTTGATCCATAGGTAATTGTGGAACCATAGACTCTGCAGATCGTCCAATACCTGGAGTTGGACAAGAATTCTCCTACAATCAAATATAGATATAATTAAATTTAAGTTTAAATAACATAAACACATATATAAAAAGATAAAAAATCTAATTATTCTATACTACTTATTGACATAAATATGCACATAATTCATAAAGTAAGGCTACATACCATCTGCTCCTTAAGTTGATTATTTTCGGCTTGAAGCTTCTTACATTGTTCTTTAAGTTCTCGCTCCAATCGTGTTTCTTTATAAATGTTATTCAGCTTCTTCCTAGTTGGCCCAAGCCCAAGACCCCTTTCATATCCACCATGGTGACCACCACTTACTGCATCCAGTATAGGTGTCAAAACAGAAAGATTTGATCCGCTTGATAATTCCATACCTTGATTTTAAATCTCAGCTCGAACCTTGTCCTATATTTTAAATTTCAAAACATTAATTAGGAACAAAGTTTTTTCTAAAAATATGTAAATGAGTAACCAATAATTGTGTAAAACTTACAGCATAACGACGTGTACTCTCATTCGGATATATAATCTCTCCCGACTCTGGCTTTGTTAACGTATGGGTGCTTAACCAGACATCCCATGCTGTACAATTGTCAGCTCCCATCTTCTCGATCTGCCCATAGTATGAAACAAATTAATATATTAATAAATATTTATTGATTTTACTTTATAGAGTTAATCACTTACAACTTTTTCCTCCGCACGCGACATACAGTCGCTATCACCTGTATAAGTCCCAGAATCATTCTGGTTTGAGTTACGGTTAGCACTGTTTCTAATTGATTGAGCCTACATAGAAATAAATTTAGATTGTTAAAATAACCAATAAAAACAAAGTAAACTAGAAAAAAATTATTGCAATGAAACCGAAGTCCCTGCTATATGAACCATTGCATATGTAAGGCAATAATTGAAACTACAATTCACTTACTTGACTATGTTATTGAAATTACATTTGAACTACTATTCTTGCATATAAATAATTCAAACAAGCATATGTTAAGCAATATCATATCATGCATGCAGTTTCAATTTCATTGCAAAGGATTAATATATGCAAAGGAGTCTAACAAATGGCATTGTTAAGGGGACAAGATATGAACTTATAAACAATAGACACTAGACACTGAAACTATTAACAAACGTTATATGTGAGCAAGACCAAGTAAGACAAAAAAAATTAGTATAAAGATTGATGGTCTATACAAACTGTTAATACAGGATAAGCATAATGCTAAATGTCTGTGGAGAATGGCCAATTAATTGTAAGAGGCCAAAAATGCAATGGGCGTCTACCGTTGCAGTTAGCATACATTTAGCGTAACTCCGATACTACTGCATAAGTCTGCTAAAAAGTCTATATCAGAATGTTTGTTCAATATAACTGAGCTATTACTAACAAACATAAGTTAAGGCAGTGCCAAATTCCATTGCAATTTTCAGATAAGCTAGCATGCTAATCTCACTGAATGACTCCATAACCATCAGATGAGATATCGACTGTTGTTTTATGTGGGTAACAGGATAATTTGGATAATAGGAGCTGGTGGATCTCACTCCAGCTGGTGAATCTCACTCCACTCTCCAGAAAAAAAGCAGACATCAGAGGATATGTTTGCTTGTGTCTTATCTGATTCCCTCCAAAGATTAGCTTTTACAATTGGTATGGTAAGACACTGAAGGACGTCAGCATTGAAGTCTTGAAAATGTACAGTGGCTGCACCCTCTTTCCAATATTAAAGAAATACAAGCATCAATTCAGCCCAGATAAACAGATTTTTATAACAGTAACTCTATTACTTCAATACTTGTAAAGATCCCAGGGAGCCCATGACCACATCCAAGCTGACAAAAGGAAAATTTAGCATCCTTCACTCAGTTATAACCCCAGAGAATCAAGGTCCACATCGTATGTTGTTATTTTGGAGTAGCAAAAGGAATTTGGCATTAAACTGATGAAACCCTCAACCTGAGTAGATCTCTTCCTTGAGGTTAAAAAAGGATGATCTGTTTGATGGTGTATTTTTACTTTCAATCGTAAGATTAGCATGTATAATGAACTGAATGAGACACATAACTCCGATAAGCTAGCATGTGGTCCTTAATGTTTAACTTTCTATGTACTCATAAGCTAGCTGTCTCTAATGAAAGCTAGCTGTCTCTAATGAGACTACATAATGTTCGCTTAACAGTTACTAATGAGAAGCATGATATTTTTTACATTATATGTCTCTTTTTGAATACGCATAATGTTCCAATTTTTGAATACACATAATATCACATAAAAAGAGTACACAGATATATTTTTTACCAACTTAACAGTTTCTTGCAAACAAGCATCCATTGGTTACCAAAGATATTTGAATGCCGCAAAAGCAACTCACATGGATCAAACTAATCAAAATGTATGGCAAACAAATTGTATGCAACTTAAAGTCTCTGTGTAATTCGTTTCAGAAAAGTATGCAAACAAATTGTATCTAGAGGTTGGCTTACACATAAGTATGCAAGTTAATTAATTCAAAAGCAAGAATATGGAATCCGGTGGCAACATATGAAAATTATTTGCCAAAAGAAAATTTTGCAGTCAACACCTTTTCTTAGCAAATCTTCTGAATACCTCATAAAAAAGCAAAAAGCAAAAACTGAAAGGTCAATGTTGTCTATGAAAGATCTTAAATTAGAAAATGGTCAGTTTTCAATTGGAGTGGCTCATGTTGTCTATGATGACGATGAAAAGAGGAAAATTGAACTCATGGTTATTATTGGTCATAAATTCCATATCATCATAACATTTTTATAATAGAAGTAGAAAAAAATTGAAAATACTGAAATTCTTTACACATCAAGCAATATTATTTCTATTTAACATGTACCTTCTTTGCATCACTATCCAAAAATGCACATAGTGCAGGCCACGCAGACAAATGTATCCTTCCAAAATCAAGATCATTTTCGATCGCTTTACGTTCCGTTTGAGTCGTTGATGCTTTCCATCTTAGAAAACAATTAAATTTAATAGTATTTCTGCGCCCTATCACTTTGCTCTGCATCGTTTTCCTCATGTATTCTCTAACTCTTTCCTCATCCCATGGAAGCCGTCTTTCTTTTTCCTCATCCTTAGGATCCAAAGGACCAAAAAATTCATAATAGTCCTAGATAAAACATACATTTATTAATAACATGTATAAAAATAGATTCAATGATTAAAATTTTTGATATAATAGTCCAGAATATAATTATACCTGTGCTTCAACAAAAAATCTCTCAAAATTCTTCTCATGTTCTAGACCCCAGTTCATGTGTAGTGGATATCTAGCATAATTAGAAGCTTCGAAACCGCAATATCTAGAAAAAAACATTTGTATATTCCCCAAGTGGACGACAACTCTCACTCCAGTAGATAGGTCGCTTTCCTTCACCTTTTGAGAAGTCTGGCTTTAAGCGTCGTGATTTATTTGGACCCCTTATACCACCAACCCGTTTAACATTACCTGACACGCCATAACGAGCTATACGAGTGACAAGTCGCTGAGCCTCACGACGTGGTCTATAGCTTCTTCTTCGAAATTCAAGTGGGGGTGCTGAAATTTCATCACAAAAACGGTGAATTGCATCCATAAATAATTAGAGGACGCACAAATTGAGAATAAATGATACAAGCTAGAAGTCATGGTCATCCGAAATAGTATAAAAAATAGCAGTGTTGGTAATATAGCTACTGTGCTATTTTGTATAAAGAATAGCATAGTTTGCATGTTATGTTGTGTTTTTATTGGTTAGAAATTCTTATGCATAGTCTGCCACATAATTCAGGGGAACTTTAATTGTGAAACTATAATATCAACTCGTTTTGACTTAAAGGGACTGTTGCTGACAACACTTTACATTCCAGGCATTCTACTGATTGTGAAGTTGCCTTATGTCACTCATGGCTTACCTTTCATATCTGCTGGCTGAAGTGAGTATAATGTCTAAATTACTAAAATTTCCGTATTTCAATCTCCTTTCCAGGTCTGCATGCCAAATGCTTTTGATGTGAACTGGTTCCATCATGCTGAAACATTTTGTTTCTGTTGCAGTTGTTAGAGTTAAGTGGGATTCTCACAGTATTCTTCTGTGGAATAGTAATGTCTCACTACACCTGGCATAATATAACAGAAAGCTCCAGAGTTACCACTAGGTATGAAAATTATCCTAACTACCACTTAATGTTGCAAATTTCTGTGATTGCTTTAGGAGTTTCCTCGTGTGATTTTCACAATTTGTTGACATAATTTTTCATGCTTACTTTTACAGGCATGCTTTTGCTGCAATTTCATTTATTGCTGAGATTTTCATCTTTCTTTATGTTGGTATGGATGCGCTGGATATTGAAAAGTGGAAGCTTGTGGAGCACAGGTTTAATTTCAACTGAATCCAGTGGACTATTTGTAAACTTATGACTCTCTTGGAATTTTTGATCCCACTTTGACGCCTTTTGATGACTGGCTAAATTACACATATATGTATTTTCTTTTATTACTCTCATCACAAAGAGTTGCACAAGGAAAGATAAAATGGATAGGCAGGGAAGTGGTGGCTCTTCTCTCCTCTTTTGCCCTCTTCTTCTTCTTCTAACATGCATTATGTGAGCTAAAGTTAGACACTCTTCTTGAGATAATCCTTCTCTGGCATGCTTATTAACAAAATGACTACCATGACACTTCACAGCATTCATGCCATGGGTATCAGGAAGTGTTTAAAAGATAAATTCTGCCACCATTACTACCTTACAGTACTAGATGTAAATTAAATTCTTCTCTTTTAATTATTCCATGTTCTAAGTTATTTTCAAATCATAATATAGGTGACAAGAAGAGAGAAATAAATAGTATATAAAAATGATTCATGCAGCCAAAAACATATAAAGACTTACTAGATTCATTAGATTCAGATGACCGCATTGTATCATCTCTAATGGTGCGTTCCGATGGTTGTGATTGAACATTATCGTTTCCACTATGAAGCTCTTGCAAGCTTTTTGACTTTCTTTTTCTACGGGAAATCGCTCGTGATGGTCCCGCCCGGATTGATGAAGCTTCTACTAAACGATTCATTATCAACTGCAAAGTTTATTAGTATAAGTAAAAAAGAAAAAAGAGTTACAATAATTTAAAATATTCAACAGTTGAATTAATTTAAAATTTAAGGCAATCAAAATATCATTACATTTTCTTCCTTTTGGAAGTTGTTTTGCTGTTGGAAGACTTTTTTCTCTTGGAAGATTCTTCTTTGTTACATCGTAATAGTAAATCTTCTGAAACTTCAATAGGCTCAACATCATTCCTAACCCGGCTATTATCACCAATATCCGCATATATTTCGTGATTAGAAATGGATGGCTCAAGTAAGCTCAAATGATCAGTATCCTCTACATCATCTTCATGAGTATTCTGTGAATAATTATTTAGTTCAGGCACATCATATGTGCCTCTTGCCTTCCACCGACATACGACACTCCAACATGCACGCTTAAGGTCTTTAGAATAGTAAACCTGTTGTGCGCTCTCTGGCCAAATATAAGGTTCATTTACATAGGCACTCCGATGAGTATTCACAAGTGTCAAACCATACTTATCTTTTACACAACCAATCCCATCTTTAGTATCATACCATGTGCAGCGAAATATAAAGTAAGGAGCAGTGCGTCCTTGGTAGGTAATTGCTATAATGGCATTAAGCACGCCATAATATGCATAACCATTAGCGTCAATTGTTGCAATACCACTATTTTGTGTGGTTCGTTCGATGTCTATGCTTTGGATTTCAAATTTACATCCACCAATACTGAATCCTTTGTAGTACATGACATCCATATTGGGAAATCCAACTAAACTGACAAGTTCATCATCTATTTTTTCCCCATGATCTATCAAATTGTAAATCTGAAAAATTAAACAAATTTTTATCAACAAACAAACAAACACACACACACATATAAAACAAAGAGCCGTAATATGGTTTAACTTAAACACTTACATAGGAACGAAACCACTTGCAAAAAGTATTCTCATGTTCTATACATACTATTGAATCTTCCATTTGTAGGCCTAATTTTCTTGCAATTTCTGTTTGATGTAACCTGGATAAGAAAGAAAGGATAATCAAACATATTTTTGACCATCAAAAGCTAGAAATTGCAAACATAATTTGCAACTTACTCTCTATATGGATCTAAGCAGTTAAGAGAGAGGAGTATAAACTGATGGATTGCATGAGCCTCATCAGCTGATAAATGTTCACTGGATCCTTTATCAATAGGACCATCAACAATGCGCACATGCCTATTGAGTCTTGTCTCAACACTTTCCTCTAGATAACGAGAACAAAAAGTATTTACCTCATCTAAGAGGTAACCTTGTTCAATTGAACCTTCAGGCCGACTCTTGTTGCGTACATATTTTTTAAGAGTTAGCAAGTACCTAAAACAATGTAACAAAGAATTAACCATACAAATGAGAGTTGAAATGGTATTAAATGACCACAAATTAATAGATATAAATACCTCTCGATTGGATACATCCATCGATATTGTACAGGACCAGCAAGTTTAGCTTCAGTTGCTAGATGCATGGATAAGTGTATTATGATATCAAAGAATGACAGAGGGAAAATTTTTTCGAGCTTGCATAAGATAAAGGGTATATCCTTTTCTAGCTTCTCCATCTTCTTTATATCAATATTTTTGCTACACAATTCTCGAAAGTACGTACAATAATAATTAAGCACTAGACCAACAGAATCCTTCATTGATGTTCTAAGGGCTAATGGCAATAGGTGTTCCATTAGGACATGATAATCGTGGCTTTTCAACCCCACAATTTTCCCTTTATGAACTTGTACTTTCGTAGAAAATCTCGATGAAAACCCTTCAGGCAATTTTAACTCATTTAATACTTGTAAAAACCTTTGCTTTTCTTCTTTAACCATATGGTACTCAGCATAAGGCATTATGTATACTCCAGGCTTATTTGGTAACTGTATGGGATGCAACTCCTTCTTTGCATTCTTTGATCTTAAATCAAGGCGTGCCTTAAGGTTGTCCTTCGATTTCCCATCCTTACATAATACGAGATCAATTATATGCTCGCAAACACCTTTCTCAATATGCATCACATCCAAGTTGTGTCGAATCAAATTTGTTTTCCAATAAGGCAACTCGAAGAAAATACTTTTTTTATTCCATCCAGGCACAGGAGATTTGTTTTTATTATGATTCTTTCCAAAGATCACATTATTAAAACCCTTCCACTGATTAAGTATATCTTTTCCTGACAACGGAATAGGAGCCTCGCCGTGTTCCTCCAATCCAGTAAAACTTTCAGCATCAAATCTGTAAGAATGATCCAATGGTAAAAAACATCGATGAAATGGGTAGACAACTTTCCTACTGTATGGAAGATGAATGCTTCCTGTCTGAAGATGACATTGAGGACATGCTTTATATCCATGTGTCGACCATCCTAATAACATGCCATACGCTGGGAAGTCATTAATGGTCCATAATAATGCTACACGTAACCTGAAGTTTGTATTTGTCACTGCATCATATGTCTCCACACCACTTTCAAATAAAGATTTTAGTTCATCAATTAGCGGTTGGAGATAGACATCAATATCATTTGAAGGTGAGTCAGGACCATCAATAAGGAGAGACAAAGTGAAGTAGGATGGATCCATAGCCAACCATGGCGGTAGATTGTAATTCACTAGTATTACAGGCCATGTGCTATGATTAACATTCGGCTGTCTAAAAGGGTTAAACCCATCACTGGCAAGGCCAAGCCTGATATTACGAGGGTCTTCATTAAATGTTGTATTCACCTGATTGAAGTGCTTCCATGCCATAGAGTCTCTTGGATGGCTCATTATTCCATCCTTACTCGGAGCAGCAGAATGATGCCAAACAACCGCCTCTGCTGTTTTTTTGGACCTGAATAGTCGTTGCAACCTTGGTGTTAATGGAAAGTACCTTACTACCTTGAAAGGTATATCTGTACCTTTGCCATTTTCTTTCATTTTCTTATATCTATTTTGTTTGCATACAGGACAAACTTTTAGACTTCCATGTTCTTTTCGGTATAACACACAATTGTTAGGGCATGCATGAATCACCTCCGATTTTAGACCCAAGTTAGACATCATTTTTTTTGCCTTGTACCAACTCGAAGGGACATTATTATTAGGTGGCAATGACTCCTTTAGAAACTCCAAAAGCATCGTGAAAGACTTATCGCTCCAACCATTCAAGCATTTAATTTGAAAAAGCCGAACAAACCATGAAAGCGAAGAATAACTAGCATTTGGATATATTGGTTCCTTGGCATTTTGCAAGTACTTCTCGTACATGTCTGTATTCTCAGAATTATAGGCATTTTCTGAAGGACATGTCTCTCTAAGGGAATTAGATCCACCTATGGCATCCTCTATCATAGCTTCCATATCACCCCCATCAAAGAAAGTTGCATTATCATTTTCCTTTCTTTTTTCATTGGACCGATCATCAATCTCTCCATGATCCATCCAAATATCATAACCTCTCACAAATCCATGTCGGCCAATATGAAACTCAACTGTATTCCTTGTGTGGTAGTAAACGTTCTGACAATTGGTGCATGGGCATGCTATTTGAGTGACACCTTCTGGAATGTTTTTAAATGCAAAATTTAAAAATGCATCCATTCCTTTTCGAAATTGCATTTTCTTTCGGTGTGCTAAGTCAACATACATCCACGACTTATCACTGACATAGTCAAACTCCATGGTTCTACAATGAAGACAACAAAGAAACAACCGAAAATTCACAATTAAGACATCAATGAAGCAAAGAAATAACTTTTCCAATTAAGCATAGCTTAAAGCAACCACTGCCTTAAGCTATGCTTCAATTTACCTTGTTTAAAATAGACAAAGAAAATGATGGATAGATATTAAACAATATATTATTAGCACTGATCGATATTCAGTGCCACAAAAATGAAAAGATACGAAGGCAAAGCCTATGGGACAAGTTAATCTCCAAGCTGGCATTATAATAACTTGAAGGAACAAATAGGAAGCAAACAAGTAAATAGATGTAATTGGTGGGGCTATAATTATTGCCCTAAAAGTATATCTTACAGGAATTTAATGTGTGTACGCTAGATATATTGACCATAATTTTCTATTATCCTAACAAAAAAGGGCTTACTAAATAAAGAAAAAAGACCATGGAATTCCTTTAATTCAACTTGTTTGAGTGCAAAGATAGAAACGAGGAGGTTCACATGTATTTTATGGTTCAAAACTATCTAAGGAGAAGAGTGGATCAGATCTTCGGAGATGTACGCATTGTCCAACTCTTTTAAACAAAACCTTTCTCAAGAAACCAACTATGTACATTCTCTACCATTCATTAAAATTTGGTTATATCACAATATGACCCAACTCATATCAATTGCCACAACACTTACAATGCTATCCCATTCTCTCAAAATCTCTCAATTATTTGGATGAATGGATGAGAAATCTCTTTCTATCTCAAAACAAAATCATAGCTTTTGATTTCAGCCCTTTCTAGCTTCTGTATAGCCCACCATTGTCAGCCACATGGCTTATGACTAGTGTGGTCTTTAAGTATGGTTTTCTGACCTGACTTCTTATAGATAATTGAGCATGCATAATATTTTTAAGAATTACACATATTTCATTTTGCTTTTGCATATTTATCTACATGACCCATTTTTTTATTTTGCAAGGAGAGCGTTCCATCATCCAATCTTATGCAACGTTATGTTTTTGGATTATTTTGAGTATGTGTGTCCATTATTCAGTAGATTAGAGATTAGAGTTTAACTGATATGACCATTCATAAAGGAGAAAGTTTCTCTCTGAAATATTTGTGATATGTATAGAACTGTTGAGCTCGTGTCACAATTTATAGATCCTTCAAACTTCATTAATGACAAATTAAGCATGATACATTAAGGAAATGGGGCATAAGCCATCACCTAACCTAACTTATGTGACACTTGCGTGAGATGCCAGCGATATCTATCAAATACTTCAATTTATTTAGGCAATCCAACTCATTCATTTTGATATGGTTTGCTTAAAATGTAAACTTACAAAAAAATCATACAATTTGCATATATCTAACCCATTCGCAGGGCCGGCCCTGCCCCAGGGCAAACGGGGCAGCCGCCCAGGGCCCCAACGTCCGAGGGGCCCAAATTTTTTTTTTAATTTTGCAGCTTTTCATTGATTGCTAGTTCTTTCCGTCGGTGCATAGCCTATATCTAACCGACGCGTGCATAGCCTATATTTAATTTTGCAGCATAGGGACTTGGGGCCCGCACAGTAATCTAACCGACGCCAGGCTCCAGGGCATCACCTCAAGGGCATTAGCGCACAGTATAATTGAATAATTGAGTCCATATCAAGATATATCCAGCGCACAGTATAATTGAGGAATGAGGACCAGGTCAATGAGGTGATGAAGACTGAAGAGGTATGCCTGCATCTTCCTTTTGTGGTGATATATCCAGCGCACGCCGCACAATATAATTGAGGTGATGCAGACTCAATTATTCATTATTTTTAGACTTTTAGTATTAAGCCTGGAATTGGATTTGTAGTTTGTTATGTATAATTGAGTATTCGGTATAATTTAGTATTAAGCCTGGAACATAGATTGAGGTGATGCAGACTCACTTTTTCTTTTGTTCTTCACATATGTATATTAAAGAGCAAAATTGACAAAGAAATCAAAATGAAAAACTCCTTACTTTAAGGGAGGGGTGGGGGCAATAGACACTGCCTAATTCTATCACTAAATTAAAACATATCAACCACCATGCCAATGATAATAGCAGAAAGAACCAACAAACAACTTAATATTTTTTAGGCTCATCATGAAACCTAAGTAAACTCTAATAAAACCCTAATTCAAAACACTGCATAAACAATTTTGAGAGAGCCAGAAAGAGAGTACCTCCGTCATGTTTAGAAGAATATGGAGCCTCTGCTCAAATTATCGCCCTAATTCCCTCTGACAAGGGGATTGTGCCCCAAATTCGAGAATAAAAAGAGCTTGGATTTGATCAATTGGGAGAATCTAGGGCAAATTTACGGACCAATTGAGGTGTTCTTGTTGCCATTGGATGAAGAGGTATGCGGCATTTTACTGATTTTGTCTTCTCTCTGGCATTTTAGTATTAAGCCTGGAATTTAGTATTCAGTATAATTGAGGTGATGCAGACTCAATTATTCCTTTTGAGGTGATATATTCAACAAATTTTCTTTCTGTTCAAAAGATGTCGGTTCATGTGTAGATGATTCATTGATTTATTTCTATTATTGAGATTTATCATTGATGCCTTGTATTTTCTTTCTTTTGCCTAATGCCTGCACAAGCTTTGTCTGATTGTTGCTCTTTTTTTGTTTTCTTTATGGCTCATCTTTCATTTGCTGGCCAGTTCATGCCGAATAATAAATAATATGAGAGACAAAAATGCCAGAGAGAAGCCAACAAGCAAATTCTCCCAAGATGGAGACGATGTGCATTATGTAGGCACAAGAAACTCCAATAACTTGCTTTAATAATTGATTCTCGGAATGAAGGATTGAATCATTTACAAAAATGTCTTTATGTTGTTAATTTCCTCTATTTTCATCGAATTAAGCAAGTAAATCAGTAATTTCATTACAATATGACTAATGGCAACCAACATTCTATTGATATTGTCATCAGTGTTGTTAGACTTCGGACCGTATTGGGGGCTGAACCTGATCCATAAACAACCCAATTATAGGGTTGGTTAATGATAGGGTTTCTAGCTTTTTTCATAAATAATGTTTGAATTGAGTTTAAATAATTTTACTTCCTTTTTCTTAACTTGTGTTTATTGTTCTTTTGTTTTTACAGCGAAGATCGACTTTGGTTAGCTCATAGCTGTGTTAAAATCAGCGCCGCTTCACTATCCAGGTTCTATCGTTCTATTACATTGTTTTAATTTTTAATTTAAAACAATGTTTCCTAAAAAACATGCATCTGGTAACGAAAAAAGAAAAAGGAAAAAAGAAGAAGAAGAAAAAATTAAACCTCAAAAAGGGTCTATTCAAAAACTTTGGAATAAAAGTAAATTGCAAAATGTTTTTTCTGAAAACCAAGTTGAAAACGAGGTACATGAAGTAGCGAAAGATTCTACAGAAGATGAAAATGTGATGAATGAAGAAACAACACATGTATCCGAAAATGAAAATAATGTAAATCAAGAAACACCAAATTTGTCTGAAAACGAAAATGAGATAAATGAAGAAAGAACAAATGTGCTTGAAAATGAAACTACTGAAAATAATGAAGAAAGAGATCATGTGTCTGAGTGTTTAGATTCTTCGTTATCTATGAATATATATGATCCCAGAGTGGGGGATGGTTTAGATTCAAAAATGAGAGATTTACTTATTGAGAATGGTCCAATTAGAGATGCAAATATCAATTTTCCTAAAGATAATTACAACCGGGGGTTCTCCACATATTATTTTGATCAAAAATTAAGAAATGGAGAACTTATTGATAGGAAATGGTTGGTTTACTCAAAGGATTTAAATAAAGTGTATTGTTTTTGTTGTAAAGTTGTACGGTTTGTCCGTTCTAAAAGTCAATTAGCAGATGTAGGAATTGATGATTGGAAACATTTAAGTGAAAAGCTTAAGCAACATGAAGATAGTAGTGAACATCTTACCAACCTTAGAGCATGGGCTGAACTCCGAGTTAGATTAGAAACAAATCAAACAATTGATAAAGAATTTCAAGAACAAATCAAGAAAGATACAGAACATTGGAAACAAGTTATGATTAGAATAATTTTTGTTGTTAAGCGTCTTGCAATGAATAATTTGGCATTTCGTGGAACAAATGAAAAAATTAATGAGGATTCTAATGGAAATTTTTTAGGCTTTCTAGAATCAATTGCTGAGTTTGATCAAACAATGAAACATCATTTTCGACTTATTCAAAATAAAGAGATTCATTATAATTATCTAAGTCATAAAATACAAAATGAATTAATTATCATGTTGGCATCAAGTGTGAAGAATGCAATAATAAAAAAAATTAAAGAAGCTAAATACTTTTCTGTGATTCTTGATTGCACTCCTGATGCTAGTCACACTGAACAAATGACTTTAGTGATTAGATGTGTTGATGTTAATAGCTACCCAACAAAAATAGAAGAGTATTTTTTAGAGTTTTTAAGTGTGGAAAACACATCTGGGTTGGGTCTTTTTGGTGAATTACAAGCTGCTCTTAACTCTCTTGATTTGAATATTAATGATGTGAGGGGACAAGGGTATGATAATGGATCTAATATGAGAGGAAAACACCAAGGTGTCCAAAAAAGATTTCTTGACATAAATCCTAGAGCTTTTTATATGCCTTGTGGTTGTCATTCTCTTAATGTGGTTCTATCTGATATGGCAAATTCGTGTTTAAAAGGTAAATCATTTTTTGGAGCATGTCAAGCTTTATATAATGTGTTTGCTAATTCAACAAAGCGATGGAACATTTTACTTGAATATGTGGATGATTTAACTTTGAAGTCTTTGTGTGTAACAAGATGTGAAAGTCGTATCGAAAGTGTAAAAGCAATAAAAAATCAAGCTCCTAAAATAAAAAATGCTTTAATAAAATTAGCTGAGGTTTCTGATGATCCAAAGATAAGTTGGGATGCTGAGAAATTAGTATCAAATGAATTGTCAAGTTTTGAATTTATTTTGAGTTTGGTTATTTGGTATGAAATACTGTACAAAATAAACTTGGTGAGTAAAAACTTGCAATCTAAAAATATGCATCTTGATGTAGCTATTGAAGGTTTGAAAGGATTAGTTTCTTTTTTTGAAAATTATAGAGAAAATGGTTTTACTTCTGCTATCATTGATGCTAAAGAGATTGTTGATGAAATGGAAATTGAACAAGTGTTTCAGGTAAAACGTAGGACTATAAGAAAGAAACATTTTGATGAAAATCCTAATACAGAAAGAGAACAACAATCTGCTCAAGAAAATTTTAGAACCGACTACTTTCTTATTTTAGTTGATATGGCAATTTCTCAATTGAAAATTAGATTTGAACAAATGGAACTTTTTGACTCTATATTTGGCTTCTTGTTTGATGCATCACGATTAATTTCATTGGATGATGAAGGTATGAAAAATTGTTGTCTTAAACTTGAAAATGCTTTAACACATGGTGAGGATTGTGATATTGATTCAAAACGTTTGCTTTCAGAATTACAAATATTGCAGGTAATGCTACCAGCTGAAGCTTATCAATATGGAGATCCATGGAACTCCATTAAAGTTATGGAGTTTGTAAAAAAGATGGATATGTTTCCAAATATTTTGGTTGCTTATAGGGTTTTACTAACTATACCTATTACTGTGGCATCTGCAGAAAGAAGTTTTTCAAAATTAAAATTGATAAAATCTTATTTACGGACAACTATGACTCAAGATAGGTTAAATGGATTAACAATATTGAGTATTGAAAAAAATATGTTGAAAACTATTGATGTTGAACATATAATTGATGATTTTGCTTCTAAAAATGCAAGGAGGAGTCATTTTAGATGAGATGCGGTTTATATGTGATTATTGTGCAGGTACAACATACAAAATTTTCAGAAGCAAGAAGTAAGGTGTGAATAGGCCAAGAGTTCCAAATCAAGCCGAGCCAGACGTGGAGTGGACCAAGTGGTCATAATGACATGTTCTCATTTGCTAATCCTTGTATTTGTTTTATTTTAAGGGGTATTGGTTTTATGTCCCCCCTATTTTGGACCATCTTTTAGCATATCAATAAAAATTTCAGGCGTAGGGATGAGCCTCCTAGCATTGCACTTGGCTAGGTTCCAAACCCAAAAAAAAATTTAGTATTTCAATTTTTAAAAAATCATATTTAAGGGGGCCCAAATTTTTAACTCGCCCTGGGCCCCAATATCTTCAGGACCGGCCCTGCCCATTCGTGGGTCACAATCGGCCATGCATGAAAGGTTTTCGAACAATAGGACACATGGAACTACATTTATCTTGAACATGAACAACAAGTATTATTATCAATCCGAAAGATGTGTATCATAATAAAATTATTAGGATTCATCAGAAAGCTGATATTTTTGAAAAAAAAAAGATTAAAGAAAGCGATCGAGAGGAGATTGATTTACCTAATTCTTGAGGGTTTCCTCGAGGATACCAGAAACGATCCCGATCTCCGGGCTTAATCTCGACGCGATCTCGTCTGAGGTGAGCGATCTCGTTACTGGACGATCTCGACGCGGGCGTCAGAGGCGAGCGATCTGCTGGTTTGATTTCGTTAGGGTTTCTAAGAGATGAAAAGAGCGGGGGGATTGGCGAATGATTTGAGGGATTAAAGTAGACATGAGAAAATTTGGGGGGAAAAAATTAGTAAGAGCGCGCCGCTGAAAAAATTAATTTTTTAACCAAATCGCACATATATCTGGAACGTTCCTTAATTAATGGGCAGGGGCAAAACGTGGACAGTATTATATATTAAAAGTACGAAGAGAAAACAGAACCCCATAGTGGACGAATGGTTAGGACGTTGGATAACCCACGGGAGGTCTTGACATCAAATCCCGGTGCTGTTATTTATGATTTATAATTATTTGATATTTACTATTTTGTTTTGTATGTTAAACACTTTTTTTTAGTTTTGTATTTTTAAGAAATAAATAAAATCTAGTTTATTTTTATGGTTCTATATACTTTCTTTATATTTTGATATACCTCCAAATTTGTACCAAATATGACAAGATGACATTATGTAACGGGCCAAAACAAATATAAAATAATAATATTTAATGATTAATAATTTATGTTTAATTTTTAAACTACTTGGTAATTTATGTAGGAAAGTATATTTAGTTAGATCATTGCATGTTATTTCTACATGTTTAAAACTGAAGTTACGAAAATAAAACAAAATTATAAAATCTTGCATAGAATTGATATGAAGAGAAACAAAATTTGGAGGGAAAGAAACTAAATGGATGGATAATTTAGAGATAAAAATTTCTTTTACACATCATCTGACACGTCATCTGACACGTCAGATTATGCAAAATAGATAATGTGAGCTCCAACTGTCTTTACCGTTGGTGCTGTGATTACTCATTATTATTATTATTTCTAATTCAATTAATTAGAAATAGCACAGCAACAACAAAGTAACCGTTGGTGCATATACAAAATAGCACCGACGGTTGGCCGAACTGTTTGTGCTGCAGGGTTTTCTAGTAATTAGTAACTCATATTAAGATGCTAGTTATTAGTTTCATCCAATGTTACTATTTTCATCTAATGTTACTTTATCTTTTAAACAGACTTATATTAGTAGCTGTAGGTAATAGTTACTTATACATTAGCTACATGTCAGATGTTAGTATATACACTGTATATGTTAGTTTTGTAAACGGTACATATCAATCCACAGCATGAAACTACATGTATGTAATGAGATATATTGAATAAACAACTAGGTAGAGGTAAAACTTAATAACGTGACTAATACCTTAAAGATCTTTTAACCGATATGGAAACCCAACTTTGCAGAATAAAACGCACCTTACGCTTCGATTACTTGGACACCCAACACCTTTCCCAGGCAAGTATTTTTATCGTAAATGATTTAAAATTTTGATTTGTGCAACCTTAATGCTAAGTTCTATTTTTAATGAGCTTGTCAAATTTAGAATGATGAACTAAACATTATAATTGTATTAGCTGTTTTGGAATCAAATGGAGGCGTAATAATGTTATTATTTGTTGGAACAATTGATTATCTGCATGTGAACATAAGGAACTAAACTGGACAGAGGGTAGGACACAACCCTCAAAATACATATGCAATACCATCGAATACAGATGGGATGAACCTAGTCGAAGACTAGAACAGACACTTGGGTGGGGTTGGTTCATGTAGTAGTGTCTGTAAGTGTGTCTTGTACATCTTACGGCTACTTCCATACCACACTAATGGAAGCAAGCATCTTGGCCATTTTCCAGGTTAGGGATGTCAAGAAGCATCACGGTAAACCCTCGATGATAGGGTGTATCGAGAACACTATACCTATTCAAACATGAACTTACACGAGCACAAATAACTAAGAATATTCTATTTGAAAATGTGTTAACTTCTTTAAAATGCAAACTTATTTGTCTAATTAATTCAGCATGCTCAACTTTACTTTACGCACTTGTTTATCTTATCTGTGTCTGACGTTTCTTTCTATTGCTAAAGTTATTGTTTCCATTACTATAAAATCTTGCCGAGGCTTTTTGCTGACATATATTTCAATGAAATAATGAAATTATGAAATATATGTTTGGTTCAGAGACGGAGTATAGCGAGGACCCTACTTACGAGGTCCAGATTCAGGAGGCAGATCCTATGTACCAGAGCTCGAAGACATCGAGATTCTTCCTGCTGAGGACTAGACCACTGCTGCGGTCTCATTTTATTTATTTTTATTTATCATTGCAGGTGTGTTTCTCATGTAATAAATGTACGGCCATGCTAGGCCTAACTTATTTGTGTACTTGCTTTTGAACCCTGGGCAAAGTTGTAATAAATATCTGTGGTGTTTCTGAAAATTGCGGTTGTAAGAACCTGGTTGCTATTTTCACAAAATGCTTATTGTGCTTAAGTCAAAGAAGGAAGAAAAAGAAGTACTTCTTCTTTGCTTTAATCACATGCGGACCCACTCATGTTCTCGCTCCCAAGTACAATAGGAAGCGGGGCGTGACACACACACACTCTCTCTCTCTCTCTCTCTCTCTCTCTCTCTCTCTCTCTCTCTCTCTCTCTCTCTCTCTCTCTCTCTCTCTCTCTCTCTCTCTCTCTCTCTCTCCGTTTATCTGCGGATCTATCCTATATGGTTGTCTATCTAGGTGTATCTAGGTGTATCCTGGATAAGTGTATCCCTACTTGTATGCGTGTATATGTAGGTCTGTACCTGAGCATGTGTGTATATATACACATATGCAATGTGGATATAAATGTGATAGATATGGAATATATGTGTATACATGTTTGACGAATGTAAGCAAATGTTAATGTTTGATATATGGGTATTAGGATGCGTGTACTTGTTTGTATATTTATATGTATACGTGCTTGTGGTGTATAGATGGATATATAAATATATATATATACTAGGCATTACCCGTGCCCATAGGGCACGGTTTATTTAATCCCCCTTACAAATTTCACCCCCAAATTTTAAGTTTCCCCCCAAATTTAAGTTTTCCTCCAAAATTTAAGTCCCCTCAAATTTCAATTTTCAAATCTTCCCCACAAATTTCCCTCCAAAACTTATCACAATCCTAGTCATCAAGTCCTTGTCCTAGTCATAACCCCATATGTCCTAGTCATCTTTTCTTACTGTGACAAACATTCAAAATCTTCATCCTTTATAGAATAGATATATATATATGGCAATCTTCGGATGCGAAAAACCCGTGCGAAAGCCGTGCGAAAACATTTTTTGTATTTTTTTGAAATTTTTTTTCAAAATTTTTTTTTGATATTTAATCCATACAATTATATACCCCAGGGAAAATAATGGGTGAACCCATTGGGGATTAGAGCACACATCCACCCGTTACAAATTTAACGGTCTCAAAACGTGCGAATTTGATGAAATGCCTTGATCGAAGGCCAAATGACATTATTTCTCAACCATTATTTTTTAAGGGGGGTATAACAACATATAATATGGTTGGAAAAAAAATTTTGAAAAAAAAATTTAAAAAAAAAAGATAAAAACATTTTCGCACAGTGCGAAATGTTCTCATTTGAAGATTTACATATATATATATATATATGACTATTGTGGGAGTATGTGCGTAGGATATGTAAAAGTAGTTATATATAGCATATGAGGGGAACATATTATGTTTGTGCACTTTTATGTGTTTTGTGTGTGGTATATGTGCCTATCTGTGTGAGGCAGTAGGTGTGTTTTGTGTGTGGTATATGTGCCTATCTGTGTGAGGCAGTAGGTGCATCGCTATGGATGTGAGTTTATGTGTAAATTTATCTATAGTTATGATTGTGGGACCTATGTGACTTGATCATGCATGTGTTAGTACATGCATGTAGGTGTATGTGTGGATGTGACTAAATTTTGTGTGTATATAGATATTTATTGCATATAATTGTGAGTGAACTTATATGACTAAGTATTACGTGTATAGGGATCCGATGTACATACGATGTGATACCGTGATAGTGACCCTGTTTATCAAGTTACGGCGTGCAGATTGATGTGTATAGTTGTGTGTTTGTGCATGGATATAGACGTATATGTAAATATATAAACAGGTAGAGTATAAGTCGTTTATACTTGAATGTATCGTGATATGTATGAAAACATACCATTACATGTCATATGTATTAGTGCTTTATGTATCGTGATATGGATATGATGTGATGTCATATGCATATAGGTATGGGTAATGATTTGAATATGTATAAGGATACGTATAGAGATCTATTTGTGGTGTGTGTGCTGTATATGTTCTCATTCAGCTTATAATTCTTCCACTAAGGGGCTTGCGACGAAAGATCTGAGACGAACCTCCGTGCGTCATTCTCAACCTCTCCAAGCTCCCTCTCTTTTATAAGTTCTCTTACTAACTTAAGCATCAGAGGGGATTTGGGTCGGGACCCAGATCTGACCCCCCTGACGTTTCTTTGTGATGTAGATTGACGGAGTCTCAACCTCCTGCGAGGGTCGCTTCCGAGCTTCCCAGCCTCGATCTATCGACGTTCAAGCTGTTCGAGGGTCGATCGAGTACTGTACCCCAACCAACATCCATCAACCGACCCTGGTTCTACCAACCTATGGTCCCATTCAACTCGCTAAAGGGGCTCTGACTCAGCACGAAGGGTCCATGTCAGCTAGACAACTGTATCGATCATTTTTGGCCTTAACATGTACAGTTGATGCAGCGATGGTGATTCCAAAGATGACCCGACCGGGTTCTATACAATTCTTCCAATATGTCGCTACATTCAAGCATGCTAATGGACAGTCCTTCGGGGAAGCCTTGGAGAGGTTCGAAGGAATGTTCCAGATGGAGTCAGACCATGTGTGAGATGGTTCCAAGCTATTTCCTCTCTTCACTATAGGATTGCAGGGACCCTCATCGGAGTTCTTGAGGAGAATGCATCTGGCAACCTTCGAGGATCTAAGATATGCAGCATCTTTGGAATGCTTATTGGACGTAGCTCGATCTTCTGGCTCATTAGCCGTCACGGCAGGTAATTCAGTTGCGTGCGAGCTTGTTAATTTTATTATGAATCGTGTGTCTGCTGCAGGTACCATTAAGCAGGATATTCACGTTTGGTTTGGGGGAGGTATTATGCATTTTGATATTGCCACTCCTGATGAGACAACGTCACCTAGCACTACAGAGCCAGCTTGTGCCGTCGTCACTTTCCCCTGCCACCCACATGAGTCAGAGCAGCCTATACCATCAGAGGATATTATTGAGGAGGTCGTGCCTACAGTAGCGGAGCTGA
>CM061142.1:508534453-508569649 GCA_030789695.1 Scilla litardierei | reverse complement strand
AACATCACTCTTTCCCAGGGAGCGTATGTCTTAATGATGTTGTAAGGATGATGATCAGACACCACAATGTCTGACTTTGAGTCCCTTTTACTACTCAAATAATCTTCTGGACCCACATCCCGCATAAGAAGGATAGGATTTAAGAATCCTATTAGATCTTTTGTAAGCATCCATATGATGCAGATCTTTCATACGGCCATTTTGTTTAAGTCATGACTCTAAATCATCCGTCTGACGATTTTGACTTTAAACAGGTCTCATCTTTATTGTATCCGTCTGATATAATAAAGGCGGTTGCTCATGTGAGAGAGCCAACCTCAATCTGTCCGACATACTAGAAAACATAGCTGAGATTAAAAGAAAATGTACACAAACATTTTCAAGAAACTCATATTCAATGTCGAAAAAGAACTTATTCTTTTATTAATTTGATCTTTCATAGACATGGGAATATACATTGATTCAACTCAGCTCTTACGCAATCCTTGAGATGATAAGTGTTTGTAAAACACATCTTTGGGGATCGCCTTCGTTAGCGGATCCGCTATCATCTCATGCGTAGATATGTATCTTATGTCTACCTTCTTGTTCTTATCATAGTCTTTTGCAAAATTATCCTCTTAACCTCTTTCCAGTGTGTTTGCCCTGGATTGGATTGGTAATGACTTACCATCCCAACGGCAAAAACAGATGTCCGGTCTTGTACACATCATAGCTTACATAAGACTACCAGCTGCACTGGAATATGGAAATTTTTCCATAATTTCCATTTCCCTTTGGTTCTTAGGACACATCTTCAGACATAAATTATCACATATGCTTATTGGAATATCAATGGACTTATAGTCCTGCATATTAAAACGTTCTAGAACTTTCTTTATATAAGTCTCTTGTGAAAGAGAAAGAAGTTTCTTCGAACGATTCCTTGAAATCTTAACTCCAAGGATATATGCTGCTTCTTCCATATCTTTCATCTCAAATACTGATGAAAGCCAAGCCTTGATATCCATCACAAAGCCCTTGTCATTTCCGGCTATTAAAATGTCATCTACATATAGAGACATAATAACATACTTGCTCTTAATCCTCTTGATATATACACAGTCTTCATCAAGCATGAAAAAATCATTTGATAAGACAACTTCTTGAATCGTATATACCATTGCCTCGAGGATTGTTTAAGACCATATATGGATTTACGAAGTTTACAAACCTTATGTTCATTTTCTTCTTTTACAAACCCTGTTGGTTGTTCCATATAGATCTCCTCGTCCAATTCTCCATTGAGAAAGGCAGTCTTTACATCCATTTGATGTAATTCGAGGTCTAAGCAAGCTACCATAGCCAGAATCAGGCGAATCGAGTTAAAACGCACAACAGGTAAGAAGGTCTCTTTGTAGTCTATCCCTTCCTGTTGCGTAAAACCTTTCGCGACAAGGCGAGCTTTATATCTGTCTATAGAGCCATCAGCCTTATGCTTGATCTTGAGAACCCATTTGTTCCCAATAGCTCTACGTCCTCTGGGTAAGTCAACTAAGTCCCAGACTTGGTTAATTTTCATGGATTCTAACTCCTCCTTCATCGCTTCCATCCATTTGTCTTTCGTAGGGCATGATACGGCATGTTTGAAAGTAGCAGGCTCGTCATCATCTTGTAGTAAAGTCATAAAGGTTTGCGGAAATTCATCGTCAAATCTTAGAGGAGCCAACCTTGTACGACTACTACGTCGTATTTGAGATTCTTCAAGTCCTTGTTGACTTGAATTTAGATCAATTCTAATATCACTCCCACTTGGAATGTCGTTAGAAATCCTCCCACTTGGATCATTATTACCGTATGGAATAGGATTCGCGTCATTCGTATCATCCATTGGTGAAGTTTGAAATGTATTTTCGTCTTCACCAAGAATTCTCACACTCGAATGAGGTAATCCTTCTTGATCATTAATCTTAAATAGAGATAAGTCCTGACTTATCTCGCCCTGTCTTGGAAATTCATTTTCCAAGAAAGTGACATCCCTTGACTCAAATTCAATTAGACCTCCATTGTCTTCCTGACCAATGAAAACATAACCTTTGGAGTTTTCTGCGTATCGTATAAAGATACATTTCCTCCCCCTTGGCCCAAGTTTGCCATACTTATGGGAGGAAATATGTGCGTAGGATGCACACCCCCAAGGTTTCATAATGCTTAAGTCAGGAGACCTTTGGTTTCACAACTCAAAAGGAGTGGAGCTAACTGATTTCGAGGGTACGCGGTTCAAGATGAAAGCGGCCGTCAATAATGCATTACCCCAAAAGGTGATTGGCAAGTTAGCTTGCGCCATCATTGAACGGACCATTTTCATCAAAGTCATATTCCTCCTTTCAGCAACACCATTTTGTTGTGGAGTATAAGGCATAGTTATTTGATGAACTATGCCCTTTTCATCAGAAAGTTCCTTAAAACTTGCCGATTGATATTCACCGCCTCTATCGGTTCGCAAGACCTTAATCTTGCGATCTAATTGATTTTCCACCAAACTCATATAGTTTTTAAATCAGGTTAATGCTTTACTTTTGTGGGATATCAAATAGATATGACCGAATCGGGTGAAGTCATCAATAAAAGTGATGAAATAAGACTTCCTGCGTCTTGTCTTGACATTCATCGGACCACATATGTCCGAATGGATGAGCTGTAATGGAACCTCGGCCCTTGTGCCGGTTCCAAACAGCTTGCGACAAGATTTCCCTACAAGGTAATGTTCGCAAGTCTATATTTCGACTTTTGAAACATTAGATAGAAGGCCACGTTTGGCAAGTCTATCCATACGCGTTGGTCCAATGTGACCAAGCCTTGCGTGACAACAAATTATATCTGACTCATAAGTCGAAGAATTTGCAACCAGGAAATTTTCATTACAAAATGAAGAGTCATACATTGTATTTAATACAATAAATCCTTTAAATACATACCCAGAACCAATAAGAGTATTATTACAAGACAAGTCCACTTTACAATTTTGAAAGAACCAGTTATAACCAAGACCCATTAACACGACCACAGATATAATATTCCTTCGAATATCTGGAGCGAAGAGGACATCATGTAGTAAGATAGTGCGGCCGTTGTTCCAGACTAGCTTGCAAGTCCCAACGCCTTTCACTTCAACACGTGTGTTGTTTCCTACATAAATCCACTTTGTTCCTTGGGGTATCCGGTGATACTCCACGAAGGACCGTCTGTCCCTTGCTATGTGGTCGGTGGCACCTGAATCAATTATCCAAAATGGATTAGATTTCACAAGAAATATTGAACTAGAAACACATATGTAACTATCATTACAAGTTACCTTGTCACCTTCATCCGTACAATAACAGGCATAGTGACCTAACTTGTTGCACTTGAAGCACTTGATCCTCTTCAAGTCTTTCTTCTTGTGCCATTTCTTATGCACACCCTTATGTTTGGGTTTCTTGGTAGGCTCAGGTTGCTTATTACGTTCATTAGTAAATTTCGAACGATGATTCCGTTTCTTTCCCCCGTGTGAGGAATTAGCAACCATGTGTACTTCTGCACTTGGCTTGGCGGCCGCAAGCCGCTCTTCCTCTAACTCGAGGTGCTTTGAAACATCGCTGAAGTTCTTGATGCTCTCATTATGAGTGAGATGCATCTTCATTTGGTCCCACCCATTTGGTAGGGAACGTATGACTGCTTGGATTTGTTGCTCATCAGTGAGCACATGACCTGCATCCTTTAACTCTGAGATTAGATTCGCCATATGTCGCAGATGTTTCCCCATGGAATGATCTGGACGTTTCTTGTATGAATCAAATCTTATAGTTAAAGAACGAAGTTTGGACACCGAGGTGCCACTAAACTTCCCCTCAAGCTTGGACCATATGTCCATGGCTAGGTCATGCTCTCGGAAAATGCGCATTATGTCATCGGCCATACTGGACAATAACGTAATGCGAGCTATCTTGTTCTTCCGAGACCAAGCATCAAAGCTTTCGTGTCTCGTCTGTGTTGGGCCGTAGTGCCCAACTCGGGTTCAATCATTACATTCTTCAGAGTTTCAAGCACTTATTGCTCCTCTAGAACGTATTGTATCTTGATGGACCATAGTTTGTAATTATCGTCGTTGAGTTTTTCACCTCTGTTTAACTCAGCGACGATGTTCTTTGAAGCGGAAGACATTTTAAATTTAAAATGCTGCAAATGACAAAAAACCGAAGGTTCGATCAAAAATCATTGCATAAAATTCTTATACATAGATATCAATCCCACTTGGAATATCCCACTTGGAATGATATTATTATATTTGATAAGTTACTTTCGAAAAATATTGAAGATGTTGCTATAGAATCGGAAAGGTCTTTACGATTTCAATCACCATCTAGAACAACTTTCAATATTTCCCCCTCACTTATCAAACGATAGTACTCTTATAGTACTTCGCAGCGGAAAAGCGTTTTTGAAAACGTATTTTTCAAAAGCAAATGCGATATTTCAACTTAGTACCCTTATGATACTAGCGAAATATACGGCAATCCCTAGCCATTGCCGGGATTGAGCTGTAGCCGTGCCAAGGCCGGATCCCCCCTGAGGGGATTTTTCTGCAAGCTATCGTCACCGGCTCCCGTATGGATCCAGGCGCTTCCCCCCTATAGGAGAATTTTGCCGCAGACGACTGTCGTCGGCCCCGTATGGGCTGGACATGCATGTCACATTCATGCAAGCCCCCCCCCCCCCCCCGGCACCAAATACAGGGTCAACCGGGGCTCGGCACTGGCCGAGACCGGGGCCGGCAGTGGCCTGGCGCCGGCCTCGTCCAGGGCCGGTAGTGGCCCTGGGCAGGCCTCGGCCTGGCCCTAGCCACTGCCAGGGCCGACCGTGGCCCTGGCAGAGGCCAGGGCCGGCCAGGCCCTGGCCTGAGGCCAGGGCGCCGGCCCTGGCCCCTGCCAGGGCCAGCCAGGCCGGCCCCTGGCCCTGGCCGAGGCTGGCCAGGGCCCCCTGGCCCTGGTCTGGCCTCGGCCAGGCCTGGCCTTGGCAGGGGCCGTCCATTGCCGGCCATGGCCGGCCACCCTCTTGCATGTGGTTAGCCGCACACCCCCGTCGGAGGGGTGGCTATGGTTGTTATTGGCCGTAGCCAACCCCCTCCGCATGGGGAGGGGGGATGCATTGCCTCCATAGCCCATATGGCCATGGTGATCATGCACCAAAAATGTCATCTTCTTCGTTGAGAATAACCACCATCGTCTTCTCCAATGAGGCACCCGTTCGTCGAGAAAACGGTTTTGCTTCAATGGCCGTGTGCCAAAAAATGAAGATAACACGTTTTCAAGGCCGCAAACTTCACGCTCGGATTCGCCACAACGGTCGGTACTTCGTCACGGAGGATCGAAGCAGAGTTTCACCGCCTAAATCTCTATTTAGAAGAGGATTTTAATGGAAGGGAGAAGAAGAACATAAGTTGCCTTATGCAAACTTATGGCATGGTTAGATTTGTGTAAAAGGCGTACCCTTGGGTCCTATTTATAGGCTTTAGGGGTAGTTATTGTAGGAAATAACCACTTATAAGCTTATTAGCCTATATTAGCCCTTTTACTTATCCTCTTCTTCATTCACTTATTGAGTGCCTTTATGCACTTATAAAGTGACTTTTTCCACTTATCGAGTGGTTCTTTTCACACGAGAAAAGGTTTCCTTAGTGCACGCTTTCGTGCACGCGACATCTGAGGTCCGTATAGCCTCATACATCCCCTCATAGGTGTATTCATGTCGTCCATATCCAACACTCTGCACCCGGAGATGTCAACCTCGTTCCAAAGCTCCTATTCCAGAAGGTTGATGACAATATCCGTGGGGCAAAAGCACCCCAGAGACTCTACACCTCCTATATCCTTCTCAGATGAAGATCTAGAGGGTGTAGAACTACCACACGATGATGTCGTCGTCGTCACGGCCACCATCAAAGAGATCATCATAAAGAGATTACTCGTCGACACCGGGACCTCGTGCGATGTGCTCTTCTTCACCACATTGGAGAGAATGTAGATGTCCTCTGCGGAGTTGACACCTTGTTCGGGACTCCTAGTGGGATTCACCAAACACTCTGCCCCAATAGCACGCATGATCACCCTGTCGTTGACTCTTGGTACGTATCCACGACAAGTCACTCGCCTGACCAATTTCAGGATGGTAAAGATCAACTCGGCGTACAACGAAATCATTGGCAGACCACTAATAAACGCTATAGAAGCAGTGATCTCAACTTTTCATCAAATGATCAAATTCCAGACTCCTAAAGGAATCGGAAAAGCGAGAGGAAATTAGATGCAAGCGCGGTCGTTCTATACTCTATCCACCACTTTGAGAAGGATAGTGCAAGCAGCACCGGTCAATCCCAAAGGCAAAGATCGACTGCCCATAGCAGTAGAAGAGATGGAGAACATCCAGATCTCTAAAGAAGAATGGAAGATTGTCTCTATTGGGTCAATGCTCCCTTTCAAACAAAGGGAGCAGTTGATCGCTCTCTTGAGAAAGCATGTAGACGTTTTTGCATGGTCCTCGAAGGATATGCCCAGCATCGATCCCGAGGTGATATCCCACAAGCTGGAGGTCGACCCGACATCCAGACCCATGAAGCAAAAGAAGAGGAACATGGGGCAAAAAGATGAAGGTTGCAAACGAGGAATTGGATCGACTTCTGGAGGCAGGATTCATTCGAGAAGTCAAATATCCTGATTGGCTCTCGAATGTCATGATGGTGAAGAAGGCGAACAGAAAATGGCAAATGTGCGTCGACTTCACTGATCTCAACAAAGCATGTCCGAAGGATAGTTACCCCCGCCCCGAATCGACCATCTGGTCGACAGTGCTTCGGGCTACGAACTCCTCATCTTCATGGACGCATTCTCAGGATATAACCAAATCCAAATGGAACCAGAGGACTAAGAGAAGACTTCTTTCATCACCGATCGAGGTTTTTTTATACCAAAATGCCATTTGGTTTGAAGAATGCATGGTCCATGTACCAACGCATGATGAAGAGAGTCTTCGAGGCTCAGATCAGGCAGAACCTAGAAGTCTACATTGACGACATGCTGGTCAAGTTGAAGGAGCTGGCAGATCATATTACAGATCTCCGAGAGACATTCGCACAAATCTGACGATACAACCTTCGGCTGAACCCTGCCAAATGCACCTTTGGGGTTCGATCAGGGAAGTTCCTTGGCTTCATGCAAACGAATCGATTGATCGAGGCTAACCCCGACAAGATCATGATGATCGTAACGATGAAGGAGCCTTCGACCATAAGATAACTCGAGAGACTAAACGGGAGAATATCCGCTTTGGTATGGTTCTTGTCTAAGTCGGCCAAGAGATCGTTGCCTTTCTGTACAGTATTAAGAAAGCGATAGCATCTGCATCAAATGGCAAAAGGATCATCGAGTGGGACGTAGATTGCAAGAAAGCTTTCTCCGAATTGAAAGAGTACCTCCACAGTCCACCACTCTTGACCAAGCCAGACAAGGGTGACCAACTCATCATTTATCTGGCCGCTACCATGGAGGTCGTAAGCTCGACACTCGTCAAAGAGGACTCAGGAGTGCAACGACCTATCTACTACGTCAGCCAAGTCCTCTAAGGCACAGAAGTAAACTACTCAAGAATAGAGAAGATGGCCTTCGCGCTGATCCAATCTGCGAGGAGGCTACAACCATACTTCTAAGCACACACCATCTTGGTCCTCACTGATACTCCCTTGGAACAGACCCTAAAGAGGTTGGATTATTCGGGGAGAATGACGTAGTGGGGAGTCGAGCTGAGCGAATTTGACATCCAATTCAAGCCAAGGACCACCATCAAAGGGCAGGCTCTCACCAACTTCATCGTCGAACTCACTTACGATGACAACCCGACAGAAGAGGTATATGTTACTAACATACAACCCGATGCTACCTCTTCACCCTCAATATGTCTCAATTGGCCAATCGATGCAATTAAAGATGAGTGAACGTGGATCATACAAGTGGACGGATCGGCCACTCAAACCGGGAGCGGGGCCGGAATAATTGTCCAAACATCAGTGGGCAACATATTCGAGTACGCTCTCCGCTTCGATTTCCAAACCATAAATAATGGTGCAGAGTACGAAGCGACCATAAACAGACTCCGATTGGCTCGAGCCTTAGATGCAAAGGTGGTCCAACTACTCAGCAATTCTAATCTCGTCGTCCACTAACTAAATGGAAGCTTCGAGGCCCGCAAAGACACAATGCAGAGCTACATGCAAGTTGCTCAAGTGGAGCTTGCCAAATTCAGACGAGAAGAAATCCATCGTGTACCAAGGTCGAAGAATCACCGAGCTGACGCCCTTTTAAAGCTCGTGTCATCCTCTCCCACGGGGATTTGTGTCATCCATCATGTATACATGTATTCTACTGTATACACGTAGTAGTTCTACTTACGATGCATACGTAAGCATTAAATAATTGTGCATGTCGAAGTACGTATCGTAGTTCAGGGAGTTGAGTTGTACTCTGGGGTCGTGGAGTTGATATTGACCTGGAGGTGCAACTTGAGTTGAAATTTATTGATGCACATTTGTATCAGATATTGTGTTGGCCCTTATAGTAGCAATGTGAAATTATGCATGTACTCTTTGTGATGTTGTATAAGTGGAATGTGATCTCCTTGTTGTTGTATATGGAACATGACATGTACTATCCCAACATGTGCATAGTGGCATGCCTTAGTCTTCTTCATCTCTCTTCCATTCTCTTTCTGCATCACCTCTGCCCTTCAGGAATACTTGGGACAGTTTCGAAAATCCCGGGTATCTTGGGGAGCGAGGCGTGACAGTTTTGGTGGTCCATGCAGGTCACCGCACTGTGATGTGCATACAGATAGTATAAGTAATGCTCCAGAGTGTTTGGGGGTAGATGTATCCTAAGGTGGGTCGGGTGCTTTAAACCCGGCCGCCCCTAGGGTTAGACTCTTAGCCTTATACCATGCCTGGTATGGGATATGGATATATGTATGACGTGTAACATATGTAGGATGTGATGAATATAAGGATTTGATATTAAGAAGTGCATGTATATATGTGATGACTGTGGGTTTGCATGGTTAAGTGGAGTTATGGTGTATGTGTATGTGTGTATATGCGTGCCACGTAGAATGGTGTCTATAGGACCATTGGATGTATATGTAGTGCATGTATCCTTCTATATATATTGTGGCATGAGGGAGGATTGCGTATAGGTATATGAGATATTTGTATGTATTTAAGAGTTGTGTTGTAGCAAGCATGGTATGACTGTGTATGTGTGTTATTAGTATTGGGCATATATTAGTATGTCTTCTGAGTAGCTATATATGTATGGGAATGATCCATATTCTGATATACATATATCAGTATATGGATGTGTATATACATGGAACATCAGTGTGTATCACCATTGATGTGTGGTTATATACTAGATGTGTATGAATATTGGAATGCATTTATTTGTATAAGTATTAGTATGCTAGTTGAGGTATGTGTATATTGGATGCTATGAATATAATGGTATGGGCAGCTACCGACTACATGCGAGTACAGTTTGGATAGCTTGACTGTATGTGTGTGTATGAGTGTGTATGGGTATGTAATAGTAGAATATGTATAGTATGTGTGCATGGGTGTGTATGCCCAAACATGGAAATGTATGTGCACGGTTGCATGGATCCTAGTAGGTATATATGCATGTCTGTGTGCATATCTACTATTAGTATAATAGTCTTGTGTGTATGTGCATACGTGTATTTGGCTATGTGTAAACTTAGAGATCTATATATGGTATTGATATGTATACCTATGTGGGTACATAATGAGTATTTGCTTATAATTGGGTTATGGAGTTTCTATGTGGAGTATTGTTTGGTGCGTATATGTAAATATGTATTATGGTTGCATGGATTTCTATTATATGTGTCATAATGGAGTGTAGGGATGTGTTAATGTATGTGTAGTGTGAAGTAGAAGCGTATGTAGTTGTGTGTATATTGGATGATTATATATATATGGCAATCTTCCATTGCGAAAAAATGGTGCGAAAGCCCGTGCGAAAATTTTTTGTTATTTTTTTGAAATTTTTTTTCAAATTTTTTTTTGATGTTTAATCCATACAATTATATATCCCATGGAAAATAATGGGTGAACCCGTAGGGGATTAGAGCACCCATCCACCCGTTACAAATTTAACGGTCTCAAAACGTGCGAATTTGATGAAATGCCTTGATCGAAGGCCAAATGACATTATTTATCAACCATTATTTTTTGAGGGGGTATAACAACATATAATGAGGGTGGAAAAAAGAATTTTTGAAAAAAAAATTTCCAAAAAAAGATAAAAACATTTTCGCACCGTGCGAAATGTTCTCATTTGAAGAATTTTTTTGATGAAAAGTTAGCGGAGTAATATATTAATCTGTACAAAAATACAAAATACATGATTATGAGAAAACCTAGAGAGAGGATAGGGCACAAGCGCCGTCACTCCCTACTACAAAATCTCCCACCATACAAGATGCATGCAGATCTCACTGAAAAAGGAAAAACAAATCAGCCTCATCCATTATCAATGATGCCCTAGTTTGAGAAAATTTCAATCTCCTCCTCCGTGATAGGGTCTGCATCATGCAAAGCTACATGAATATCAGCAGTAATCTCCTCAAATAGGCTGGTCTTGCACTTCTTAATATCCTCAAATATCTGTCTATTCCTTTCGCGCCAGATATGCCAAACTATTGCTGCTAGGCAAGTTCTCGCAAGTAAATTCAAACCACCCTTACCTCCGTAGTTTGAATGGAAGTAGTTTCCAACCTCAGTAAGGGATGGAGTAATGGGATCAAGCACCTTAAACTTCAGCAAAGCTCTTTGTAATAAATATTTAGTGTAGTTGCAATCAAAAAATAGGTGAGAATTATTTTCCACCTCATTGTCATCGCATAAGATGCAGCAGGAGGGAGCATTACTCATCCATCTTACAATCTTATCGCTGGTCAGTAGTTTGTCCCGAAAAGCCCTGAGTAGTGTTAACGACTTTTTGGTGATGTGGCGAGAATACCAGATTAATTTATACAAGGGGAAAGGCGAGCTCCGTTTGCGCACCCCTTCCCAAGCTTGTCTAAATGAGAAAGACTCTCCCATAATCCATTTCCACCCATCCGTGCCAGGTACCAAAGCAATACTCCGTAGCAGATGGCGCACAGGATCAATAACCGGATCTGTCGATCAGCCGCCTGCATACCAATAGGAATCCACAGTACCGTTTGCTGCATTCAGCGGTACCTCAAAGCGGTCCTTGAGAGGCCCCCCTCCAACCAATAATCTTACCAAAACAACGTAGTTCTCCCATCTTTCACTATCTGTTTGATGAGGTTCTGTGAAACTCTTCTGCTTCTGAGCAGCCTCTTCCAATTACCGGACTGTGTGACAACCCCCTGTGCCGCATAGAATCCATCAGGTGTTCCATATTTCATTCGCATGTGTCTCGCCCACATTCCATCCGATGTAAGAAATCTCCAGGTAAGGGGAACCCCTGCCGCAACATTTAGTTCCTCCAGCATCCTAATTCCCACTCCCCCTTCAGTTTTTGGCTTGCAAATGTCCTCCCAAGCCCAAGCCCGAGAATTTCCCAAGATGAATCTCCTACAGATTGAATTAATTGTTCTCAAAACAGTGCCTGGAATGTGGTACACTTGCATCCAGAAGGCCACCATGCCGTAGATAACACTCCTGACGAGCTCAATTCTGCCAGAAGTAGAAAGCATCGAGTTTGCCCATCCGCCCATCCTCTTCTTGCATTTATCAATTAACTTCTTGTAATTTGGGGTGGTTGGGTATTTCAGAGATAGAGGTAACCCAAGATAAGTGGTGATAGTTGAAGCTAATTTGATTCCCAGATAATCCGCCAATAAACTCTTATTTCTTACCCCCTTGCTGAATAATCTAGCACTCTTATTCCAGTTGACCTGAAGCCCAGAGATATTAGAAAATTCCTCCAATAAATTTTTGATGCCCTGAAACGACCTCATATTTGCGCGGCAGAAAACCAGTAGGTCGTCAGCAAATAACAGATGAGAGATAGAGCCAGATCGCCTCATAGGATGGATATTACCAAGGTTGATAGCTTTATCAACAAGAATAGAAAATGTCTCCATAATGATAACAAAGAGGTAAGGTGAGAGAGGGTCACCTTAGCGCAGACCTTTGTTACTGCCAAAAAATCCACAAGATGATCCATTCACCATGACCGAGAAAGAAGGTGTAGATATACATTCTCTAACCCAAGAAATGAATGTATCAGGGAAGCAAAGCTGCTGCATAAAGTAAAGGACGAATTCTTGGTTCACACTGTCAAAAGCCTTTCTCAGATCCAGTTTCAAACAAGCTCTTCCCCCCATAGGGTTACTGAAATCTCTGATCTGCTCATGAGCGATTAAAGTGCAATCTGACAATAGCCTCCCCTTTAAGAATGCCGCTTGGTTGGGAGAAATCAATTCATGAATCACCATTTTAGCCTGTTGCATATGATCTTGCTGATGAACTTATAAAGCATATTACAACACGCAATTGGCCTGTAATCTCCCAGACCAGATGCGTTTGAATTCTTCGGGACAAGCGTAAGAAAGGTGTGATTTACTTGTCTAAGAAGGGACCCAGTTCTGAAGAAAGATTTGATAGAAGTGGTAACATCATCTCCTAAAATCTCCCAATTTTGTTGGTAAAAGAAACCATTATATCCATCAGGACCAGGGGCTTTATCTGGGCCAATTTGAAAAACTGCCGCCTTGATCTCCTCGCTTGATACCATTCTGCTAAGCCAATCAACTGAGTCACTTGTCAAGATGCGTTTAGGAACAATTCTAGGAAAGGTACTCAAGTAGTTGTTCTGATTATATAGATCTTTAAAATAAGATGGTGCTTCAATTTTCAAGTCGTTATATAGCTTACTCCTCATCCCATTACCATCAACAAGATGACTCAAATTATTCCTGCTTATCCGTGATTTCATTGCGGTGTAGAAGAATTTAGTATTCCTGTCTCCCAGAGAGATCCATTCTTGACGACTCTTTTGCCTGAACATATCCTCTTCGACCTTCATTGCATGTGCCAGGGCTTTAACTAGGCGAGATTTCTTCATTTGGAGTTCAGTAGCCCCATAAATACCCGGATTTTTCCTTGTAGCTTCTAGTTCATTTCTGTAAATGTCCACCAATTTTCTAGCATTGTAAAACGAAGCCCAATTTTTGATCACATGTTTCAACTTCCGCAGTTTATACACTATCCGAAACATTGGAGTTCCCCTCACATAGCCGTCCCAATTATTACTAATAAGCTCCTTAAATCCAGGGCATTTGGACCAATAGTTAAAGAATCTGAATGGCTTAAGGAGAGGAGGTACCTGAGTATGTAGATGCACTTCCATCGATGCATGGTCGCTTGTTAAAGCATCCAGGTATTTCACAAAGGACACCGGAAGCTTATTAATCCAAACCGAGTTAATGAGGATCCTGTCAAGTTGAGCACAGATACGCCCATCCCCCACCCGATTGTTACACCAACTCAGCCTATTACCCGTACTTTTAAGCTCATGGAGGCCACACATATTGATGCAATCAGTGAAATCTTGTATAGTAGTATCATCAAGCTTCCTCCCTCCCAGTTTATCTCGTTCGTAAAGAACACAGTTGAAGTCTCCTCCTACTAGCCAAGGAATATTATTCGCACGGCCGTCATCCTCCTGTAGGCTCTTCCACAAGTCTTTCCTTTTCCACCAGAGTGTTTCGGACATAGACACCCGTAATTACACAAGAGAACCCAGCCATATTGATGCATTTGACTGATATATGTTGTGCCGAGATGGATAAAATGGTCGCATTCTAGATAGATGGATCAAAGGCCATAATTATTCTCCCCCCCAGAAACTAAATCAAAATTGTTAAAGGAAATCCAATGTTTTGGTAGAATAAAATTACCAATCCTTGCAACAGACCTGAGCTTTGTTTCAACAAGGATTATACCCGATGGCGTTAGCCTCTTCAATCTATCTCGCAAATCCCTTCGTCTAATCGAGTTATTCAGCCCCCTAGTGTTCCAAAAAAACAACGTCATTGATCAACATTGGGTTTGCGGCCTTGGCCATTCTCCATCAGCCGTGTGCTCTTTCTGGAGGATGCCGAAGCGCCAAGTTCAGTTTTCTTCTTCCCCATCCTGGTTGCCGCAGACAGGCGAACCTGCTCTGCCACTTCTAGGCCCCACTCTGGGTTGTCTATAGCTATTCCCTCAGGTAATTTGTCAATTTCTGAGACCGCAACCTTATCAAGAAGGGAAGGGAAGGGTTTGTATGCCCCCTGCCCCCCACAGTCCTGAGTTGCAACAGCCGACACCTTTGCTTCTTCCCTACATTCCGCATCCAACGAGGTCGGCAGACCTCCTCCAGTAATATATGTGTCATCAAATACTCCAGTATCAGTAGCCAGATTCTCACTTGATTGGCCATCATCAAATACTCCAGTTTCAACATTGCCTGATCCATCTCCTGAGAATCCCAAAGCACAGTCAGTAGGTGGTAGGGGATGCGATGCTGAATACTCTAGCCCTTGTGGTCCAGGCACTAAAGCAGTGCTCATTCCCTTCTCCACTCCTGAGATAGGCTGAGAATTGCCTCCCGTAGATGAATTCGCCCCTATAACAGAGTGTTCCCCAGATGCCGTCACATCCTTGTCATCTCTGACCTCAGAATTTTGGATTGAAGCGCATCAGGACACTGCATATCAGAATGGCCGAAGCAAATAGATTTGGAGCATCTAGGTGGTTCTCCCTCTACTTCCATAGCAATTGAAATAGTTGGACCGTCTTCCGTCCCCACCATTACCGTTCTTGGCACAGCAGATTGTGCATGAATTTCAACAAGGCAACGGGCAAAAGAGAGCCGTTCCTTTTTTGTCGTGAGCTTATCCAAGCAAATAGGTCTTCCTATAACTGAAGCAATACGATTTAAGATTTCCAAGGTCCACATACCTAGTGGAATTCCATGAAGTTTAATCCAGACTGGCACTGAGGACAGGATATCACGCTCAAGCTTTAGGCCAGAACTCCATCATTGCAGTACTACCAGACGACCATCAAACATCCAAGGGCCTCCGTGCAAAATCTTCTCACAGTCTTCCTCATCATCAAATTTGAAGCAGAAGTACCCATTTTCCATGCGGTAAATTTTCAAGCCCTTCTTGAGATTCCATAGTCTCTCAACCCATCCACACATCTGCCCATAGAAAGGGACTTCGCCCAACACATAGCCCACCAACGTGGATTTCCATTGTTCTATCCCCCTGTCCAACGCCGATTTAGGAATCATCGCCATAACAGATCCATCCTCTTGCGCAATAGGAGCAACATAAGACATCCCTATGTCCAAGTCATATTGCCTAATGTTGGAGCACACATCCACCCAAGACTGCTTCACTCCCTTAGTATTAACAGAAATGTCAACTGTAGGCCTCCCCTGAAGTTTGTTGGCACCTGAAGGCCTTTGTGGCAATCGATCAAACACTTTGTGGGCACCTGAAGCTTGTGGTGTAGACTGTCTATAGGGAACGTTGCATCTAGGGAATTGAGGCCTAAGTGCATTGTTGTTCATGTTTCTGTTTCTCCTAAATCCCCCATGAACAATCCCGGTGCCACCCAACCTAGATCCGACCTCAGGCTTCCTTTTTCGTCTGTCAACCACCTTCCAGCAACCCTCTTTCTCATCAGAACTTCGATGTTTATCAGCCATCTTGCCGGCCCCATCATCTCCGAGGAAGGAAGATCCATTCCCGATCTTTGGACGCCCCTTATCACCTGGAACAGCCTTCATACTGGCCCCGTCATCGCCGTCTCCGAGGGAGGAAGATCCAATCTAGATCTTTGGCCGCCCATTATCGACTGGAACAGCCTTCTTGCCGGCCCCGTCATCGTCGTCTCCGATAGTGGAAGAACCAATCCCGGTCTTTGGATTGCCTGGATCGCTTATCGCCACTCCGCAGGATACGGAGTTCATCTTTTTCATATATATTCATTTGAAGATTTATATATATATATGGGTAAAGTGTTCCTAGGGTGACTCCTTAGATGAAATCTAAGGAGTCGCCCCCATTTCCCCCCTTATCCCACAATTTTTTTGGATTTTATTTTTCATGGGGTTGTTGTGCACATCATGGATGATGAACATACCAAAAATCAAGTCATTATAATACATTTAGAGCCCCATCTACCCCTTGCAACTTCAACGGTCTGAAAACGTGCTTAAACCCCTATGAAGTTGCAACGGGTAAATGGGGGCTCTAAAAGTAGTGGAATGACTTGATTTTTATGTTGATCATCCATGAGGTGAACAACAATCCCAAGAAAAAGAAATTGAAAAAAATGTGGGCTATGGGGGAAAATGGGGGCGACTCCTTAGATTAAATCTAAGGAGTCACCCTAGGAACTCTTTACCCTATATTTTTTTGAAAGGTAAACGAGTATTAAATTAATAATGTACAAACAAAATACACAGTGTAGCTCGAAGGATACTAGACACAATAGAGAGAGGAGCGGACACAGGCGTCGTCACTCTCTACTACCCGCCAAACCCTAAGTTCTGACCACTCAAACACACCAAAGGAGTTACATGGTTCAGGCCTGCCGCATAAAACCAAAACGCGCACAGCCAATAAACATAAAAACGTGCAGTTGCCAAATGATACAAAGCTTCACACCGGCTCAACATTAAAACGCCCAGATAATCTATAGATAACCCACAGCCGAAAAAAGTGTCCAGGCTATTCCAAAAAAATATGCATATCAGCCCAGGAGAAATGAATGGTTCCCAGAAATCATAAATCCAGGGGGTGACGCAAATCTGGGGAATGACGCAAGTAACAGCAAGAAACACTTGGTCCAAGTGTGAAGCAGGGGGGTTGATGACGCAAAGCTGGCCGAGTGTCTCTTCACCTCTACTCAAATAGGAGACCCCAGTTAGCAAATGGATCAGCATCCGTAATATCTTCTAGATCCAAAATGCAAAGTGATATTCTGATATCCGAAGCGATATGTTCAAATAGCGTTGTTTTGGTAGTAAAAACTTTCTCAAAGATACTTCTATTGCGTTCTTTCCATGTGTGCCACACCATACACGACAGAATAGTTTTTGCCAACACACCCAAAGGGCACTTCTTCTTATATTTAGCTAGTAAAAGATCGCAGACACCTGAAATAGAACTATGGATGATACCTGTATAGCCCAACTTTAGAAGACTCTTGGCTAGTAAGTAACGAGAGTAGTCACATTCAAAGAATAAATGTGCACAACTTTCATCCGAACTATTCTCACACAGGACACAAGATTGGCCGACTGTAAGTCCAAGCTTAGTGGGGTAGTCCATGGTAGGAAGTTTCCCTCGGATTGCACGCAGCAGAGCAATCCCCATTTTCGGTATCTGAAGCGGGAACCAAACAATTTCAGCATATGGGAACTGGCTACCAGCAACTCGTATGCCATCCCAAGCTCTTCGAAAAGAGAAATGCGGGCCAGCGCACCATTCCCATTCATCTTGTCCATCGACGAGAGATATGCATGTAAGCATTGGGCGGATAGGATGAATGGCCGGAACATCCAACCAGTTTGTGCCATCCCAAAAATCACCCACTGTTGCGAATTCAGAACCAAGGACCGGTTCATGAATGAGATGCAAAGGCCCCAAAGGATGCCAATTATCGAACCAGAGAGAGGTGGTCATTCCATTTTTAACAGTACGTCTAATAAGGTGATGAGAAATTTGTCTGCAACGTAGAATGAATTTCCAGGAACCGGAGTGAGTAGGCCTAGATTTTGCAAAATAAAATCCATAGTTGACAGATCCATATCGGTTTCTCATATAGTGTGCCCACAAACCCTTGTTAGATAGTAATCTCCAAGTCAAATGGACTCCAGAGGCTACATTCAAATCCAAAAGACGTCTTAAACCCACCCCCCCCCCCCTCAATCTTTGGGGTACACACATCATGCCAAGCCCAATTACTAAGCCTTCCCCAAATAAACTTCCGGCAGACTGAATTTATAGTACGGATCACGGAGGCGGGGAAACAATATGCTTGCATCCAGAAAGAAATCATACCATAGATAACTGAACGGACGAGTTCAATCTTCCCGGCAATAGAAAGTAGCATAGAGGACCAACCAAGCATCCTTTTTTTACACTTATCCACCAGTCTAGAGAATAAGGAAGCCTTAGGATAGTTAGAGGAAAGGGGAAGACCCAAGTAAGTAGTGAAAGAAGTTACCCATTTGATACCAAGGATTTCAGATAATCCTCTTGCATTACGAACACCCTTGCTGAATATAGCCGAGCTTTTTCCCCAATTTAGCTGAAGTCCAGAGAAAGAATAGAAATTCTCAAGCAGAGACTTTAGCCCGTACATAGAATGAGAATTAGTACGGCAGAAGACCAGAAGATCATCCGCAAATAGGAGGTGAGAAATAGCGTCAGTTCTTCGGAGTGGATGGGTAGAGCCAGTAGTTTCTGCAATCGCCATTAAGAGAGAGAAAGATTCCATAACAAGCACAAACAAGAATGGTGATAGTGGGTCACCTTGCCGCAGGCCTCTATTGGAGCTAAAATACCCTTCCGGTGACCCTTCAACTAGAACTGAGAACAAAGGGGTAGAAATACATTCAGCAACCCAAGAAATGAATTTGTGTCTGAAACCCATCTAATGCAGGAGGAAAAAGATAAATTCCCTGTTCACACTGTCAAAAGCTTTACGAATATCCAGCTTGAGACAGGTTCTGGAACCCATTGGGTTACTAAAATCACAAATTTGCTCATGTGCCAGAAGGGTACAATCCGCTAACAGTCTATCTTTCAGAAAAGCCGCCTGATTAGAAGAGATCAAATCCGATATAACATGTTTTATCCTGTTGCAAATGGTTTTACTAATAATTTTGTAAAGCACATTGCAACATGCAATAGGCCTGTAATCCCCTAGACACGATGCCTTGGCATTTTTAGGGACAAGAGTTAGAAAAGCATGATTAACGCTAGGGGGCATCTTCCCAGAGCTGAAAAAAGATGAGATACCAGAGATTATATCAGGACCCATGACATCCCAGTTGTGTTGGAAGAAATGTGCATTCCAACCTTCAGGGCCAGGTGCCTTGTCTTTCCCAATTTGAAACAAAGAATGTTTGATTTCTTCATGTGTAACCGGCCTCTCCAACCAAAGAGCAGCTTCATTAGACAATTTACGCTTCGGGATCAGATCCGGGAAAACATTCCAGTAATCATCTTGATTATATAAAGCTTGGTAGAATGTTGGTGCCTCCGAACATAATGCCTCAAAATTAATATGGTGATTCCCCTCTGAATTAATAAGATGATGTAAACTATTGTAACATTGTCTCCACTTCAACGAAGCATAGAAAAACTTAGAGTTTTTGTCACACAGGGTTAACCAGCTCTGCCTACTTTTTTGACGAAGATCCTCCTCTTCCATATCCAAGGCATTCATTAAATTTTGGGTAGCTAATAATTCCTGTCTCTAGAGAGAAGTGTCAGAGTTCAACCTCACATTAGATTGAAGAGCCTGGAGTTTAATGCGGCACAAGTTAACATTCTGCATATTAATCTTCCCAGCAACCCAAGTCTTTAATCCATATTTTAGAAATTTGAGTTTGCCATGCAGGTTCGGCAAATTCAACTTCCCTGTAGGCCGGCCCCAGAAACTAGCAACAAAATCCTTATATCCAGACAAGGAAGCCCAGGAATTAAAATATTTGAAAGGTTTTGGTGGAGAGCTAACCTTAGACAGAAGGTGAACTAGCATAGGCCGATGATCACTGGTGTTAGCCGTGAGATATTCATAGAAAGAGGAGGTAAGAATGTCGAACCAATGAGAATTGCATAATTTCCGATCTAAACGAGCGGTAATTCGCACTCCCCCAGTACGCTTATTGTTCCAACTGAAATTTCCACCTGTGCTTTTGAGATCACTAAGCTGACAATGCCCAATATAAACATTGAAATCATCCATTGCCTTCACATCTACAGGACGCCCTCCTAGCTTCTCAATAGAACTCCGCACACAGTTGAAATCACCCCCGACAATCCAAGGCAATAGATTTACAGCATTAGAATCCCCCACAAGATTGTTAAAAAGGGTAGTCCGAGACGACGGTAAATAGAAAGCATATACAGCCGAGAGTGCAATGGCAAGTCCCGCCTGTTAGTGAATAGGGCGGTTATGTGTTGATCAGAAGAAGCTATAGTGGTGATCTTCCAAATGTTAGAATTGAAGAAGATAACTATCTGCCCCCCTTTATGATGGTCCCTGTTATCAACACTACACCAATCTAAAGGAAAACACCTTGCAATTCTACGGGCATTACATGCCTCTACTTTAGTTTCAAGAAGGCACACAATGGAGGGGGATACTTACGGAGATTCAGTTTCAGATTTGCAACCCTGGCTGAATTATTAAGCCCACGGTTATTCCAGTAGAAAACGGACATTACAACGGTGTGGGATGTGACGCCGATGATGACGTAATTCTAGCACTTCGACGAAGTGTGGAAGGTGAAATAGCAGCAGGCTTGGTTCTGGGGGTCGTCGGAGGGTCCTTAGCTTTCCTCAGATCATCATGCAACAATAGCCAGGCTGGATTTTCATAAGTCAAGACTTCAGGCATCCCAATATTTGTTTGGACAGTAGAATCTCCATCCGACTCCTTACTGGGCCTTATAGCAGTAGTATCCTGCCCCAGGATATTGCAAGAGTCGGCACATGTCTGTACATTGTGCTTGAGCTGGAATGATCTCAAAACTTGGGAAACATGGACCACCCGCAACATAAACTTCCGAAGATCCTTAATCATTGAGCCTCCGATTGAAATCTTGCTAGCAGGAGCCCCATCACCTTCAACATTAATAACAGTTCGCATACTGCATTCACCCTCCTCAAGTCCAGGAGCCATAGGTGAGACAGCCTTACAAGGAGATTTTAATTTCTGGGCATGTACAGCCGCATGTAAAACAGGATCAGTATGGTTTTTTTGTGAACCAGATTTGATAATCTGGACGGCCACCTGGTTTGAGAGTAAAAATGGATCAGGTTGTTCTTTAGTAGCAATTGAAGAGTTACTAGAAGTATGAATGGATAGGGCTTCTGTACTTTTAGTAAAAGAGGTCTCCTTGTCAGTAGGCAGTGTAATAGGACATTGCGTTGAAGTATGGCCAAAAGAAAAGCAATTTCTGCAGCGTGGGGGTTCCGCTTCAAACTTTGTCCCAATAGACAAAATGGATCCATCATCAAGTTCAGCCTCTACCTTGGTTGGCAAAGGATTTTTGGCATCGACTTCTACCAAGCATCTCGCATAGGTTATTCTCTCCAATTTGGCCGTAGCACGGTACAGAGACAAGGATATTGAGAACCTCCCTATTCCACATGTTGACAGGTAGCCCATGGAGCTGTACCCAGACTAGAACAGAGGTGAGAATGTCCTGGTCATGGCGAAGGGAGGGGGTCCATAATTTCAGCACCACCAAGCGACCGTCAATCAACCATGGCCCTCCATGTAGAATTCTTACACACTCCTCCCCAGACTCAAATCAAAAATAGAAGAAGCTGTTATCCTTGCTATAAAGCTGCACTTTATTTTTTGGTTTCCAAAGCCTCTCCAACCAGGCCTGCATTTGCCCAAACAAAGGTGTATCACCCACAACGTAACCCACAAGAGTAGATTTCCAATATTCAGATCCCTTTACAAGAAGAGCATCTGAAATTCGGGCCACCGGAGAGCCATCCTGCCTCATTTTAGGCTGTACAAAAGCCATGCCAATAGAATCGCCATAGGTGCGCTTATTGGAACAGACCTCAGACCAGCTACGCTTGGGGCCCGTAGTAGCGATAGGAGGTCTCATTGGTATTACATCAAACATCTTACCTCCGTTGCTTCCAATTGCTGACATGCCACCTGATCGATGAAAGCCTCCAATACGATCCTGAAGATGGCCACCATCGCGAGTTCCCACTTGTTTGCGATAGGAACCTACAGGAAATAGTTGTTGACCCCCTGCACGAAATTGTCGTTTACCTCCAACACGATGATGACCTCCTACATGGTATTGATGCTGTCCAACGCCACGCAAACCGTGAAGAGAAGGCTTAGGGTGACGTCTCCTATTCACAGTTTGCCATGGAACTTCGACTGCTGCAGGAGCAACCTCCGCCGCCACATTATTGGATGAAACCCTAGGTGGGTCGCCGAAATCGCCATCCACTCCGCTCCGAATTTCACTCATCTTACTCTTTACCCTTTTATATATATACTAGTCATACCCCGTGCCCGCGGCACGGTTCAGTTAAGATTTTCCCCCGCGAAATCTTTATTCCCCAATAAAATTATTTCTGCAGCCAAATTTAAAAGAACAACAAATTAGCGTAAAAATACAAAATAATGTAGTGGCACAAAAACTTTCATTGAAATTGGCAATACTGCATTTCATTGAAATTTTAACTTATCAAACTGTGAAATTAACAGCCAAATGTACACCAAAATCCAATTGGCAACTGTGAAAATCCAATTAGCAAACAGAATATTTCATTCAAATTTTGTTTTCATGTTTGACATATCAAACTGTGAAAATCATATTTTGGTGTTCATTTGGTTTCATTCAAATTTAAACTGTGAAAATCCTTCATTGTTTCATTCATATCTGTGAAATCCCATTCAAATTGTTGGTTTCATTCATATCTGTGAAATCCCATTTAAACTGTGAACTTCTTCATTTGGTTTCATTGTGTTTCAGTTTATTCACATATGTTTCATTTGGTTTCATTTCAGTTTATTCCAAATTCCATTGTACACCAAATTCAATTAACAGGTTGATTTGGTTTGATATTATTCTGGAATGGCATTTGGTTTGTTATTATCCAAATTGGTTTGATACAAAACCAAATGGCCAGAGCTCTAATAATATTTTCAACTGTTAATTGTATGAAATGTGATATGGTTTGATATAAAATTTGCTTTTCTAATGAATGGCAATTAGTTTGATATGGAAAGGCCCAAAATATCAAACTGTGAAAATCCATATCATACTGGTTTTGATGAGTATATGGTTTTGATGAAAAATCCATACTAACTGGGGTATATGTTAAGCATATCAAACTGGTTTTGATCAAATCTCTACATCATTGAAAATCCATACTGCCTGATGTACTTAATGCCATATCAAACTCTTAAATTTCATAATTTCATAATATCAATCCATCTCAAACTGGTTTTGATGAAAATCCATACTGCCTGGGGTATATGGTTTTGATGAGCTTTGGACATTTACTTCCAGAATTGCCAGTTTCATTCAAATTGTATATTACATTCAAACAGTGAATATCAAACCATATAAAACTTGAATGAAATATGATTTTCACAGTTTTTTTGTAGCATATCAATACTGGAAATGAAATACGGTTTGATATTTCATTCAAGTTTGAAATAAAATTGATAGGATTTTCACAATTTGAATGTAATATACAGTTTTTTCCAGTATTGATATGCATTCAAAATTGTGAATATCAAACCAACATATGAAATCATTCAAACTGTGAATATCAAACCATATCAAACCAAAAACCACAACCTAACAAATGCAATTTCAACATTAGAATTTTTTTGCAGCAACTTCAAGTCAATTGCCTTCATATTGTACATAAATATTTCCTCAATATTTGGACACCCTGACAAAAAATTCTGTGAATCAACATTAAAGTTCAAAATTTTACATATTTCAAACAACCATTACAATCTCCATAGTCTCCTACAACAACACAAAATCAACAATCTCCTCATAATACTGTCTCGGTGATAAACACAATCAACAACTTTAATGATAAACCACAATTACCTGTATCAATTGACATTGAAGGTATCAATTACATGAAGAAGTACATGTACGCAATGCAGTTTAACAGAGAAATCATACAAATCATACAGTCCTTTGCCATAAGTTTTTTAAGCACATAAATTGGTTTGTAGAGTAAAATATTTGCTCCAAAACATTCAGGCAAAATTGTCTCATTGATGCACATTCATCTAGTAACTTGCACTTCCTAGAAACGTCTTCTTTAGCCCTTTAGTTAAGATGGATGCAACAATAGGCTTTGATGCAATGAACATAAGGGCTCATATATAAGCTGTAAGCTTCAGCTCCTCCTGCAAGCTCAGTTGGGAATCCCAAGTTCTTCCGCAAACTGCAAGCTTTAGCTCCTCAGGCTCAGTCTGGAATTCTTGAACCCATTTTAACATGATGATTGTGTTGTTCTCATATGTTTCAAGATTAATTTTGTATGATGCAACGTTTCCCAATTCAGTATTCCCCATGATATGACTCCCATGTTGTAATCGGCAAGCATTCCCAATGTTCTCAGCAAATCCAACGATGCAAAAAGGACCACTAACAACACCCTGCAAAAATAACAACACAAACAATGCATCAGCTACTACTTCAAAAAAAATAGAGGATTGCCAAAAAGAGTACTGTTACAGGCTCATCTACTACTTCAAAACATCCGCTACTACAACAAAACAAACAATGCAGTAATGTCAATTTTTTTGAGTTCAATTTCATCCAGTTCTCATAAACAATCATAAGAAGCCGATAATTAAAGATTTTATTGTCCAGATTCATTTACTCTATCAATAATAAATCTGTCTTCAAGACTATCAATATTCAGATATATGAGTACTTTAATTTTTATGTGAGTGCACAACTTTATGTTAACCTTGGCTTTACAGCAAAACTTCATGTGCATAAGAACTAAGATGATAAATAGAACAAATAAGATAAACCTTTCAACTTAGGAAGATCAAAACTCAGAATTAAAACTTCAACACATACATTTTTTTCTTCATGAGTTTCTTCTTATAAATCAAAAATTAAGATCAAAATTTTATGAACTTAAACCATCTGTCATCAATCTCCAAAAAATCTATTTGAGTTCAGACAACAAAAATTATGGGGATTGCATCAATACATGAAAAACTTTGAATTTCTTAATGGCAAAGGGCTGGGAAGTGGACTGGTAATGGTAATTCCATTTGTCGCCTTCAGACAAACCTGCATCCAAAATTTTTCATCATATGATCAATTCATCAAAATAACTGAAAATGAATATGAGGAGTCGAAACCAACAAACCTGAATCCAAGATTTTTAAGCATTGCTTGTGGAGATCCAAGCAGAAATGACAACTCCTTGTGTTGCATCCAATTCTCAATTTGGAGTCGAAGGTTGTTCTTTTAAGCATTTGTACAAACATCTAGTGGAGATGCCTCCTTTTTGTTTGAGCATGATTAGCTTGAAATCAACCTCAATTTACTGTAACTCTCAGCTTCCATGCCAAAAATGAACAATGGGTAAGTAAATAAGGATCATAGAGTAATACCTAGAGTAATACCGTCGCAATGTAACTTAATGGAAGAAAACAAATTTGGGAAAGAAAATGGACACATATCTTACTAAAATAATTAAAGTAGCATTGCACCCTGGTGCAATTATATAGTAAAACCTCAACCTCAACCTCTATTCAAAGAAGACAGTAGCATTGCACCATCTTACAAAAAACAATGAGAAAAAACGATATTTTTAAACTTCAACATGTATTCAAATTTGTGTATAAAACCTCAAATCTCAACCTGTATTCAAAGTTTAGTAGCAAAGGAAAATGATTTACATTAGAATCTATACATATGTACCTCCTTATCAGTGAAACAGAATCTATCCATTTAAAGAGCCAAATCAAATCAGACTTATGTTATACATGTTAAACACCTAATACAGTGCCAATGCCAGCAATCTACTTATGTGTTGGCTTTGGAGGTTCATTATAGGCAACATTGAAGATAAAAATTTTTAGAAAGGCTTTTTTTCATAAAAATTACATTCCAAGACCTTTTCCATGAACTAAAAATGTTTACAAAGGCACATAAAAATTACATGCACATACAAAGAAGCATAAAAAAGCAACTTCAGTTACATGCTTATAAATTTTTTCTTCAGATTCCAAGACAAAGAACAACTGCTTACCCCCAGAACATTCATTCTCAACAATAAAACACTATAGCCTTTAACAGTTTTTGAAATTACATTCCAAGACAAAGAAGATCAACTAAGTAAGTAGATACATACAACTTAATTTAACATCATGTATTATGCATAATGCAATTGATACATTTATCATGTATGTATTTTGTTGATGTGTTGTCTTGCATAATACATATCCTTTTAAAGTTAACTTGCATGATGCATATGGCTTAAGTTAACTACATGATGTATATGTTATTTAACAGCAAGTTAAATACAGTATAGCAAGTTAACTTACATAATGAGGTTGAGGTTCATTAAAAGAAAAATTGAACTAAAAATATTTAGAAAGGCTTTATTCATAAAAATTACATTCCAAGACTTTTTTTCATAAACTAAAATTTTTTAGAAAGGCAATTTTTTTTCGTAGGCACATTTTTATGAGCTGAAGTAAACATGTGCATAAAAATTACATGCTTTTAGAACTGAAATACATACTAATGCATATGCATGAGAAATATCTTGTCATCCTACATATGAGGTTGTTAACATATTAGTTTATTATGCATAATGCATATGGATTATGCATAAACATGTAACAGGAAAAACATTTGGGTTGTTAACACTGGGATAAACATATAAGAATGACATGATGTTAACATGTAGGTTTAGAACCCCAGTGTGAACATATAAGAAACCTCATATAAAAAACATTTCAGGATGATATGTTGTTAACATATAAGAATCATATGCATTAGGTTGTCAACATATTAGTGCAGATAAGGTTGTTAACATATAAGAAACATCATGTCATCATGCATATTAGTTCATATGCATTAGTTTTTTAACAACCTCATATACAAAACTGAAAATACAAACTAATGCATATGCATAAGAAACATATGAGGTTGTTGACATGCATGTAAGGTTGTTGACATCATGCATATAAGGTTGTTAACATCCTGCATTTAGAAATGTTAAACATCATGCATTAGTTCAAGGAATTAGTTCATAACTCACATGACATTTAATGTTGGTAACTTGATATGTCCTGTTATTAAATTGAACTCATATCCTGTGATATCATGGATATACAAAATTGATAAAACAAATTTGATAAAACCTGTGATATCCTTAGTTAAAGTGTATATCAAAATGAGAGGATCCTGTTTACAAAATGAGTTCACCCATATCTCTTTGATACAGGATTCTCTATTGAATAACAAAAAAGTATATCACTGTTGAATATCCAAGTATAGCTCATTTTGAATGAAATTTGTAAACATCTTGATAAATTTCATTGAATAACAAAATTATCATCTTGAATGAAATTTCAATGGAATTTTGTTCACATATCTCAATGAGAATTTCAATTAAAATTTTTGTAAAACTCAATTTTGTGCACACATCAAGATGATATATTCTCAATGAAATTCTGTAAAACTCAATTTCATTCAAATATCTCAATGAAATTTTGTAAACATCACGATGATATATTCTCATTGAGTAGATAAAACAAATTTCATTCAAGATAAAACAATTTGTAATCATGTCCCAAACTCAAGATAAAACAATTTCACATATAACATTCTCATTGAGTAGATGAAATTTTGTAAAACATCACAATGAAATCCTGTCCCAAACTCAATTTCATTCAAATATCTCAATGAAATTTTGTAAACATCAAGATGATATATTCTCATTGAGTAGATAAATAACAAATTCAATGTAAGAGGATATGGGTGAAACAATCTCATTCAATGTTGTTCACAATCTCATTCAATCTTGATAAATTTCATTCAATCTCATTCAATCACAAAACAAATCTTGAATGGGTGAAACAATCTTGAACAGGATATGGGTGAAACAGGATATGGGTGAAACAATCTTGAATGAAATTGAATGAAATTTCATTCAATGTTTTACAAAAGCTTGAATGAAATTTATCAAGATGTTTCACCCATATCCTCTCACAAAACAAAACAGGATCCTCTCCCATATCCTGTTTAACCCACAAACATTTCTATGATATGTGAAATTGAACTCATATCATGGAATTGAACTCATATACAGGATCAATTCCTGTGAACTCATATGAATTCACCCATAATTTACAGGATCAAAATTATACAATATCAAAATTCATAAGGATATCACAATCTCTTTGATACAGGATTCTCTATTGAATAACAAAAAAGTATATCACTGTTGAATATCCCAGTATATCTCATTTTACACTCAAATTCAAAATAGCTGCAATAACACTCAAAATTGATTCAAAAATTCATTCACAAAATTCATTCAAAAATTTCTGTCTCACAATGATGAAGAAATCAAACCCATGTATATAAACTGTAATAACACTCTTGGTGTGTTAAATTTCACCCAAACTGAAACACTTGAATAATTTAACACATATGGAAAATTTGATGTGTTAATTTAATAATGTGTTCACCAAACTGACAGGATATGTGTTAATTTAATAATGAAACACCAAGAACATCTTTAACATATGGAAAATTTGATGTGTAAAATTTCACCCAAACTGAAACCCATAATTCAAGTTGTTAAACTATTCAAACTGAAACTCCAACTCAATGCCAACTTATCCCCTTCAAGTTCAAGTTATCCCCTTGCTATAAAGTTGCTATAAAGTTCAACTAAACTCATAATTCAAAAAGTTCAAGTTTGCTATCATTCAAACTGTGTTAAATTTGATGTGGTAAATTTCAACCAAACTGAAACACATAATTCAGCTTGTTAAATTATTCAAACTGAAACTCCAACTCAATGCCAACTTATCCCCTTCAAGTTCAAGTTATCCCCTTACTATAAAGTTGCTATAAAGTTATAGCAAGTTATCCCCTTGCTAAACTTTATAGCAAACATTTAGCTAAACTCAATTTACGATAAAGTTCAAGTTATCCCCTTCAAGTTTGAAACATTTGAAATTATGAAATTATCGCCCCTGTCAATTATTAGCCAAATAGGCAAGATTTCATATCCCCAGTTTATTTGCACTCAAACTTATTTGCAATTAGCATTGAGTGCATATCCTGATAAAATCACTCAGATAAAAGTTCAAGTTCAAAAGTTCAAGTTTAAGTTAATAATTGACAGGATATGCACTCCAATTTCTTGCACATAATATTTTAAGTTGAGAGAACAACTCAATTCTCAAGGGTGAAATGTCACATATAATTTCACATATAACATTCAAAAATACTTCACTGATTTTGAATAATTCACAGGACATTCACCCATATCTCTTATGAATCTGACCCATATCTCACAGGATACTTCACAGGATACTTCACAGGACATTCACAGGACATTTAATAATCACAGGACATTTAATCTTGATAACTCAAAAACTGATATTCATATATTCAAAAACTTGATATACTTGTGAAAAATTTGATAAAACTTGTGAAAAATACTTCATTCAATTCACAGGACATATAATCTTGATAACTCAATTTGATTCACTTCATTCACAGGACATATACTTGTGAAAATTTTTTGAGGTTATTTTAGTAAATGATGTATATCAAGATTTCAACTTGTGTAAAATTGAAATATAACTCAAAATCAGTGAATGAAGTGAATGAAGTATATCTTGTGAAAAATACTTCATTCATTAAAATTTGATATAACTCAAAAATCATTCACAGATAACAGGATAGCATTCACAGGATAAAATCTAAAATGTTAATCTTCAGGAAATCTTATGTGAACTTATTTGAACTTATGAGATATGATTTTGCATATCCTTCACCTAAAGTTAAAATGAACTGGATATCAAAAATTTCACAAATAATTTTGCATATGAGAAATTTCACATATAATTTCACATATAACATTCAAAAATGTTGGTGTTTGACTGGTGTTAATGTTACTTTTCAAGTGATATGTGAACTTTTCACAGGATATCAACATTTTTGAATGTTAATGTTACTTTTCACAGGATATCAACATTTTTGAATGTTAAATTTCACATATAAGTTCAAATTTATAATTTCACATATAATTTCACATATAATTTTTGAAATTAACAGGATATCAAAAAGTTCACATATAATTAGAGTGAATTTTTGACCTTTAAGTGAAAATCTAATGTTGCAAATTATCAGATCATTCAAATATAACTTTAGATGTCCTGTGAAGTATCAACTCATTTAATAACTCAGATTGATAATTTGCAACTTGGTTATCAAGATACTTCAAAGGACATTCACATGACATTTAATAATTCACAAGACATTTAATCTTGATAACTCAAATTGATACTTCATCTTTAATCATTCACATATAATAACTCAGTTCATGATTTTCAAATTATCTTGATATCCTGTTACAATTCACAGATAATCATTCACAGATAAAAGGATATCATTCACAGGATAAAATCTAATGTTGCAAATTATCAAATCATTCACATATAACTTGATGTTGCAAATTTTCACTCATTCACAGAGTTATATCAAATTAAGTATCAAATATTCACTCATTCAAATTTTCACAGATATTGCATTTAATGGTAAAGTTCACTTGAATATTCAACTGTTATATTCACAGGACATTCAAAAAATTTATACCAAAAATTTCAAAATTGATCCTGTTGCAATTCACAGGACATTTTCAAAAATTTCAAAATTTATACCAAAAAGTTCAAAATTTGAATGAGTTGAAATTAACAGGATATCAACAATTTTGAAGGGTTCAAATCACCTTGCAGAAGTTTCACCAAAGTGAATTCAAAAAATTAGAGTGAATGTTAAAGTTATCAACTGTTATCTAATTAGATAACATTATCAACTTTTGTGAATATAACACCAACTCTAATTATATCACATTTCAATTTTATTAAATTACAAAAAGTTCAAAATTATTCAAAAAGTTCAAAACTGATTTTTCAAGTTTTATATTCAAATGTTATATTCAAAAAGGACAAAATTTTCAAAAATTTCAAAACACCAACTTGAACCCTTTATGGTATATTCAAAAAGTTCAAAAAGTGCAAAAAGATCAAAAAGTTCAAGTTGGTTATATTAAAAAAATTATTCACAGATGATACCTGAATTCACTTTGTAAACACATTTTTGATTCACATATGAAAAGTTCTTCACAGATGAAAAGTCCAAAACACCAACTTGAACCCTTCAATTTGAATAATTTTGAATTCACTTGATTCACCTGAGGTTGAATGACTAACACACCCAGCCACCTTGCACTTTTGAAGATCCTAGCCACCCAGACACACAGCCACCTTGCACTTTTGATTCACCTTGCAAACACATGAAAATGTCAACCAGCCAAATTAACAGGATATCAAAAATTTCACGAATAATTTTGCATATGAGAAATTTCACATATAATTTCACATATAACATTCAAAAATTCACAGGAAAATATCAACATGTCCTGTGATATATTGAAAGTGAGTATATTGCAAACCTGTGATATATTGAAAGTGAGTATATTGAAAGTAACAGTTGAATATTCAAGTGAAAATCAAATATTGAATAATTTGCAATATATCACCCAGACATTTTGTAATATATCACATGACATTTGCAATATATATATCACAGAAAGTTTATATAAATTATAAAAAAGCTACTTGAATCAGATTTACATCAAAGTTTATCACATCTGAGATTTACAATGAGATTTACAAATGAGATTTACATCAAAGTTTCCCTCTAATGTGATATCCAACATATGTAAATTTATAAATGAGATCCAACATGTTGTGATGTAAATGATCAAAGTTGAAATATCTCCTTCTATGTGAGAGATTTGTGAGTTCAAGTAAATTTATAAATGATCAACATCACTTCTATGTAAATGATCTGAGTTGTGATGTTAGATAAATTTTGAACATCCTTCAAAAAATTTATACCAAAAATTTCAAAATTGATCATGTTGCAATTCACAGGACATATTCAAAAATTTCAAAATTTATACCAAAAAGTTCAAAATTTGAATGAGTTGAAATTAACAGGATATCAACATTTTTGAAGGAAATCTGAGTTGTGATGTTGATCTAACTCTGAGTTGATCATTTATAAATTTTGCTCAAACTCAAACTCAAACTCAAACTCAATTTTGCTCATATCCTCATCAAGAACTGAGTTTGATATTGGTGAGTTTGAATACTTGCTCATATATGAATTGAAATTTTGCAATGGACTGAGCAGGACATTAGTTCTTGATGAGGATACTCAATTTTGCTATTTGAATTTTATGAGGATACTCAAATTTGAATTTTGGTCAGGATACTCATGTCTAATGTCCTGCTCAGTCCATAATTCAAATAGCTAATGCAAAATTCACATTTGAGTATCCTCATAAAATTCAAATTTGAGTATATCAAATAGCAAAATATTCAAATAGCAAAATATCAGGATGTGAATACTCCACATTAGTATTTGAATTTTCTATTTGATATACTCAAATTTGAAATTATTCTCATTAATTTGAATAATGAATACTCAATATTCAAATACTCCACAGTAGTTCTTGATGGGGATACTTAAATTTGAATTTTGCTATTTGAATACTTACATGATGAGGATACTCAATTTTTCTCATATCCTCATCAAGAACTGAGCAGGACATTAGTTTGCTCATATATGAAATACAATTCAATTTTGATCATATCCTCATCAAGAACTGAGTTTGAATTACTTTGATATGCAAACTAATGTCCTGCAGCAAATTAGTTTTAGCAAATATTCAATTCAATTTCAATCCAATTCAATTCAAGTTCAATTAGTTTTTGAAGTAGTCCATTTGATAAGTGAATATTTGCTGCAGGGTGCTTATATTTGAAGTAGTCCATTTCAAACATATTTCATTGAATTGAAACTCAAACTCAAATTGAGTTTGCATATCAAAGTATGCAAGTATTTGAATATTTGCTGCATGAAAATATTTCAGAACTGGCCTCATTTTCAATGTTATGAATTGAGTTTGCAATGAAACTCAAATTTGCAAACGCAAACTCAAATTTTTACTGCAGTTTGAAATTTTGAAATAACTCAAATTTCAACATTGTATAGAGAGAAATTTTGAAATAACATTGCAAACTCAAACTCAAACTCAAACTCAAACTCAAATTTCAACATTGAAGAGCAAGGGAAATTTCAATAACTCAAATTTTGCCATTTGAAATTTTGAAATAACATTGTATACGCTTCACATTTTGAAATAACAATGCAAAATCAAACTCAAACTCAATTCTCTCAACATAACTCAAAATACATAGTTCAATAACTCAAACTCAAATTTGCAATAACAGAATGTTGAGAGAATTGAGTGTCCTGTTGACAGAATTTTGAATTTTGAGAGAATTGAGTTTTGAGATGGCATAGAATCAAACATAACATCTCAATATAGTTCATTGAATACTTGAATTTTGAATAACATCTCAACAACATAATTCAAAATTCAACTTGCATAGAATTCTCTCAACAGAATTTTGAATACTTGAATTTTGAGTTGCATAGAATCAAACATAACCATAGTTCATAACATTGTTATTTGAGTTGCCATGAAATCAAAGAAACAAAAAATTATCTCAAAAACCACAGTTTGAAACTCAATTCTCTCAACATTCAACAGGACACTGAAAGCACATCAACATTCAACATTCAAACTCAATTCTCTCAACATTCAACTTTGAAACTCAATTCTCTCAACATAGTTCAGTGTCCTGTTGGCAATGACAGTGTCCTGTTAATTACCCAATTTTACTTGAATACTTACATATATTTCTCTCAATTCTCTGAATGGAATGCACACTTCATTCAAATAGCAATTTATAATGAATGAATTAGTTTTCTGAGTGGAATACTTCAAGTTTTCTCAATGGAATACTTCAAATTTGAAAACTGTAATAGCAAACTTGAAGTATTCCACTCAGAATAGAAATACTTCACATTGCTTCTTAATTAACTCATTTCAGTATTCATTTGCTAATGAAATTTTGAAGCAAGTATATCAAATTTGTATAAATGAATACTGTGTCCCGTTAATTATATTTTAAAGTGTCAAGTAATTACCCTATAACATGCTCAAGCAAATACACATGAAAATAAATTGTTGAATACTTGCAAGTATAGCAATACCCTATAACATGCTCAACTATATTTTTGCAAGTATAACAAATACACATGGAAATAAATTTATTTCATTGTCCTGTTACTTGCATATATTCTCAAACTCAAACTCACCAAGGTTATTATCCATAAATATTATTTATAGAAACTGTGTAATGTCAATAATACATTGAATTTGGCATGCAAGATTGATGTATTTTCAATAAATTTTCAAACTATTGAGGAGGATTGATGAGAAATACCTTGGCTTGCAAGCTTGATGTATTTTCAAAGAAAAGTGTTGAGTTCTTCAGAAAATGGCAAAAGTTTCTCAGTTAGTGGAGGGTGCTATCCATGATTAATTTGTCCTGCAAATAGTTAAACCAAAATAGTTAGAATTTACACATGCAAACAATTGGACTAATTCGTTAGCAATTCATATGAATAAAAATGAGTGAAGATTAGGCAATTCAATTGAGTGAAGCAAATATTAGTCCAACCAAATTAACAGGACAATGAAATTTGATTATGAAGAGCAAGCACCTCTATATCATAAATTGTTTACACCTAAAAATGTGAATTTACAACAAAGCTTTTTTCAGTGTATTGGATTTCAAATATGAAATCCAGTATACTCTTTATAGAGGTGCTTGCTCATATTTCTCTTAACATAGCTCTCTCTCTTCTCTCACATTGTTCATTCTCAACCATAGTTTACACATAGTTTACACCATAGTTTACACACCAAAGTTTTCAAATGTCATGTATACTGCATTCAACATAGTTCATTCTCTCAAAAACACCCAAATGAGATACATCAAGGGAGTTTACACACCAAATTCTATGTAATTTTTTTAGATTGGATAACATTATCCAATATCTCAGTACCCATTTCTACAAACAACACACCCAATTACACAAACAACACACCCTATCCATTTCTGAGTTA
>CM061142.1:508413776-508533953 GCA_030789695.1 Scilla litardierei | reverse complement strand
TAACAATCAAGAATAACAATTGCATGCATAATAAAGATCAACAATCAATTCAAATAGAAAATATGTAAAAGTAATGGAAAACTTAGATTGATAGAAAGGTGCATAGATTGCCAACAAGAACTTCAAGATCCAATGTGCAATGCTTCAAGAATCAAATCCAAGAAGAGGGGACCAAGGCATAGCCTAACCTCTGAAAATCTCCCCTAAAAAGTCTTAGAAAAGTGTTTTAAAACAATTGGAGAACTCTCCCAAAAGACGGCTATAAAACCCCTTTAAATAGGACCCCTAAACCCTAGGCACGCTAATGGGTTGAAACCCAACAACCGAGTTGACTCGGTCGAGTAGAAGTTGACTTGACCGAGTCACCTCTGGCAGAACAGACTTCAGCACTGCACCTGCTACTTACGAAATTTCTTTAGAATTAACCCGACCTTTGATTGATGCATTCTTAGTGATGTTGGAACCGTCATGAAGTCTACTATCCATAAAAATATCAGCAAAATATTTGTCCCACTTAAATGATAGAAGATTTCAAAATAGTGAGAGGTTGTCCTGAAATCTAGGTTGATTTACTTCACTCGATCGAGTGCAGTTGCACTCGGTCGAGTGACCTTCACACTCAGTTGATCCTCGATCTGATGCAAAGGGTCACTTGACCGAGTGACCTATGCACTCGGTCAAGTGGGCGAAGCAACTTAGTCGAGTTCAGATCCTCGCGAGATGCTTGAAAATGACGTTCTGCCAGATGCTTGAAAATGACGTTCTGCCAAGGTTTCTACTTGGGCGAGTAGTAAAGCTACTCGGTCCGAGTGGCTTTTCCTTCCTTTGAGCTGCTAAGTCCTTAGCCATTGCCCCTTAGGCCTCACCCACTCGGACCGAGTGGGATAACCACTCGGTCGAGTGGATATGGTCTTTTCTCTCCTCTTGCACTGCTCGGCGGTGACATCCATTCGACCGAGTGGCTAATGCACTCGGTCGAGCGGAGCTGTGTAGCTCTGAACAACGATCGAAGGCTATGATGGAGTTGGTGACCTTGAATCAAGCTCTTGGCTTGAGAGGCTCACAATGAAGAGAATCTCTCTTGAGGAAATTAGGGCTCAAGGAGTTTGGAGATATTCTTGTGAGAAATGAGTGACATTGGAAAATGAGAATTAAATGCTCTCTCTTTGATCTCTAAAACCCAATAATGGCAGCCTTGAATGATATGAAGAATCATCTCAAGATTATATAGGATAGAGAGGAGATAGAGGGAAAATTCGTGCATTTAATGCTCCAACGGATCTATTTCTGAAGCAGTCAAATCGGTTTAAGAAGGATCACTGACCGATTAGTTTGGCAACTAGTCGGTCGGTGATTCTTCTTGGACCGACTAACTGGTTCACAGCCAATAAGAATATTTCAGGAGATATAGAACTAGTCGGTCTAAGAAGACTTGCCAACCGAGTAGTTTGACAACTAGTCGGTCGGTGAGTGTTCTTTGACCGACTAAGCAGTTGAAAAACAATAAGCTGAACACAAGAGAACTAGTCAGTCTAAGAACAAATTCCAACCGACTAGTTTCACAACTAGTCGGTCGATGGTTGTTCTTGGACCGAGTAACAGTAAATAGTAGCTCAGGCTGAAAAATGAAAGTATAACTAGTCGGTCTAAGAAGGATTCCAAACCGACTAGTTTGACAACTAGTCGGTCGGTGAACCTTCTTGGACCGACTAATTGATCAACAGTGAAGAGGCTGAATTGAGCAAGGAGATCTAGTCGGTTCAAGAAGGATTACTGACTGACTAGATGACAATCTAGTCGGTTGGTTCTTCTTCTTGAACAAACTAAGATCCACCAGAAGCCGTAAAATGAAGCGTGAAGCTTCGGGAAAGTTTGTATGGGCTTCTAAGATAATCCTAGCTCTAAGATATGAGCGTTATGAAGATTATAATGTAAGTCCTACTTAAGTATTAACATTCTATGAAAAGAAGCTAGAAGACTATAAAAATAAGCTAGACGAACCGTCTTCAAAGCTTCAATTCGAATCTCTTGACTTCAATAATGCTCTTAGAGCTTCAACGAAGCTTCAGGTACACGATCACGTGCTTTGAGAAGTCTTGAGACGTCGCTTTTGATGTACATAGAATTTTGACAACGATCTCCATAACTGCGCTCACAAAGAGTTAGTTCACGATATTTATGTTTGTTCATCATCAAAACCAAATCCGGAAAATCAATACTCAACAAAGCGCATGGTACTGTAGTGTGGCTTGGGGGTCGAACTCAGGGAGGCGTGGTTGTGCTTGTGTCAAAGAGGAACCGGTTCACCCTATGGGTGAGCTAGCCCGTACGATCGATGGTTTGTCACAGAATAAAGATACGAAGGATAAATGATATAAAAGGAAACCTAGGACTTTGGTTTTCACCCTATCATGTGCTCTCACTATTACGGCCGACCGATAGGAGTAAATTGGATTTAGGGTTTAGTGGTGAGACGTTGCCTCTAAAAGTGATACCTAGTGTCCCATGGGCCCGATATTCCAGTCGGTGCCCAGGATGATACGCTAGGACTACCCAGGTTCGGTCGGTGGGCATTCCCATGTCCATTAACACCAGCCGACTCCGGGAGCACTAAGCTCGCAACGATAACTCCCAACATCTCATCCTGCCGTTCCCACGTGCAAGGATTCGATGTCTACGCTAGGAGTGTGAGCTGTGGCAAGGGAGTCAACCGCCAAGTTTATTCCCCCTTTGCCCGACGGTCAGATGAGGTCTTTCTCCCGCCAATGACAATGAAACACCCCGCGTAACCATCTAAATTCCTAATCCCTATCGAAATCCTAGTCCTGTGGACGCATTTGGGAGAACCCACGTGCAAGGATTCGATGTCTACGCTAGGAGTGTGAGCTGTGGCAAGGGAGTCAACCGCCAAGTTTATTCCCCCTTTGCCCGACGGTCAGATGAGGTCTTTCTCCCACCAATGACAATGAAACACCCCGCGTAACCATCTAAATTCCTAATCCAATATCGAAATCCTAGTCCTTCCTCCCTCAAACGATCTAAATTCCTAATCCAATATCGAAATCCTAGTCCTTCCTCCCTCAAACGATCTCCACTCCCTCTCAACCGATCTCCCTCAAACGATCGTCACCGATATTTTCACGAAACCACTCAAGGAGGATACCTTTGTGCGGTTACGTCGAGAATTTGGGATTATGGGTGAATCCGAGATTTAGGACTCATCCTTTATATGTGATCTTGCTTCATAATGATATTCTTAAGCTCATGTTGGATTTGGTGTGATTTACTCTATTTATGCTGGATTTATGATCGATGTTTTTTTGTAATCTGGATGTATCATTTTTGATGTTTATATATATATATATATATATATATATATATATATATATATATATATATATATATATATATATATATATATATATCCATCCTATTGCCTTTCGTATCTGTGTGCACATTGTACTTATATCTCTGATGTTTACTTCATCGCTCGTCGATTCTGTTGACTATATAGTTTTGTTTGAATGGAAACATGAATTGTTTTCCATGCACTCAATTAGCTAAAAATGTTGATAATGGAGAGTATGTTCCTTTCATCAATACTTGGATTTGATTTTGGTATTGATGATTTCTCTTTTCGACTATGGTCTCGTTGGCACACTTTGATTTTGTTTTCGATGTTTTTTTCTTGGTGTCATTTGGGCCGTCATCGTTTTCTTCATCTCTCATGTTTATATATTGTTTTAGCCTTGGTTGTTGCCGTTGTTTCCTCCCGCTCTTTTTGGATAATGCCAAAGGGGGAGAGAATTAATAATGACTATGTGCTAAATGATAATTTAAACAATTACCTTGAATCTAATTTCATATGTTAGATTCAGGAGGAGTGAAGATATAAAAATGGATTCCGATCCTATATTTCAATAAATGGATCATGTGTTTTATACTTTTCTCTTCTGCTTGATGCATATGTATTATTTAATATGGAACTAACGAGTCATCAATGCAGGGGGAGTAAGTAAATTTCATTTATATCATTATTATTGATTTATATTTATGTTGGGTTGTCATCACCAAAAAGGGGGAGAATGTTGAGTATTGATTCCCCTAATTTGGTTTGATGATGAACAAACAAATATTGGGTACTAACTCTCTTTGAGCGCAGTTATGAAGATCGTCGCCAAATTACTTTGTATATCCCAAGCGACATCCCAAGACTTCCTTTGAACGCGTGATCGATGTGCCTAAAGCTTCGTTGAAGCTCAAGGAGTATTAATGAAGTCGAGGGATTCAGAATCTTCGTGTTGAAGCTTTGAAGACGGTTTGTCGAGTTATTTATTTGGTCTTCTTGCTTCATTTCGTAGAATGTTAAGCCTTGAGTAGTACTTGCCTAGTTATTCTTATTTCTATCCTAGCTTATCTATAGGATTGCCTTAGAAGTCACTAGAAAGTATTTCCTTAGCTTATCGCGTCGTTTCATGACTTTCTGTGCATCTTAGTTGGTTCATGAAGAAGGACCAACCGACTAGATGATGATCTAATCGGTTGGGAATCCTTCTTGAACCGACTAATCATTTTTGTGAATTTTGGCATTCTTACTGTTGACCAATTAGTCGGTCCAAGAAGGCTCACTGACCGACTAGTTGTCAAACTAGTCGGTTGATGTTTCTTCTTAGACCGACTAGTTTATCCTCCTTATCTCTCTATATTCTTTGTCAACCTTCTAGTCGGTCCAAGAAGGTTCACAGACCGACTAGTTGTCAAACTAATCGGTCAGTGATCCTTCTTAGACCGATTAAGCTGCCTTAATTTTCCAGCCGTTGGAGAATTTATTTCCACGACTTTTCTTGATCTGTTTTGATTCTTTCCATATGTGTTTGATTCGTTTCAAACAAGGAAATTTGTCTATTATCTGTGGGACTTCAGATCTAATTTTCATTTATTCGATTATCAATTGTTAAGAGCTCTCTATCTCGAAAAATCTTTCTCTCACGTTTTTGACCTAAATCCCGTCAAGAGATTTTCAGATCGTGTGAGATCATTCCTCTGAGAAATTGAATCACGATCGTCATCTTCGCCCTAGCCATCTCACGCTGTTCATCTTGGTGGTGCTAGGGTTTCGTGCTCACTCTTACTCATCTTCCTACCTTGCCCTAATTCGTAAGTATCTCAAGGCATAGGATTTTGTGGTAAGCAATATTTATTTCGTTTAAACTATTATTATAAGTTTATCTCTCGGGTTGTGAGAGAACCTTGTGATCCCGGTTTGTGGGAGTCACAATTCATTTATTGTATTGTTTGATCTTGTAGTAGTTTCTACAAGAAGTTATTTAGTGGAACCTTGAGTTAGTAGATTCTAACTCAAGTAGCCGGAGGGGATCCGGGCGTCTGGGACGTAGGATCACCAGGAACAAGTCGAGGAGACTTGGGTGGATCCGAACCCATTACATCGCGTGTTTGCGTTGATATTGTTCTTGTTGTTATTACTTATTTCGCATAGTTGTTTGTGTTTGCACAATAATTAGGAATTAGACTCTTGATTATTTTTAAAGTACTATTCACCCCCCTCTAGTACTTGTGCAGTAGCTACCAGGGAATTACATTGGGGACGTATAATGAAGATATCATGCGCCCCCGGAGCAACGGGAGGAGTCACGCCCGATCCAGTGGGTCAAACGATGAAGATTGCTATATTTCAGCCCTCAACCGATCGGTTGGACACAGCCAACCGATCGGTTGATGCACACGTACCCGACCCGGACGAAGGCTGAAGTGAAGTGCATCTCAACCGAATGGTTCGTCGACCGGTTGAATCCAACAGAGCTCTCGGCCATTTGAAGCTGAATTCCAACCGATCGGGTGACATCTCACCCGATCGGTTCATCTGTAGCTGAATTTTCCAAACGATAACCCGGAGAGCTCAACCGACCGGTTCGCTGATCGTGTGAAATCGACAGAACTCTCTATCTTTTTGGGGATATTTCCCAGAACTCTCTATCCTAGTCCTGTGGACGCATTTGGGAGAACCCTATAAATATCCCCAAAAAGATAGAGAGTTCTGTCGATTTCACACGATCAGCGAACCGGTCGGTTGAGCTCTCCGGGTTATCGTTTGGAAAATTCAGCTACAGATGAACCGATCCGGTGAGATGTCACCCGATCGGTTGGAATTCAGCTTTAAATGGCCGAGAGCTCTATTGGATTCAACCGGTCGACGAACCATTCGGTTGAGATGCACTTCACTTCAGCCTTCGTCCGGGTCGGGTACGTGTGCATCAACCGATCGGTTGGCTATGTCCAACCGATCGGTTGAGGGCTGAAATATAGCAATCTTCATCGTTTGACCCACTGGACGGGCGTGACTCCTCCCGTTGCTCCGGGGGCGCATGATATCTTCATTATACGTCCCCAATGTAATTCCCTGGTAGCTACTGCACAAGTACTAGAGGGGGGTGAATAGTACTTTAAAAATAATCAAGAGTCTAATTCCTAATTATTGTGCAAACACAAACAACTATGCGAAATAAGTAATAACAACAAGAACAATATCAACGCAAACACGCGATGTAATGGGTTCGGATCCACCCAAGTCTCCTCGACTTGTTCCTGGTGATCCTACGTCCCAGACGCCCGGATCCCCTCCGGCTACTTGAGTTAGAATCTACTAACTCAAGGTTCCACTAAATAACTTCTTGTAGAAACTACTACAAGATCAAACAATACAATAAATGAATTGTGACTCCCACAAACCGGGATCACAAGGTTCTCTCACAACCCGAGAGATAAACTTATAATAATAGTTTAAACGAAATAAATATTGCTTACCACAAAATCCTATGCCTTGAGATACTTACGAATTAGGGCAAGGTAGGAAGATGAGTAAGAGTGAGCACGAAACCCTAGCACCACCAAGATGAACAGCGTGAGATGGCTAGGGCGAAGATGACGATCGTGATTCAATTTCTCAGAGGAATGATCTCACACGATCTGAAAATCTCTTGACGGGATTTAGGTCAAAAACGTGAGAGAAAGATTTTTCGAGATAGAGAGCTCTTAACAATTGATAATCGAATGAATGAAAATTAGATCTGAAGTCCCACAGATAATAGACAAATTTCCTTGTTTGAAACGAATCAAACACATATGGAAAGAATCAAAACAGATCAAGAAAAGTCGTGGAAATAAATTCTCCAACGGCTGGAAAATTAAGGCAGCTTAATCGGTCTAAGAAGGATCACTGACCGATTAGTTTGACAACTAGTCGGTCTGTGAACCTTCTTGGACCGACTAGAAGGTTGACAAAGAATATAGAGAGATAAGGAGGATAAACTAGTCGGTCTAAGAAGAAACATCAACCGACTAGTTTGACAACTAGTCGGTCAGTGAGCCTTCTTGGACCGACTAATTGGTCAACAGTAAGAATGCCAAAATTCACAAAATGATTAGTCGGTTCAAGAAGGATTCCCAACCGATTAGATCATCATCTAGTCGGTTGGTCCTTCTTCATGAACCAACTAAGATGCACAGAAAGTCATGAAACGACGCGATAAGCTAAGGAAATACTTTCTAGTGACTTCTAAGGCAATCCTATAGATAAGCTAGGATAGAAATAAGAATAACTAGGCAAGTACTACTCAAGGCTTAACATTCTACGAAATGGAGCAAGAAGACCAAATAAATAACTCGACAAACCGTCTTCAAAGCTTCAACACGAAGATTCTGAATCCCTCGACTTCATTAATACTCCTTGAGCTTCAACGAAGCTTTAGGCACATCGATCACGCGTTCAAAGGAAGTCTTGGGATGTCGCTTGGGATATACAAAGTAATTTGGCGACGATCTTCATAACTGCGCTCAAAGAGAGTTAGTACCCAATATTTGTTTGTTCATCATCAAACCAAATTAGGGGAATCAATACTCAACATTCTCCCCCTTTTTGGTGATGACAACCCAACATAAATATAAATCAATAATAATGATATAAATGAAATTTACTTACTCCCCCTGCATTGATGACTCGTTAGTTCCATATTAAATAATACATATGCATCAAGCAGAAGAGAAAAGTATAAAACACATGATCCATTTATTGAAATATAGGATCGGAATCCATTTTTATATCTTCACTCCTCCTGAATCTAACATATGAAATTAGATTCAAGGTAATTGTTTAAATTATCATTTAGCACATAGTCATTATTAATTCTCTCCCCCTTTGGCATTATCCAAAAAGAGCGGGAGGAAACAACGGCAACAACCAAGGCTAAAACAATATATAAACATGAGAGATGAAGAAAACGATGACGGCCCAAATGACACCAAGAAAAAAACATCGAAAACAAAATCAAAGTGTGCCAACGAGACCATAGTCGAAAAGAGAAATCATCAATACCAAAATCAAATCCAAGTATTGATGAAAGGAACATACTCTCCATTATCAACATTTTTAGCTAATTGAGTGCATGGAAAACAATTCATGTTTCCATTCAAACAAAACTATATAGTCAACAGAATCGACGAGCGATGAAGTAAACATCAGAGATATAAGTACAATGTGCACACAGATACGAAAGGCAATAGGATATATATATATATATATATATATATATATATATATATATATATATATATATATATATATATATATAAACATCAAAAATGATACATCCAGATTACAAAAAAACATCGATCATAAATCCAGCATAAATAGAGTAAATCACACCAAATCCAACATGAGCTTAAGAATATCATTATGAAGCAAGATCACATATAAAGGATGAGTCCTAAATCTCGGATTCACCCATAATCCCAAATTCTCGACGTAACCGCACAAAGGTATCCTCCTTGAGTGGTTTCGTGAAAATATCGGCGATTTGCTTCTGGGTTTCAACATACACTAAAATGATGTCCTTTTTAGCTACATGATCATCTAGAAAATGATGATGGACATCTATATGTTTGGTACATGAGTGGTGTACCGGATTCTTAGAGAGACATATTGCACTTAGGTTGTCCACCATGATAGGGCAAGTATCACAGTTTATACCGAAGTCTTTAAGTGTGTGTCTCATCCAAAGAACCTGTGCACATGTAGCACTGGCGGTAATATATTCCGCCTCGGTGGTTGAAAGTGATACAGAATTTTGCTTCTTGGAAAACCAAGAGACAAGAGAATTTCCTATAAAATGACAAGTGCCACTAGTACTTTTCCTGTCGGATTTGCATCCATCATAATCTGCATCACTATATGAGATTAACTCATAAGTGCTTGACTTTGGATAGATTAATCCGTAGTCGAGAGTGTGACTTAAATAACGGAAAATACATTTAATCGCTATTGAGTGTGATTCCTTAGGTTGTGATTGATACCTAGCACAAACACATACGGCGAACATTATATCAGGCCTACTGGCAGTAAGATATAATAAACTACCTATCATACCTCGATATAGACGAATGTCTACATCTTTGTCGCCCGTATCTTTATCGAGATGTGTAGCAGTGCTCATTGGAGTCTTCTTGCTAGAAGCATTCTCCATTCCAAATCGCTTTAGCAGTTCCACCGTGTACTTGGTTTGATGGATGAAGATTCCATCGTTCATATGGCGAATTTGGAGTCCTAAGAAATATTTGAGCTCACACATGTGGCTCATCTCAAATTGGTCCTTCATAACATTAGAAAACTCTTCGCAAAGAGTGAAGTTAAAAGCACCGAAAATAATATCATCTACGTAAATTTGAACTAAAAAAATGTCATGATTTGCATACTTGATAAAAAACGTTGAATCAACCTCACCCATTTTGAAACCCAAATCCAAAAGAAAGTTCTTTAGGCGGGCATACCAAGCTCTAGGAGCTTGTCTCAAACCATAAAGTGCTTTCTTAAGTTTAAAAACGTGATTTGGAAATTTTTCATTTATAAAACCCGGAGGTTGAGAAACATAAACTTTCTCAACGACATCTCCGTTTAAAAATGCACTTTTTATGTCCATTTGAAAATGTTTGAAATCTTTATGGCATGCAAATGACAATAGCAACCTAATAGATTCTAATCTAGCTACAGGTGCAAAATATTCCTCGAAATTTATACCTTCCTCTTGCATGTAGCCTTGATCAACTAACCGAGCTTTGTTCCGGATGACGTTTTGATTCTCGTCTGTCTTATTCTTAAAAATCCACTTCGTTCCTATAACGTTGTGGTTCTTTGAAGGCAATGAACTAGCTCCCAGACCTCATTCCTCTAGAACTGAATGAGTTCCTCTTCCATGGCTAGGATCCAAGAACTATCTTCGTACGCCTCGTTGATATTCTTTGGCTCCACTGAAGAGACAAAGGCACAGTGAGCGAAGAAGTTGACTTGAGATCTTGTTTTGACACCATCTTGTATGTTGCCAATGACTTGCTTATGGGGATGGTCACGAACTGTTTGAAGCCGTCTGGGAACACCCTGGTCACTAGGAACATTCTCAAAAGAATCATTAGTAGGGTTAGTATCAGCAGAATCAATAGGATCAGATTTACCAATAGAGTCACTAACAACTTCTAAGAATCATCGTCATCGATAATTCTAGGAGGGACAAATCTTCATTAAATGAAACATGAAGAGATTCCTCGATCGTTGAGGTTCTTTTGTTGTATATCCGGTAGGCTTTGCTACGGGAGGAATATCCAACAAATATCCCCTCATCGGATCTTGGATCAAATTTGTCCAAACTACCATACGTGTTCTTGATAAAATATTTTGCACCAAAAACTCTAAAATGTTTAACTTGAGGCAATCTACCAAACAACAATTCATAACAAGTTTGTTTGGTGTCGGGCCTCAAGAGAATCCTACTAAACACATAGCAAGCGGTATGTACCGCTTCTGCCCAAAATTGATGGCCAAGTTGGCTATCATCAAGCATAGTGCGAGCACATTCCACTAGCATCCTATTCTTTCTCTCAACAACACCATTTTGAGGAGGTGCGCGAGGGAAAGAAAAGGTGTGAGTAATGCCAACTTCATCATAGAAATTTGAGAAAGACTCGTTCTCAAATTCCCCTCCATGATCACTACGAATAGTGATAATGGTGGTTCCAATGAGATTTTGTACTTTCTTAACAAATACTGTGAAGTTTTCAAAAGCATCATTTTTATTAATTAAATTAAATACCCAAGTAAATCTAGAAAAGTCATCAACGATGACAAGTCCATATCGGGCATTCCCTAATGAAACGACTCTAGTTGACCCAAAAAGATCTAGATGTAAAATCTCTAAAGGCCGTTTAAAGGATATGCTTTTCTTAGGTTTGAATGACGATTTTGGAAGTTTGCCTCGTTGACACGAGTCACAAAAGCTTTTCTTTTGAAAGGCAAGCTTAGGGAATCCTTTTATAGAATTTAGCTTGGATAGTTTGAAAAGTGTTCCAAAATTCGCATGACTAAAACGTCGATGCCATAAGTGTTGTTCACTTGTGTTGGCAATGAGACATTGTTCATGTGAATTTGGAATATCTAGGATATATATGTCCTTATGGCGTGTGCCAGAGAACAACACATTATTATTATCCTTTCTTAAAATATAGGACATTCCTTTCTCAAAGCTAACTTTGTAGACCTTGTCACAAAGTTGACTTATTGAGATTAGATTGTGATTTAAGCCTTTAACAAGGTAAATATCACTTATAACGGGTTTAGATGGGTTACCAACTTTTCCAACACCGATGATGGTTCAACTCTCGTTGCCTCCAAAGACCACTCGGTTTCCATTTTCAATTGGCACCACTTCAGATAACAACTGAGCTTTACCAGTCATGTGTTTTGAGCACCCGCTATCAAGTATCCACCCATCCTTGGAGCCAAATTTTGATTTGTTGCTCCTTTTCTTTTTCTGGAGTACCTGAAGATAAGAATATCATATCCTGGTACCCAAGGTCATTGGGTCCTAAGAGATTAGACCTTTGGAAGCCAAGTCCAATTGGACTTAGACATCCCAACATAGTCATCATTGTGCACAACATTCATGAAATAAGAATTGATATACGCTTGTTTCTCATGCATGCTTGTGTCCTTCGGGCCCCAAATAGTGAATTTCTTGGGAGCCCTTTTCCTATTGGGAACATGCACATTTTGTTGATTTCTACGTGGTGCATGTGTTCTACGAGGAAGTGGCCTAGTGTATGCATGCGGTGGGTAAGCGTAAGGCACATGATGAAGTGGTTGTGGAAACATATGATAAGGTGCATGATGGTAATCATTCATGTAGTAGTGATGTGGGTGAACATAAGCACGTGGAGGAACACGTGCGTGAGTGTGTCTCACTTGGTGTGCACGTGCTCGTGGACGTGGAGCATAGAAATGATCATATGTGTGAACATGTAACGACCCGGTCCCCGGGATACCGGATAAGTATGAATCCGTATCAGGTATTCCCGAAGAGGTGAGTGTTAGTGTGGTGGCCCATACAGGTCAGCTCACACTGCGATACACGTAAGAATAGTACAAGTAAGCTCCAACATTATAATTCGCAATTTTGGTATTGAATGTTGTTTCCCTGTTCATTCTTGCAGAATTGATCCGGAGAATGGATCGTCCGAGAACAGGACCCCTGCTTCTGATGCTGCTTCTTCTGAGGCTTCCCTGATGGGGAAGATTCTGATAGGGATTCTGGAGCATATGCAGCAGATGGAGGATAGGGTGGCTAGTGGTGCGCCACCGAAGCCAGTGGGTATCAGGCAGTTGAGAGCTTTGCACCCGAGATCCTTTTCAGGCAAGGAGAGTCATCTGGAGGTGGATGAGTGGATCAGGCATTCTGAGGATGATCTGGAAGCTATTGGATACCCGAGGGATAAGTGGGTGGATGCCGCGAAGAGACAGCTGACACCTGTAGTTAGTTAGTTAGTTAGGGAAACCAGTTCTAAACTGGGTTCTACTATGATGATTAGGAATTCCTACTGGGTCACGCGTTGACGTGTCCCATCCTGTGGTTTACAGGTGCGAGTCCCGAGCAGTCTTCGGGTGTTCAGGAGCCAGAGGTCAGTGCCAGTGCTACCGAGGTAGAGCCTTCAGGAGACTTTGTACTGTTAGATTACCCGGGGTTAGACTAGTGGGTGCGTTGTACCGGGTGTGTACTTTTGTACTTTTGGGCTGGGGGTTTCTCTTTTGTTGTACCCGCTTTTTGTACCCCCGTTGTACAGCTGATGTATGTATGTATGTATATGGACTTATGTAATGTAATGTAACTTCAGTGTTGATGTATTTACTTTTCAGTACTGCGTTTTTATTTCTGTTGGAGCACTTTTCTTTATATGTGTACTATTCCAGTGTTATTGCAGTGGCCTTATAATTTATTTCATAATCAACCACAAAAAATGCCTAGTAGTATTTAGATAAGAGGGCTCGAAGCCTGAGTCTGAATACTACGGCGACCTCGTCAGCTACGCCCCCGTACTTGGGTGAGCGGGGCGTGACAGAACAGGTGGAGTAGGAGGTGTGTTCCTACGTGGTATAGTATTGGTGTACATAAATGCATGACCCTTCTTTGGAGGTCCACCCAAAGTGGGTTTCTTTCCAAACGGGGGTGTGTACTAACTGGAAGTGCCATTGGTAGATGAACTACCCATGTGGTGTTTACTCCCACTAGTTGAGGCATCGGAGGATGGCCTTACAAAGATGGTGGAGGATTTGGATGAATTTTCCTTTTTATACCCCAAACCAATACGATGATTGGCTGGAAGTAAATCATTCAGAATATTATCCAAATGGTCCTTACCTTTGTTGAATTTTTCAATTCGGCCTATTGTGGACTCATATTTCTCAGTGTGAGAAAGTATAGTAGTATCTAAAGTGGACACTTGTGTTGTGAGTTCACAAACACGGGACTTAAGATTCTCATTCTCAATACTCAAGGTTGAGTTTCGAGAAATTAAATTGTCTATCTCGTGTTCATCTGAATCCTCAAGGTTAACATGTTCAAGTTGAGATTTGAGATTTACAATCTCAGTCTCAAGGCTTCAACAACGGTGTCGTTGGTGGTAATGATAGACTTAGGTGTGGTTTGCAGACTAGTTAACTCATCTTTGATCTTAGTATATATATTTACCAACTTAGAGTACTTAGATAAAATTTGTTCAGTAGCTAGTCTTAGATCATCCATAGTTACCTCTTCACCATCATCCTCACTTTCATCTGAAGCGGTCTCTTGATCATGTTGCTCTCTCGCCATGAAGCACATGTGTGCTTGCTCCACTTGTTCATCATCTGACTCTCCACTTGAGGAGTCCTCTTCTGAGTCGGTGAATGTGCCGACAAGCCCTTTCTTGTACTCCTTCTTGTACTTTCGTGACTTGTCGAACTTGGGTGCCTTCCACTTCTCCTTTTGTTTGTTAAGAGGACAATCTACCTTGATGTGTCCTGGCTTATTGCATTTGAAACACAAAGGAGTAGATGCATTAGTGGAACTAACTTTAGATTTATTCTTAAAGTTATCTTTTCGGAAGAACCGGTTGAAATTCTTTGCCATGAGGGCCAAAGATTCCATGTCCAACTTATCTTCTGATTCTTCACTATCGGTAGGTGTAGTAGGGGCGGCCTTGAAAGCAATTGCCTTTTTCTTTGGCTCTTCTTGCTTCAAGAACGCCTTCATCTTGTCATGCATCTTAATCTTGCTGTCCTTCCGTACCTCATAAGACATTAATTTACCCATTAGTTGAACAACAGTATATTTGGACATATCGTTACCTTCCTCGATAGCGTAGGTTCGCTTTTTCCAACTCGAAGGAAGTCCGTCAATAATCTTCACGACTCTCTCTTCTTGGGTATAAGTCTTCTCAAGGGCTTCCAACTCGTTGGTTATATCCACGCAGCGAGCATAGTACCCCTTGATCCTTTCACCCTGTTCCATGTGAAACAACTCGAATTCTTTGTTAGCAACAGTGAGTTTGGAGTGTTTTACCCTGCTCGTTCCTTCGTGCAAGATTAGGAGTTGGTTCCAAATCTGATATGCACTCTTACAGGTGCATATATTGTTGAAGTCTTCAGGCTTCAGTGCATATTGTAAGTCATTCATTGCCTTGGCATTGTTCACCTCCGCGGTAACCTCTGTGGCAGTCCACTTTGTGAAGTCTTCTTCAGTGGGCTCCACATACTCCGTTAGTGTGGCTCTCAGAGTGATGCGCTCCGGAGGAAAGTTTCCATCCGGCATTTCCAGCACCCATAGTTGGTACCATTGAAGTGAGGAGGCCTAGTTGAGGAGTGTCCTTCCATCACTGAAGAGGCTCCTTCACGATTCTTGAAGGTGTTGTAGTCGGAAGGTGGTCAAACGGCCTTGTTGTTGTTGTTTGTCATAGCTATGAACTTGGCTCTGATACCAAATGTAATTCCCTGGTAGCTACTGCACAAGTACTAGAGGGGGGTGAATAGTACTTTAAAAATAATCAAGAGTCTAATTCTTAATTATTGTGCAAACACAAACAACTATGCGGAATAAGTAATAACAACAAGAACAATATCAACGCAAACACGCGATGTAATAGGTTCGGATCCACCCAAGTCTCCCCGACTTGTTCCCGGTGATCCTACGTACCAGACACCCGGATCCCCTCCGGCTACTTGAGTTAGAATCTACTAACTCAAGGTTCCACTAAATAACTTCTTGTAGAAACTACTACAAGATCAAACGATACAATGAATAAATTGTGACTCCCACAAACCGGGATCACAAGGTTCTCTCACAACCCGAGAGATAAACTTATAATAATAGTTTAAATGAAATAAATATTGCTTACCACAAAATCCTATGCCTTGAGATACTTACGAATTAGGGCAAGGTAGGAAGATGAGTAAGAGTGAGCACGAAACCCTAGCACCACCAAGATGAACAGCGTGAGATGGCTAGGGCGAAGATGACGATCGTGATTCAATTTCTCAGAGGAATGATCTCACACGATCTGAAAATATCTTGAAGGGATTTAGGTCAAAAACGTGAGAGAGATTTTTCGAGATAGAGAGCTCTTAACAATTGATAATCGAATGAATGAAAATTGGATCTGAAGTCCCACAGATAATAGACAAATTTCCTTGTTTGAAACGAATCAAACACATATGAAAAGAATCAAAACAGATCAAGAAAAGTCGTGGGAATAAATTCTCCAACGGCTGGAAAATTAAGGCAGCTTAATCGGTCTAAGAAGGATCATTGACCGATTAGTTTGACAACTAGTCGGTCTGTGAACCTTCTTGGACCGACTAGAAGGTTGACAGAGAATATAGAGAGATAACGAGGATAAACTAGTCGGTCTAAGAAGAAACATCAACCGACTAGTTTGACAACTAGTCGGTCGGTGAGCCTTCTTGGACCGACTAATTGGTCAACAGTAAGAATGCCAAAATTCACAAAGATGATTAGTCGGTTCAAGAAGGATTCCCAACCGATTAGATCGTCATCTAGTCGATTGGTCCTTCTTCATGAACCAACTAAGATGCACAGAAAGTCATGAAATGACGCGATAAGCTAAGGAAAGACTTTCTAGTGACTTCTAAGGCAATCCTAGAGATAAGCTGGGATAGAAATAAGAATAACTAGGCAAGTACTACTCAAGGCTTAACATTCTACGAAATGAAGCAAGAAGACCAAATAAATAACTCGACAAACCGTCTTCAAAGCTTCAACACGAAGATTCTGAATCCCTCGACTTCATTAATACTCCTTGAGCTTCAACGAAGCTTTAGGCACATCGATCACGTGTTCAAAGGAAGGCTTGGGATGTCGCTTAGGATATACAAAGTAATTTGGCGACGATCTTCATAACTGCGCTCAAAGAGAGTTAGTACCCAATATTTATGTTTGTTCATCATCAAAACCAAATCAGGGGAATCAATACTCAACACCCAACAATGGCAATCTCCTGCATATACACAAAAACATAGAGAAGTGAAAGAAAACTAAAAATCACAAGAAAAAACTAAAAATCACAAGAAAATGGGTACGGGACGACGGAAAACAACGGAAAAGCACAAAGAAGACGTGCGTGAATATATAAAATATAAACACACGTCAGTCATTGCAGGTGATTCTATGGACTTAGTCTTTTATATTATAGTTTAGCTTATTTTTTTGGCTGCATTTGAATGTTTCAAAACCTTTTTGTTTCCTTTTAATCAAACCTTTAATGTTTTGGGATTAGCCCACAAAATTCACAACCCACCTATCTTCCCTCATCCAATACCCTAACCCCACACGTTTTTTCCAACATTTTTAAAATATGTCATTGGCCTTAAAAACTTTCTTTTCTCTTCTTTCTCTCTTCAAAGTATTATTTTTATTGTTGTTATATTATCAGGACTAGCTATTATTGTTATAGGATTATGTGTGCGGGTAGGCATAGTGCGTAAGGAGATAGGATGTAGCGGTGATTAATTGATTTTAACCACAAAGATATTAGATTAGATTTCTTTCGGATGAACAGAACGAGGTGTCCAAGACTTATTTATAATACAAATGCGTGAAGGACTCAATGCAAATGCTAGTTGGATGAAACTATACACAAGGAGATGAGTGCTTATCGGATCTGAAACTTAGACGAGTGGTAGATGGGAGTAGATAGGACGGGATGGTATGAGTTAGGGTGATCGTGAGAATAAGTAGAACTTTTCACACATCAAGACTTGGTTATTAAGTTGGCGTGGGAAGACCTTGGAGATAACACGACATGTTGAGATGAATGGATGGTTAGGTAGACGGATTTAGTTTGATTAGGAGATTAGATGATAGAGGTAAGGATAGATGTGGTTCGATGGTTCATTGATTATGGAGGAAATTTATGAGTCGATATGATGGAGAATATATTGGGGACGAGAAGATTGTTGATTTGCAAACGATAATGTGGATTCATAGTTAAGTGATAGGATGGAGTCCTAGTTGTAGCATTAGCCAGTGGAGAGATGGGTTATGATGGATTTATTTGAGGAACGATGTTGGAAGTTATAGGATTAGAGATCATTATGTTGAATATGGAAGTTGTAGGCAAAAGTGTTTATAGATATTATTATTATTATTAGTATAAGTGATTCCAAGGGCGGAATCATTTCTAAGGTGGGTACAATGTAACGGCCGCTTTCCGACCGTTCGTATTTTCTGCGCGTACGACTCTTTTCGTACGCGTATTTTATTTGACTATTTCTTGGAGTCGGACTATACGATATGATATGGCGTTGTGACCGTAAGGAAGGGTAGTTATTTGTGGGATTTTTAGTGAACGTCATTTCGCGGATTGTTCTCCCACAAATCGAGTTTGATTGCAGGATCGTTGTAGCTTTAGACGTAGTCGCCGGATCTTTTAATTTTTCTGTTCATTTTCTGTGGACCAGAAACATGATTGACCACCATATCCCTGAGCCTCTCTTCGCCACAGTCGTCCCCATATTTTTTTCGTATTTTTCTGACACTCCTAGCCCACCCAAATCGCTAATAAAAACCCATGTCCATTAAGCCCAAATTAATTTTGAATTTTTGTTGCTAATCAAATCTGGGGAAGATTAGCATGTATCATGCAAAATATTCAGCCACTACCCTCACCCAATGTTACCGTACTTCGTACCCCCCTCTCTCTCCCCTAGTCATCATCTCATTTAAACCATCTTTAAAGGCATTTAGCAAAACCCTATTCTTCAAATAACAAACCTGGCCGAAAACACCTTGCTCATGCAACCCATCATCTAGCCGCCTTTGCTTCCTCCTCCAGCCGCCACGGCAGCCCCCCAGCCCCCAACTCCGGCCACCTAGCTCCTCCACCTCTTCTCCTCCCTCTCCTCCTCTCCAAGACCTCAAAACCCCGAGCGAAACCAAGCCCTAGCCGCAAAAACACACAGCAGGACCCTACCGCCGGAAAACCCACGGCCGGGCCGCCGCCGGCGGCGACCACCACTGCCATTCAACTTCTATCTGACCCCCGATCATCTCCAACTCCCCCTACCATTTTTCCACGTCTCGATCTCCTCGAACACCCCGTGGAACTCAGATCTAGCCACTGTTTTTGACAGTTTGCGCGCCGCCACTTCAAACTCACACCCACCGGTCATCTGGCCACCTATGACGACTACCCTACCACCGTTGGACTCCTATCGAATCCCTCTATCATCTGCAATTTCCTTTTTCCTTTTACGACATCTCTAGCTCCTGGAAAATCCGTCGAAACCAAGCCCAGCTGCTTTTTTGACAGATCTGTGCACTGTTCTTCAACGCTGTCGTCCGGCCATCTTCGATCACTTCCGGTGACGACTCTACCACCGTTAGATCCCCCTTGAAGTCCTTTGACTACTGCAAGTTTCCTTTTCCCCCTTTGATCGCTGTTTTTCTGCAAAGACGCGCGACAACGACCGTTGCACGAATCCATACTCTCCGTCTTCTCACGGCTTCCCACTGCCGTACGCTGACGTCGTCGGCCACCCATCGGGCCAAAAAACTCCCACTGATCCTACTTCAATCACTGACAGCCCTCTCAGACCCTAGAAGTTCACGTGCATCGCCGTACCCACGTGTTTTTAACTGACGTCGCCGCCGTCGTGAAGATCCGTTGCACTACCCGTAACGTGAGGAAGATCGCCGTATGCTCGCTGTTTTCGTGTCTCCACCTCGCTGTCCAGAGGTTCCTTGTTGTGCTACCCATGACCAAGGAGTTGCAGACGATGCCGACGCATCGCCATTCAGACCCGACATCCGCTTTTTGAACGACGTCAAAAGGTTAGTCCTCTAACGCGTAGTAAGAACCCCCACGATAGAGAATCAAAACCTAATTTAAAAAAAATGTCGATGACAACTAAATTTTATTTACACATCTTTAAAACATTGTCCACCATAGAAAATCGACGAACGAACAGAATTTCTGTGCACATAGGATAGATCGTCGACTAGGCTGATCCAAAACAAAAACGTGACTTTGACTGCTAGGATAGCCCCGTTGAACCTAGAAATGAACCTTAATAGGATCAATGATGAGCGTGACCTGACATCATCTCTTGACTCATTTCAGCCGACCCAATACCGACGCTCCGACTCGACAAGATGCTCCCGACGGACGTACCGCTCGCCACCGCAGGCAAGTGTGTGAACCTACATAAATTATTGGAACATTAATGTTTAAGTACATTCTCTATGTGTGCGTGTCTATGGACTCTTAATAAGTGTTTTGGTAATGCAAGTGTGATTACTTGCGCACTTTCGGCCACGTTTAGGCCATTGTTTCCCTTAAACTGTAAAAAGTAATAACAAGAGAACCAGACGTGAAATGATAGCGTCTGGGACACCCCACGACAGCTTGGACTTGACGACGAAGTCCGGGCACAGCAACAACAACTCAAACCATAGGTTTTATTTGTGTGTGCGTGTGTGGGGACCCCCTAGAATCAACAATAACAACTGCTACCATAGGTTTTATCTGTGTGTGCGTGCGTGTGGACCCCCCTAGAATGAACAACTCTCATCCATACTCATCTTGTCATGTCGTGTCATGTATTGCATAAGCCTGCGGGTGAATAGGGCACTCTCCAAGCTAGGGAGAGTGAACCCGTGTCACGATACATAAGCCTACGGGCAAATAGGGCACTCTCCAACCTGGAGAGAGTGATCCCTTGTCACGATTGGTAATGGATATGTATGCGGGTGAATAGGGCACTCTCCAAGCTAGGGAGAGTGAACCCTTGTCATGATACGTAAGCCTGCAGGAGAATAAGGCACTCGCCGAGTAAGTGAGTGATCCCTTATCATGTCTTGTCTTGTGCACTTGGGCTGGGGTAGGGTTGAGCATGTGCACGGGGAGAGGGTCTGATCCCCCTCGAACCGTAAGGTGTAAAACCTTCGTGACACACACTTGTCTTGTCTTGTCTTGTCTCGTCTAGTCTAGTCTTGTAGCCAGTAGCACATGCTATGGTTATTGTCTGTCACGTTTACTTTTCAGCATTGTCTTTACTTTCTTGCACATATACATATCTACCATGATGTTGCATCATCATCATGTAAACAACTTTTAAAATGTCAACCTTAAAAATTTATACACCTTGTAGTGGAGTCTTCTCACGGTTACTTGCAGACTTTGCCTGATGTACAACCACTTTCTATTGGTGTTTGCACGTCAGGTACCAAGACAGGGTTAGTAGATCCGGAGCCGGTACTAGAGGACTTGGAGCAGGAGTACGTTGCTGATCAGGAGTATGACCTGAGTGAGGACCAGTCTTAGAGGTTCCTCTGTTGCTGACTTGGGAGGTTCAGTCACTTTCTAGTTTGGGTGCGTAGCACCATTTTGCTTTCTGTTTTAGGTTGGGTGCGTAGCACCATTAGTTTCCTTTTCTGCGTTGTAGCCATGCTGGGCTCCTTTTTAGACTTTTTGTACTCTCTGGATATTATCTCTTTTTATTAATGAATGCAACCTCCTTTCTGTACTTTCTGTTGTTCCGAATTTTATAAATGCAAGAACCTGAAAATTTAGAAATGGTTCCCCTACAGACGCTTATTGGGTCTGAGCTTCACAGCTCCGGCCCAAGCGGGCCTTAGTCATGTTTCGCTTCTGTCATTTTGGGAAGCGGGGCGTGACAGGATCTGATCCGGAGTCTTGGCGAAGGTCCACACTCAGGTGAAACTTTCTTCGGCACGTGGTTAGCTCGGCGACAAGGGGATTGCTTGCCTCAGGACGCAAAGCGGTTTGAGGAGTGGTTCGGCGCAGGATGGGGAGCGGCTTGGAAGACGGTGCGGTACACATTACATGTACCAAGGCAATGTTCTGGGTATGTAATTTAGAAGCTTTATTTTAATTATGTCGCAGTAGCATAGATCCTTCTTGGGGTGGTCAGATCCACCTCAAGTTGGCATAGATCCTGGCTAAGCGTCTTGATTTTCTTTAGGGCTTTGTTAAAAAGTTTAACAATTTTCTTCCGTTGTGCTTTCTTTTGCCTCTATTGTTCGTCCGACTTAGGACATGCATAGAGATTTGTGCCCTGAGGGCCCATCAAAATCCAACATTGGTATCAGAGCTTAATCTGTATGATGATCTAGGACTGCGACGTTTTTAAAATAAATGCCTTTTAAATGCATGCTAAAAATTTTAACTTTATGCGATATTGTTAAAAATGAAATCGTTTTCATTTGAAGATGTTTTTTTAAATTCTTTTATGTGATAAAATTATTTTTTGAAACATGGAATATTTATGATGATGTTAAAACATAGTTTATGTAATGAAAATTATATGATAATTTTTATGAAACTGTTTTAAGTTTTAAAATCATGCTTTTAAATTTAGTGTAGAATTTAGTTGCACATTAATTATTTATAGGATAAATTTTTTAATGTGTTGATACATGTTTAATAATTATGTGATGATTGTTAAATAGTTATAAATCTTTTATGCGATATTTAGGTTTATAATTGCATGCAAATTTTATAGTTGATAAAGTTAGATTATGTTTTAATGGCCATGCTTCATTATGTGATAATTGTTGAAACCTTTTAGGTTAGCCATTAAAACCTATTTGAAATTTATAAGATAAATTTTAAATGACATGCTACGTTTTAATAATCATTGCAAACTTTTAAAACCTAATTCCTGATTAGGGTAGTCCTTTAATGACGATTATTATTTTAATCGTTATTATAATTTTCTCATTAAAAGACTACACTTTAAAGTGTTGTTATTGAATTTATTAAAATCCTAATATTGATTAGGATAGCACGTGAACCTTATAGTTGATAAGGATTTAATAAAAGTTATTAACAAATCCTAAATTTTTGAATTTTAAGGATTTAACTAGTTGATAGGATTAATTAGTTGTTAATAAAAACTTTTTAGTCTATGGCACGCATATAAAAATGACAATCTTCATTCAATGGACCATGATCCGGTCAATGTGCCTGGCTAAGTTTGTTGGATCACCATACCTAGTCTAAGGGATAGTGATCCTGGCTTAGTCAATTCCATGGCCGTGTTTCGCTGGACCACAATGACGCGAATCATGATTACATGACACCCTGGACTATATCTAAGTCAAATACGTTAATAATATTCTTCAAGATTAGCCGTAGCCCTCCTTATTTTAGGGTTTGGCAACTATAGGACCCGTGTTCCAGTTGTTGAGCTACACTCAAGCGGTGACATGGCAACCTTGTAGAAACCAACTTCTTAAATACATATGATGTAATCTTGATTTGTCCCAAACCGTCGTATCGTGAATACCCCGAGTGCCATCATAAGTTAATATAATGATGTAGTCCAGTCTTGACCCAAACCGTCATGTCGTGAATACACCGAGCGTCGGTGTAAGTTAGGCTAGACACGAAAACAAGGGCCCAACTAGACTAGTCATTGTGATGTGGATTAGCACACTCATTATCACAAATGGCTAGGGATAAAAACCAATAAGAGAATCATATATGATATGATTGGTGAAGAGTCATCTACTGATCGCAGAGTCAAGCAATTTGTTGAGATACACTCAAGGTTGTAAGACTCAGGGTGGTTGGATCTCTTTCCCATTAATTTAATTTTAATTAAATCGTTCATTGATTGGCTTAAATGATCGCAAAAATAGTGGGAGGATATAGATTGATAAAATCCTTTCTATCTATATCTAATATTGAACATATGCTAAACTAGGGTAAGTTCTAAGTTTACCAATGGAATCAAAATATAATATTCTAATAGAATAAGTTAAATGGTCAAATAGATTAGTTAATGGAATATCAAGTTAAATTCTAATTGATAGAATAAATTATATTCTCGTTGACATTAAAGTGACCTTCTTAAGGACAGACTTAAGGAATATGATTTCATTAAGTTCTGAATCCTACAAAATAAATGCATGCTACATGTCACTCGCCTCTATATGAGGCAGCTGGAACATATTGATGTTCAAAAGCATGTTTCTCCATACAATTTGTTGAGCGACACTCAAGATTGTATGAAAAACGGTTTCGATCCGCAAGGTTCGAAACTTCGATCAAACTGTTTGATTTGAAGATGAGTGCATGAGCAGTGCAAGACTATGTATCCCAACCAGATCATGAGACGAGCAACTTGTTGAGTTACACTCAAGGTTGCAAAGCTCAGGCGTTTGGATACATGAGATGATTACATAGCTATTTAAATTTTTGTTGAGACGTTTAATATCTAAATGAGATCTAGAAAAGGAAGAAGGCACTCAGGAAAGTCAATTGAGAAAGATAGCTCTATTTATCATTAGTAAAGGCGTAAATAGTAGGAACTGAAAATGTGACATATTTGATGTCACGATTTCAGAATAATTGTTATACAAAAGGAAAACACATTTTGGCAAATGACGTCGCATTGCTTCTGAAGCAATGGGTAATATGTATAATGGTAAAATAGACTTAGGCCAAATCAAAGAGACAAAGCTTCACTAGTCACATAAAGAGGGGTCTGACCTCTCGTATTACGAAGTCTACGGACACTTGTGAATCTTATTCCCAAAGGTATGATGGCCGAAACTCCTTCTATAAGACAGTGGAAGAGCGAGTTGTTGAACTCGCAATCTTGTACATACTAATGTACCCGGACCCAAGTCTAAGTTAGCCAGGATAAGATGTTCTTATTCTATTGAGACACGTGTTCTTGATGAAACACGAGTCTGATAAAATAGAGAACAAAATGACAAAAGTATTTGAAATATTCGATTAGATCGAAAATTCAAATACTTAGCTGTATAAATCTTGCGAAATTAAAAGAAAATGTGATTTTCTCTTAGGTCAAGTCTCTTAACATATTGGATGTGTTGGAGAGCATAAATCGCACTTTGTTAGACATAGTGTGACTCATGGCAAAGTGACTGAGTTACAATCCTCCCTCTGGGTTAAGTCCCAGATAGAAATGCCTAGGTTTCGATAAGGTTCTATGAGGACCCTATCAATAAGATATTCATTAAATCAATCGTTAGAAAGTTAAATGATTACTCGAGTCTCGTGAGACGAAGAGTCGAGTTAGACATCATAGTCGATGATGGCTTAGTCAACTTCCAGGATGAAATTCGGAGTAGTGACTCCGATTAATAACTTGATGCAATCAGAAATGGTCCGTGCACGTACAGACTTTAGTTTATGTGCCCAAAGAAATTGTTTCTTATTATCTGCAAGGAAATCTTCAAGTTAGAAGATATGTACAGAAATAAAGTAGTGAAGTACAACTTGTGTTGGCTAAGAACGATTTTCATCCTAACTCCTATAAACGGATTATGATGAAACTGTCTCGCCAGCAGATTTGTACAGATCTACTTGGACCGAACTCGATGTAAATGCTCATGATGACCATGAAAACTAGAGCATTCATTTATAGTTCGCTTTCTAAATATAATTGAGAAGAACGAACTTATATGAATTGGCCAGAGAGTTTTCAAGGTCAGTGCGAGCTAATAAAATACATGTGAGGCATCAAGAAGCTGGATATATGTTTTGACAAAGTAGTCAAAGCGGTTGAAACTTTATCAGAAATGAATATGAATCGTCTAAAATGACCAGTAACTTATTATTGTCGTAAGGTACGATGAGCTGGATGAGATCCAGGAAAATTAAATATTATGGATTCCAAAGGACCAAAGGAATTATTTGAATGAGCTTCAAATGGTTGGTCTAATATGAACATAGAAACCCCTTAAGTCTATACGGTAGACGGTTTAGCAGATCCACTCACAAAGGTTCTACCACATGAAGTCAAGAAAGACTTATGTGTAAATGCGATATTAGATACCAGGATAAATGGACCCTAGTGCAACTGGGAGATGTTGAGAGATGGGTATGCCCTCGAGGCAAATTCATCCCTGTGTATCTATACAAACATCTTGTTCGAAATAATAGTAAGTTGTTTGATAATAATTTATTTAAGTAGACAATAATGAAGTTATCATTAGAAACTTAGGTAAAGTCCTGAGACTTAATACAAGGTCAAACATGTATTGAGATGAGGATCTCGATCATGGAGAAGTGCTTGACCGTTAGTAGCATAAGTCTAGAAACGTTCATGGTCATAGATGTTTCGAGAAAAGGATATCGAAACATCGGATAGACCATTGTGTCTTAGTCTTCACCGTATAGAGGTGACGATGATCTCATGATCGTTTGACTTGGCAAAGTCGAAGACGAGACACATGTGCTCATTGGATAATGAGTTCATTGAACGACCCACAAGAGTTATCATATGGTTATGATTGCTAAATCTGTCAATGATAACTCTTAGTGATGATAGATAAGTTGGTCTTTTGACTTGAGGTCATTGTACGAACATGTACGTGAGCGTGTCACTCAGACCCCTGACCTAACTTCGAGGTGAGGCCTGTCGAAAGGTTTTTGGTTGGGTGACATTTGAAGCGTGCGAGGAGAGTAATGACCAAGATAGGATTCGTCTCTCCCGGTCAATGGGAGTTTGTGTCGTAAAGTTAATTCGGTCTTTAGTAAAAACTCTAGCCAGAGTATGTTGGAAGAAGCCCAACATTATTTGACTAAAGATCTATGGAGACTAACCGGATTCGAGCTATTGGGGTTGACAGTTTGACAGTACCCTAGGCTTGAATTAAACGACATAGTTATAACGAAGAGACTAAAACTGCGAAATTCATCACGGACACAGTCAGGGTGGTCCCAAAAATACTCATGTCAATGAGTTAACCACAGAAGTATGATATTGAAACAGGGACGACAACTGCTACTCGTGGTCACTGTCATCTGGGGCTTCGAGCCCCACTTGTAGTAGGGTCAGGCTGTATGGTCTCACACAGAGTGCGACCATGGTCTAGTGATAGGTAGAAACATTAGGGAGAATATACATTTGATGCAAGGAATAGAAAACGGCATTTGATGCGGATGATACTTTAAGCTTAGATAGGGATTATTTTGCATGTGATGCAAAAGGAGTTCAATATATCTTAAATTGTTTAAGACAATATTTAAGTATAATAAACACATTGAAAAGGTTACCTGTGTGACAGGATCGTCCCGGTCTAAACACAGGTTCAACACTAAAAAACGGAGTCAAATTGCACAAGTTATGCCCAATATTGTCCAAAGAGCACAATAGCACAATGGGCGTAGAGCTACTTGGGCACCTGGCCCGCCTGGCCCAGTCAGCCTGGGTGCCCTGGGCACCAGGCCCAGGCCTAGGCACCTGGTGCCTGGGCAGTGCCCAGGCCTTGTCCTGGGCAGCACCTAGACTGGTTTTTTGGTGCAGTGGGGCCCACACGGTGGGCCCCAATTTTGGGTGCAAAAACTCTAGGGCAGTGTGCAGTTTTTGACGGCTGTTTTTGGACGAAAAATAGCTTTGGGCTAATATTTGGATGATCAATTGAAGGGTCAAACAGACTCGGATTGACATGTCGTTTTTTCTTACGCGTTCACCGCTCAGTGCTCTTCGATTTGATAGCTTGTATCAAATGTGAAGCTTAACGGTGAGGGAGTTATAATTCATGGAAGTTTAGCCTTTATGAAAGGCAAACTAATTTGAATCATTAACTCCAAATAATTAGTCCCACATCGAAAGTGGAGTAAAGTGGAGGGGTCAGCCGCCTATATAAATAGGGGTCTCCCCCCTCAAAACTCGTCCCAAGCTCTAGATCTGAGCAGCTCCCAAAAATGTTGGAGCACGCTCAGATCTAAGCTAAAATTAATATTCTCTTCTCCCTGATTTTCTGCCTTGCTCCTGAAGGGCTCTAGCAAAGCCACGAAGGAGTTTGGATCTGATCCGAAGTCTTGGCGAAGGTCCACACTAAGGTGAAAATTTCTTCGACACGTGGTTAGTTCGGCGACAAGGGGATTGCTTGCCTCGGGACGTGGAGCGGTTCGAGGAGCGGTTCAGCGCGGGACGGGGAGTGGCTCGGAAGATGGTACGGTACACCTTGCCTGTACCAAGGAAAGGTTTCGGGTATGTAATTTAGAAGCTTTATTTTAATTATGTCGTAGTAGCATAGATCCTTCTTGGGATGGTCAGAGATACCTCAAGTTGGCATAGATCCTGGCTAAGGGTCTTGATTTTCTTTAGGGCTTCATTAAAAAGTTTAACGATTTTCTTCCGATGTGCTTTCTTTTGCCTCTATTGTTCGTCCGACTTAGGACATATATAGAGATTTGTGCCCTGAGGGTCCATCAAACCCCAACAGTTCGGTCCTAGTAGATCTGTACACATCTACTGGTGAGACAGTTTCATCATAATCTGTTTATAGGAGTTAGGATGATAACCGTTCTCAATCAACATAAGTTGTACTTCACTATTTTCTCTTTGCACCAATCTTCTGTCTTGAAGATTTACTTGCAGTCAATAAGAAACACTTTCTTTGGGCATGTAAACTAAAGTCCATACTTTATTTACGTGCACGGACCTTTTTTGATTGCATCAAGCCATTTCTTAGAGACACTACTCTGAATGGCAACTTGGAAGTTGTCTAGGCCATCATCAACTATGATTTCTTACTCGACTTTTCGTCTCACGAGTCTCGAGTAATCCTTTAACTTCCTAACGATTAATTTAATGAATATCTTATTATTAAGGTCCTCATAGAATCTTATCAAAACCTAGGCATTACTATCTGGGACTTAACCCAGAGGGAGGATTATAACTCAGAGTCACTTGATATGCATCGCACAATGTCTAACAAAGTGTGATTCATGCTCTCTAAAACACCGATGTGTTAAGAGACTTGACCTGAGAGAATATCACATTTTATTTTTAATTTACGCAAGATTTATACAGCTAAGTATTCGACTTTTCGATCTGATCAAAGCAGTTCAAACACATTTGTCATTGTGTTATCTATTTTATCAGACTTGTGTTTCAGCAAGGACACGTGTCGTAATAAAATAAGAACACTTATCCAGGCTAACTTAGACTTGGGTCCGGGTACATCTGTATGTATGAGACTATGAGTTCAACAACTCATTCTCCTACTGTCATACAGAAGGAGTTTCGGCCATCATACCTTTGAGACAAGATTTACAAGTGTCTATAGACTTCATAAGACTCCTATTTATGTGACATGTAAAGCTTAGTCTCTTTAATACGGCCTAGTTTTTTTTGCCATATAAGTTTTGTTATAAACTTGCGTATTCACGTATTAACATTTAATACATTATCATTATACAACTTACTCATATAAAACATTGTTTCAGAAGCACGGTGATGACATTCGTCAAAAATGTGTTTGACGTCCTACATGGTCCAAGAAACAACAATTGTTCCTTTTTTCCAACACGTAGACAATCTATTTCTTTTGTATAACGGTTATCCTGAAACCGTGACATCAAATATGTCACATTTTCAGTTTCTCCTACTTATGCCTTTACTAATGATAAATAAAACTATCTATCTCAATTGACTTTTCCTAGTGTCTTCTTCCTTTTCTAAATCTCATTTAGATATTATACAACCCAATATAAATAAATAGCCATGCAAGCATCTCATGTATCCAAACGCTTGTGCAACCTTGAGTGTGCTCAATAATTTGCTCGTCTCAAGATCCGATTGGGATACATAGTCTTGCACCGCTCATGCACTCATATTCGATTCAAACAATTTGATCAAATTTTCGAACTTTGTAGATCGAAACCGTTTTCTATACAATCTTGAGTGTGCTCAACAAATCGTATGGAGAAACATGCTTTGAACATCAGTATGTTCAAGCTACCCCTAATAGAGGTGAGTGACAAGTAGCGTGCATTTATGGTGTTGGACCTAGAGCTTAAGAAAATCATTGTCCTTAAGCATGTGCTTAAGAAGGTCATTTCATAGTTTAGTCTATCAATTAGAATTTAAGTTGATATTCTATTAACCAATAATTTGGACCAATTAACTTATTCTCTTAGAATATTATGTTTTTGATTCCATCGGTAAACATAGAACTATCCTAGTTTAGTATATGTTCAATTTTAAACATAGATAGAATGGATTTTATCTAACTATATCCTCTCACTATTTTTGCGGTCATTTTAAGCCATAATAATGAACGATTTAATTAAATTAAATTAATAGGAAAGAGATCTAACCACCCTGAGCCTCACAACCTTGAGTGTGCTTAACAAATTGCTTGACTCTGCAATTGGTAGATGACTCTTCATCAATCATATCATATATGATTCTCTTATTGGTTTTTACCCCTAGCCACTTATGATCATGAGTGTGCTCATCTAAATCACAATGACTAGTCTAGTCGGACCCTTGTTTTTGTGTCTAGCTTAACTTACGCCGGTGCTCGGTGTATTCATGACACGACGGTTTGGGTCAAGTCTAGACTGCATCTTATGTATTGAGAAGTTGGTTTCCATAAAGGGTCTATGTCATATCTTGAGTGTGCTCAACAACTATAACAAAGAACATATAGTTGCCAACCTCTAAAACAAGGAGGGCTACAGCTAATCTTGAAAAAGATTTTTAACGTAATTGACTTAGATATAATCAATGATGTCATCATAATCATAATTCGCATCCTTGTGGTCCAGCAGAACACGGCTAGGGAATTGACTAAGCCAGGATTACTTATCCCCAGTCTAGCTAGGGTGATCCAACAAATTTAGCCAAGCACATTGACCGAATCATGGTCCATTAAAGGAAATTTATTATTCATATGTGTCCCGTACAATTATAAATGACTTCATTAAAACTAGTTAATCCTATCAACTAGTTGAATCCTTAAAATTCAAAATTTTAGGATTTGTTAATAACTTTTATTAAGTCCTTATCAACTATAAGGAATGATTTTTAAGGTGCTATCCTAATCGTGTATTAGGCATTTAAAACAATTTTAAATCATAGCAAAGCAATCTAAAATTATCTCATAATAATTAGATGGCTTTTAATGGCTAACCTAAAAGGCTTTCTTGAACTATCATATAATAAGCAAAAATTTAGAATAACCATTTAAAACCATAAACTAACTTTATCGCATAAAATCAGCATGCATCTTATCAACTTAAATATCGCATAAAAAGTATCTAACTACTTAACAATTATCAAATAATTATTAAACATGAACGACATATTAAAATTTATCCTATAAATAATAATATGCAACTTATAATTTAACTTATAGGTATGATTTTAAAATTAAAAAAATTTATCTAATAAAATCAATAGTTTCATAAAAATTATCACATAATTTTTATTTCAAAAACATTTGTTTTAAAATCATTACATAAAATTAGCATGCTACTAAAAGGATTTTATCACATGAAATAATTTTTAAGCATCTAATAACAAATGGTCTCATTTTAACATTATCTCATAAAGTTTAAGCATAATTCAAAACATGCAAAATTTTATCTCATAAAATTTTATATCTTCATGTTCAAAATTATTATATAATTTTATTACTTGAACATATGTTAAAAATTATCAAATTAAAATTTGCTTGCTAAAAAAATTTTATCACATAAAATTTAAAGCATCTAAAATCTTGTTTGTTGCATTTTTAACAACTATCACATAAAGTTAAAAACAGATCTTATATGTATTTAAAAAGCATACTTGCATTTATAAATATTGATGTCCTTAGATCATAAGTAGACCTAAAGCTCTGATACCACTGATGGAGTTTCAGGGACACTTAGGGCATTATTCTATGCACGTCCTACGTCGGACGAATAATAGAAGCAAAAAAGAAAAGAAAGCAACGGAAAACGTTAAACTATTTAACGAGCAAGCCCTAAGGATTTCAAGACCCTAGCCAGGATCTCTACTATCTTGAGGTGGATCTGACCACCTCAAGATAGATCTAAGCTACTACAATATAATAAATGAAATGATTAATTAAACTACATACCCGAAACTTTGCTTGCACCGTCAAAATGTATCGAACCGCGTCCCGAGCCGCTCATCGTCTCGAGCTGAACCGCTTTCCGAAACGCACTGTGTCCCGAGGCGAGTAACCCCCTTGTCGCTGAGCCAACCACACACTGAAGAAAGTTTCACCTTGAGTGGATCCTTCGCCAAGACTCCGGATCGAGTTCGAGACCCTTCGTGGCTTTGCTAGAGCCCTTCAGGCGCAAGGGATAATTATGGGGAGAAGAGAATATTTATTTTAATCTTAGATCCGAGCGTGCTCCAAACTTTTGGGAGCCGCTCAGATCTAGAGCCTGTGACGAGTTATGAGTAAGGGGATAGGCCCCTATTTATATAGGCGGCTGACGCCTCCCCTTTACTCCACTTCTGATGTGGGACTAAAAAACTTGGAGTAAAAAATTCAAGTTAGTTTTTTGTAAAGAAAAGGCCAAACTTCAATGAATTTTAACTCACTCACTGTTGAGCTTCGCATCTGATACAACCTATCAAATCGAATAGCGTTGAACGGTGAACGCGTAGGAAAAAACGGCAAGTCATTCCGAGTCCGTTTGACCCCTCAAACGTGTTTCCAAAGATCATCCCAAAAACTCAATTTTTGCAAAACAGAGCTGTCACAAAGAGATCTGCCATGCAACCCTAGGCATGGGGCCCTGCAGTGGGCCCTATCACTGCTGCCACGTACAGCGCATGTCCCACGAGGCACGTGCTCTGTAAGCGCCCGCAAGGGCGGGCCCGTGCAGCGCCCGCCCTGCGGGCGCATGCACAGCACGTGCCTGTTGGGCGGTGCGGGTTTTGTCCACAGGTCGGGGGCGCCCGACTCGCTATGGTGTGCCCGACCCGCAATGCCCCTTTTGGGCTTCTTGACGGTTTTGGCCATATCTCGTGCATTTGGCGTCTGTTTTGGACACCGTTCGAACCTAGGTTTAGACTAGGACGATCCCGTCATCCAGGTAACCTTTTCCATGCGTTTACTACATTAAATATGTACGTAAACATTTTACGACACATTTAATTCTCTTTTGCATTACATGAAAAATTCCCATGTCCAATAAAAATCATTTGCATCAAATACAAATGATCTGAGGTTATACATCCCCAACATCTCCTACTTGCACTCAGGATCATTTATCCCAAATGTAGAAGATAATTGCAAACTCTTTGCAGTATATTATCCCTTGCATCAAATGCAAATTCTCCGTGATTTCTACCTATTAATACTTGACGAAGGTCGCACTCTGCGTGAGACCATACATCCTGACCCTACTACAGGTGGGGCTCGAAGCCCTAGATGGCAGTAACAGCGAGCAATAGGTGCCGTCCATGTTTCAGTATCATACTATGTGGTTAACTCATTGACATGAATATTATCGGGACCACCCTGACTGTGTCTGTGATTTAATTCAAGCCTATGGTACGGTTAAAATGTCAACCCCAATAGCTTGAAGCTGGTTAGTCTCCATCGATCTTTAGTGAAATAATGTTGGACTTCTTCCAACATACTCTGGCCAGAGTTTTCACTATAGATCGAACTAACACTACGACACTAACTCCCATTGACCGGGAGAGACGAATCCTATCTTGGTCAGTAATCTCCTCGCACACTTCAAATGTCACCCAACCAAATACCTTTCAACGGGGCTTACCTGAGGCTAGATCAGTGATCTAAGTAACATCGGTCATACACAGGTTCGTACAATGACCTCAAGTCAAAAGACCAACTTACATATCATCACTAAGAATTATCATTGACAGATTGGTCAATCATAACCATATGATAACTCTTGTTGGGTCGTTCAGTGAACTCATTCTCCAATGAGTACCTGCACCGCGTCTTTGACTTCGCCAAGTCAAACGATCATGAGATCATCGTCACCGCTACCCGATGAAGACTAAGACATGAATGTCTATCCGATGTTTCGATATCATATTCTCAAAACATCTACGACCACGAACGTTTTTAGACTTATGCTACTAACGGTCAAGCACTACTCCATGATCGAGATCCTCATGTCGATACATGTCTGACCTTGCATTAAGTCTCAGGACTTTACCTAAGTTTCTAATGATTACAACATTTTTATAAACTTAGATAAATACTAACCAAACAGCTTACTGTTATTTTGAACAAGATGTCTGTATAGATACACAGGGATGAATTTGCCTCGATGGCCTACCCATCTCTCAACACATTGTACCCCTAGCCCTATTTACCGTGGCTCCACTATCCCCCCTCCATTGATTGGTGACATGTGCCCCAAAACCATTTCCATCCCTGAGCCGCCTCGCTCTGCTGACGTTCAACTTGTTGTGGATGGGGATGATTCTTGTGACATCGGGATTGCGAATGGGGGGTCGGATGTGGAGTCTGATGTTGATGAAGATATTTTGGTTGAGGGGCCTAGGGCTGTTATAGTGGGCCTCGTTGCTATGGAACTTCCTGTGTTGACTTGCATGTCTAGTGGGGACTGGTTATATTGTGGTCAGCTGTCTGTTGGGCACCGGGTGGCTGGTACCCTCCCCAGACTTCCCCACTGTCTGATACCTCCCAGGTGGCTAACCCCTCCTTGCCGGCGGCTCCTCCTTCTAGACCACAATGGATTATTTTTGGGAATTAAAGGAAGCTGAAAGGAAGCTGATAGAACAATTGGCTCCCCCTCCCCTATAGGAGGAGCTCTAAATGCCATCGTTAGTGGGGGCTCCGTAATTGTTTGTGGTTTTCTAGGGCTTAGTTTGTTGGGGTCCCATTGACCCATTAGTTTTGGTATTTGGAGATTGTTCCGACGGTCTTATGTGAGCACCTCTCGGTGTCGGTGCTCTTCCCATGACGATCCTTGTCCTTGGTAACTGCTCCCCAGCCTCTCCCAAGACGTTTCGTTCATGTGATGTTCCCCGCAGTGGTTTTTGTATAGTTCGTCTCTTTCATTTATGAAATACACACTTACCTTTCATACATACATACATACATACATTTTTTGTTGAAAAGTAAGTGTGTATGTATAGATATGAACAAGGGCTACATCAAGGCGGCGCCAACAAGAAGTCAAGGCGAGGGAGAGGCTGGGAAGCAGTCACCCCGCACACGACCAACCAGGCAAGAGCCATGAAACTAAAAGAAAGGGGAGGAAACCTATGCTGGGGGGGGGGGCACACAAAAAGGCGGCCTACAAGATACCCCAACGCTCAAAAAGGAAAGTATCCACAGGGTCTAAATCATCCGGGATGCAACCAACAAGGGCATCCAAGATGTCCAACGAAATCCGTGCCAGAAGGGCGGTCGCAGGGGACATGAGAGCTCTGAAGATGCGGCAGTTATGCTCCCTCCAACTGTCCAAACCGTCGCAGAGAAGACCAGCAAGGAAAGCCTACCCCTGGGAGTGGTCTTCTCCCTGGCTCCAAACCGTCATTTCAGCTCGTGAGCTTCAATGGTGATGGACTTGGAGCCAGGAGGAAGGCCAAGGTGAAGCCTGCACTCCGCCCAAACACAAGCACTGAACTCACAGCGGAAGAAGATGTGGCGAGCCGACTCAGGGAAGAGACCGTAGAGTGCACAAGTAGACTGTTTCCGAATGCCACGCCTGGCCAGCTGCTGGGTGGTGGGCAGGCGGTCAGAGAGGGCATGCAAGAGAGTGAGGGAGAACTTGGGCGTGTGCCCAGGAAACTAGACCACAGGGGCAAGTCTGTCAGGAGGGGAGGAGCGACGAGTAGAGGACCAAGCGGAGCGGAGAGAGCACCCCCCGTCTTTGGACCACACCCAAGCGTCAGGGCCATACGACACGGAACCAGAAGCCAACAAGGGAGCAAGATGAGCAAGCTCAGCAGGAAGGGACCAAGCAACACCATCCCAAAAGTCAGCAACCCGGCGATATCTGAGAGGGAGGGGAGGGGAATGTAGGTCCGCCAAAGGGCCACAAGGTAGCCACGGATCATACCAGAACGAAGTGGAGCGACCATCGCCAATCACCCGGCGGTAGCAAGTAGACGCCAAGTCTCGACACCGAAGCATATGTTTCCAGGTCCCCGAGTCCAAAGCCGATGGGACACACTGGAAAAGAGGGGTGATCTTCAGGTAAGCACTACGCATGTAAGAGGCCCAGGGAGAGGGAGAGTGAAGAAGCTTCCAAAGGAGCTTAACCCCCGCGACAATGGCGTCAATTGGTTGACACAGAGGACGCGCACAAGTGCACACCTTCCACTCCCAAGCATAGGAGTGTCAATGCAATAAATTTATAACCGGTGAGTACCGGGTCAGGTCACAGGGACAAGTCATTCTATATTCACAAGTTTGATCGATAAAGAAAAATAATAGCGTGTTACAACTATCTCGCTTAACGGTGGATGAGTGGAAAAACGGTGTGGTAAATCAACAAATCTATCCTAAGTGGGTAGGGTGAGAGAGCCAAAGGGGATTTAGGCTGGCAAGGCGAGAGAGCATGGGTTGTGGGTTCACTGGAATTGGTATTAATTAAGCTCTAATTACCCGCATATAACTCAATTGATTATCCGGCTAAGGACACTCAATCAGAAAATTTAGCATTAAAGAACACAAAAATTTGCAATATAGATGGATGTATCATTGTAGCACTAATCAAATATGAGCATGGTATTTTCTCAAATCGTGCCCTCTCGGGTCTCAACCAATCAAACTATGCCCTAATAATCATCCAACATTAACATGAAATTGTGCAAGAGCCAATTAGGGCTAAAATTAGCAACCAAACAAAATAAATCACAACCCAAACAATTCAATACTACTCTATCATCATGAAACAAAAGATGGAATTTTCATTCACAAATTCGTCCAAATCCATTACAATAGAGAGATATCAAAAATACAAAAGGGGTTAGAGAGATATCACTCAAGATCTCCCTAGGATGGGGCCTTCCTTCCACCTATTTGCTCCTCCTCCAAGCTCTCCAAGCTCCCATGGCCTCCAAGCCCTAGCCCTAGCTTATTTGGGGAAGAAGACCCCCAAAAACCTTCCAAAAAGCTCAAACAGCCAAAAGAACCCCAAAAAATCAACTTCCGGCCAATTTTGCACCCCCAGGCCACTTTAAAGTATTGCGGGTCAGGCAGTCGGGCGGGTCGCGCCCGACCCGCGGGCGCTGATCGCCCGCATCATTAATACGGGCCCGCATTCGCCAGCGCGCACATTCAGCCAAATTTAGCTGAGCAAGACGGCCGATGGGCCGGCCCGCTCAGCGGTTACATTTTTTAATTTATTTTTTTATTTACAGAATTGCAGCGGCCCGCTGCTGAGAGCGGGCTGCATTCGTGGGCCGGCTAGCGGGCCGGCCCACAAACGTGACCTTTTTTTTCTTTTTTCTTTTTCTAAAATCCAGAATAACCCCTTCAATGCCTCTTTTGTTTCAATAATTCTCCAAAAATACCCAAAAATTCCAGAAAAATTCCAGAAAATTCTGGAAAATCTCCAAAACTTTTAGAAGTACCTGAAAAATAGGAGAAGGAGAAATTAGTCCATTTGATTATGAAATGAATATAATGACTATATAAATCAATATTGACTTCCAAAATTCCATATAAATTATTCACATGCTCAAATAATTCCTAAAAAAATGGAGATATGATCACAATAATAGCAGGAGCATATAAAAAATAGTAGGAAGCAAATAAGGACGATAAAAACCGTATTTTATGCCAAGAATGAGAATAAGCCCCTAAAATGAAACATAAAGTGAAATTCACACAAAAGGACAAGATTAAGTCTATTCTTTAGCACAAAATGGGGGTAGTTAGGGGGTATAAATATACACTTTTCACTCCGAATCACACCCCCCAACTAGCTTTTTGCTAGTCTCTAGCAAAATATGCGATAAATTCGGATAAATTGGGAAAACATGCACCAAAACCACAATATCCTCATGGCATACCCCCAAATGATATTTCCAAATGATTTCAAAGCCAATATACCCAGTGTATGAAAGTAAACAACAAATGACATTCTCCTCAATCCAATTCAAAGAAAAGTAAGTAATAAGCACCGTATCACATATATCAGGATATATCACGATGTCAAAGTTTCAAATTTTCAAGAAAGTGGCCAAAACAAAAGAAATTTCTCCTAAGTTGTGGGAGATGAGATTGCATCACTCATGTTGCTTATTCTTTCATTTATTCATTCATTTTTTATTTTTTCTTTTTCTAAAATCCAGAATAACCCCTTCAATGCCTCTTTTGCTTCAACAATTCTCCAAAAATACACAAAAATTCCAGAAAAATCCCAGAAAAATCTGGAAAATCCCCAAAACTTTTAGGAGTACCGAAAAAATAGGAGAAGGAGAAATTAGTCCATTTGATTATGAAATGAATATAATGACTATATAAATCAATATTGACTTCCAAAATTCCATATAAATTATTCACATGCTCAAATAATTTCCAAAAAATGGAGATATGATCATAATAATAGCAGGAGCATATGAAAAATAGTAGAAGCCAATTAGGATGATAAAAATCGTATTTTGTGCCAAGAATGAGAATAAGCCCCTAAAATGAAACATAAAGTGAAATTCACACAAAAGGGCAAGATTAAGCCTAATCTTTAGCAAAAAATGGGGGTAGTTAGGGGGTATAAATATACACTTTTCACTCCGAATCACACTCCCCAACTAGTTTTTGTTAGTCTCTAGCAAAATATGCGATAAATTGAGATTAAATTGGAAAACATGCACCAAAACCACAATATCCTCATGGCATACCCCAAATGATATTTCCAAATGATTTCAAAGCCAATATACACAATGTATGAAAGTAAACAACAAATGACATTCTCCTCAATCCAATTCACAGAAAAGTAAGTAATAAGCACAGTATCACATATATCGGGATATATCACGATGTCAAAGTTTCAAATTTTCAAGGACGTGGCCAAAACAAAAGAAATTTCTCTTAAGGAGTGGGTGGATGAGTTGATAGTTCATGTTTGGAATGAAAAAGAGAGCTAATATAAATGAATGTTTCTTTCTAATCAAATTAAGTAGCCGGTGCCCCACGAAACATTGGGGAGGACGCCAAAAATGAGATTTAGGGGATCATTCTATCCCTTTGCCTATATAGCGTTATCGGTGCTCAAATGAGATTAGTGCAATGTTTGCATTGAATATTTACATACATACATACATACATACATACATTTGTTGATCGGTGCTCAAATCCCCCTAGGGTTCACCCATTATTTTCCCTGGGGTATATATTTATATGGATTAAACATCAAAAAAACTTTTTGAAAAAAAAGGTATTCTAAAAAAATTAAAAATGTTTTTGCACAATGCGAAAACCCCCTTTTTCGCACCAGGAAACTACTATATATATGTGTGTGTATGTATGTATGTATGTATATGTATGTATGTGTGTGTGCGCGCGTGCGCGCACTTCTTCGGTTTTATGCTCTATGTGCATGATTTTAGTATTGTATTGGCATGTCTTTATTGTTTTTTCCCTCATGGAATCGTTTTTAACGTGCCACTCATGAATTAAGTGCCTAATTCCATAAGTCTGCCTTCGAGAGGGTTTAGATTGATTTTTGTTCAATCAATATGATGCATGTGTTTGGTTTAGGCCAATTGAGTAGAGTAAGTCTTAGCTTGATAGGATTTGGCCATGGATATATGCTTAGTTTGCACCTAAGGCGTGGTTGGTTGATATGTTTCACACAAAAATAAGATTGAATAAGTGCATCGTTCTTCTAGTCTCGTTGGGTAGCCAGATCATTGTGCATCAACAAGCATTGGGGATTTGCGCTGAAAGATGAGATTTGGAAGAATGCATGAGAAAGAAATAAGATAAGTCGCAGGTGATTCGAGAGAGTATGTTCGAGGGGACCATATTGGTCTAATGCAATAAAATCATCCGATTTGAGAGTCATTGGCCAAAATCTTGCTTTATGGATTACCATAAGTTCCATGTATATAGTTAAAATGTTAAAAAGAAAAAAATTATAATATCAAGCATACATATCCTCCACAAATTACGGAAGACTTAGTGTTGTCAACCCCTTGAGAATTGAGATACTATGATATGATGTTGTGCTTTAATCTTGACATGTGCAAAACATTGGTTGTAGCTTTATTGGTCTGAACCAAGTAGAAGCATTTTTTTCATGGATTTGCTCTTTTTCATGGATGCATACGTTGGACTCGAAATTTTGATGGAAAAGTATTTGATTTGTATGCCATGGATGACAAATAGAGTTATATGCATTCTTGAATTAAAATCTGAATTTGTTGCATATATATTATGCATGCATGGGTTGATCCTTTTGAAATATGAGAGGGTGATCTTCGGTCACTTGTAACAATTTCTTCCCGTTTTTCAATCTGTCTTATCTTATTTGAGGACAAGCAAGAGTTTAACATGGGGATTTTGTTAAGCACATATTTTGTATAGTTTTTATATTGTTTCGTCAAGTAATTTTCGTATTTTATTTTCATTCTTCATGCAATTTTTGGTTGGTTTAGTTCATTTCACTCTCGAGGAGTGTTTTGTGCTTTTCATGAATACATCACACTAAACGAGGCGAAGGAGTGATGACAACAGCAAGAGAGAAGAAATTATGAATGATGGAGGAGAAAATATGAAGATTGGATAAGAAAACATGACAACATGGTCGTGCAAGGAGCTGCACAACCGTGCGGATGTATCAGATGTATCTATCATGAAAGTGCCAAACTGGCACGGCCGTACGGGAGCCAACACTGCTGAACAAATGAAACAGTAACTTTGAGGATTTTCCTGCAGGAGTCGACACGGCCAAGTGCCCAAGAAGCACAGATGTGTAAAGTCAACAGATGATATGGCAATTTCTGCACAGTGCCAATACGGACGTGCAACTTGCTGCACGGTTATGCGCCCGCTTATTTTAGATTTAGATCCAAATTTGCTTAGGGCTTTTTGAGGGGATATTTTAGCCCATCCTTGTAATTGATTTGCACACACTTTTTATTAGGTTTTTTCTCCTGTATGTTGGGTGGCTTCTCTCTTTATTGCACACACTTTTTATTAGGTTTTTCTCCTGTATTTTGGGTGGCTTCTCTGTTTATTGCTGAAGAATTTTGTAAGACTTTTGTTGCCTGATTTATATTAAAGGCTTGAACTTTTGTGCTTCCATCAATTGAGTAACTATTTTCTCTTCCCTTTCTCTTTGATGTTTATGCTCGCTCATATTAATTTGATGATTGTTATTGCTATGGCTCGTGAGTAATTCCTCTTGATTAGGGTTGAGTTGAACCCTATTGTGGATTATTTTAAGGATTGATCATTATGCTTTTAATTTATCGAATTAATTGTTAGGGTTTAGTCTTGGATGCACTTAACATTATTTTATCCATGGATTTGTTATCAAATTCTAATCACTGACGAGAAATCGGGATTTTGGTTTGATGGTCTGTGATAGATAGATTAATTTTCTATTGATTTCGCGTACCAACGAGAAATTGGACCCGGATTAATTAGAGCAACTTAATTAAGGTTACAAATGAGAAATTAGAGCCCTAGTTTAGATTTCCTTGACTTTGATCCGAGTTCTCCCACTAGAAATGGCGAGAACGAGGTTTGGAAATTAGTTTGAAAATCTCACTCGGTGCATTAATTTGATAAATTGAGTTTGAGATCAATCTTATAATTAATTCATGAGAGCGTGGATAATTAACCCTAGCATCTTTGCATCTTGATAAACTTTAGTATAAACTCTCACCGTCTGATAAGAATTTGCGTAGCTAACAAAATCCATAATTGATTGGTATTTAATCCATGGCCTCTCTGAGATCGACCTGTTTGCTAAGACTACCCATATGCTTGCGGTTATTTAAAACATCACGAACACAATTCGCTGAGTAAGACGAAGTTGGATTCATTGATGATGAAGATGAAGGGGCAGAGGAGGAAGATGATGTAGATGAATGAGATGATGAAGACGCTGATGAAGCTCTTTGGCTCTTTGGCTTCTATGCTTATCAATACTCCCGACAATGTATACAGTTCATGTTTCTTTTTGAAATGTTTACTCATTTTCCTAACTATGACATTATCATCTATTTTAAATTATTTTCTCTTTTCCAGAATATCATCTATAATTTCCTGTCTATGAATCCTATGCGAATGAGTTTAACACAACAACACAAATTGTTGTCTTTAACCTACTAATTTCAAGCCCGATGCATTTCATGTTAAACTGTTTAGTTTGTAGCAATAGCAGTTATTTTCATACCTAATATTGTCCAAAGGTATAGCTAATCATAGACAAAGAACATGGATTCATGATGCAAAAGACATAAGGTAGGATGGCATGGATGCAGGTGTTTTTATACATAATTTTTTCATTTACCTTTTTTCTGGCAAACAAACAACATGAATGCAGTTGACAACATGAATGTAGTTGTCAGTTTTCGTTGGCCTATAGCATAAATGTTTCATACCTCTTTCTCTAATCTGCCTTCTTCTTTGTACACAGATTCAACAGGTGTTTTTGTAATTAACACTTTTTGGCTTGGTAGATTTGGCAGGGTCTCGATCTAGGTCCAATGATCTACCACATGCGTGTCCTCCGATGAATATTGCACAGGATGATATTCTTCCTCATCAACCTGCTGCCAATGCGGATCTTACCACAACTGCAAACACATATTCTAGTAGGACAAGGGATTTGACTTGGTAGCGAAAAAATCTGTCTGGTCCTCAGCAACGGATGATGAGGATTTTTGGGAGCATGTATGCATACACAATTATTTTAATTAATAAACGGACTAGTTAATAAGATACTAACAATTCATGTTTTATTTTGTATGAATGCAATGTAGTTTCTCGGATCCAGATATTATCAGACAATCCATGATCATAGTGAGGGGAATATGGACTACAGCATGGCCGACATTTGAAGCGCTGATAGCAAAGCGCAAGCAGTAGATGTGTGACATCACGAAGGTAATTCATACAAGCTGGTGCTTATATATATGCAATTTATTTTTATCATTATGTTTTTACATATATGCAATTTTTTTATTCACATTTTATAGCAAATGTATCCTCTGCATAACCTTACCAACTAGGAGCATGCTTATGATATATGAGTACACCAAGTGGGCCATAACATGTCTGAGGACCTCCGATCTGCTAGAGAGAAAAATGTGAAACCAAGATAGATGTTAGAAGAAATCTAGTTGGAGTTACATGTCTACTAGAATATAGATAAGTGTCGGCACGGAATACGAAGAATAGGATAGGTGATTCTCCCCCTGATAAAATACCTGGCACACACTATGGGAGCTCTATTACTATTGACCAGCACCGTGATAAATTACAGATTTGTGTGCATTTACTGCATGTTACCAGAATTATTACTTTCCATTTTTGGTGCAGTTCAAATTTTTAACTTAATATTTGTTTGAACTTACATAGGAGTGCACCTGAGGGACACAAGGTGCCCCCCCAAGAGGTGTTCAATCCGATGCCTCGGAAGAAGGGGGCTTTTGTTATCGATCGATCTCAAGTTGTCTCCGTAAGTTGTTTTTTACTTAATGTTAAATGAATGTTTTCAAGATATTATCAATTTGGATAACTTATGTCATATAGGACACTCATCAGGATTGGATGACACAAGTACATGGGGAAGACCCCAGCTTGCACTCGGATTTGACCATTCATTATGGAATGAAGTGACTGGTGGTTCGACTCGATCTCGTGTGTTCGAGTTTCCTTTGCTTGCTAAACCCGCACAGGTATTAGGGACAGCTTATTCTACCTCTAGCACCAATTCATCCAACAGGATTAATACATAGTTAATGGAAGAGAATAGGCAACTAATGATTAAATTAAATGCATTCAAGGAAATACTCACTATTATATGTCCGAAATGTGGAGTTGACATTGTGTCCTAATTATCGTCACTGGTTTAACTTCTTATAATTTTAGTTATTCAATATATGTTTTAAATTTCTATTTTAAGTTCTAGTTCTATTTTACTTGTTTAATATTTTCAGGTTAATTAATATTTTAATTGTTTAATCATATGTAGGGTACAACAGTGGATGCATCAACATATTCACTTGTTATATATGCACATGATGATCAGCATGACGATGAGCCTCGACATCTTACTGACCAATAGATATATTTTTCTATATTACTTTTGCATCTTACAGATGAAAAATTAATTTTGTAATGTTGAGTTCTGATAGGTGATGGCTAGTATGTTGGTTTCTTAAGTAACTAGTTAATATATGAGTGAATACAATGGCTTAGTTTGGGATCACTTTTCAGAGGAAATGATGAGGATCTACCTAAAAATTAACATCTTATTTTTGATAAAAATGACGAGGCGATGTAGGATGGCCTGCAATCGTGCAAACAACTATCTTGCAGTCATTCTTTATCAAGTGATTACATTAGGCAGATCTGAGCCTCCATCCAACTTTTAGCAATGACTTCATACACTTAATTGTATCTTGGATAGTTGGGTTTCTCCTAAACCTTTTGTTTGCAACTTCATTATGTTGATTTTTTTTTATTTTTACTTAATTAAATCATCATTTATGAAATTAAATATAATTTAAAAATTAAGAACTGTAGTATTGAAAACAAACACTCTTCACTTCTCTCACATGTTTCGATAGTCTAATTTGGAATTAGCTAACCTAAACAATAAGCACTTTGGACTTTCATTTGCAACACTAGACAATAGGTGTGTATGATTTTGTCGCTATGGTTTTAGTCTGCAATCAATGTCCAGTTTTTCTCTCATATTATGATTTATATGCTCCCGTTTATATGCTCCCAATTCTGTGTTACATCAAAAATTTTGTTCCTTTCTTGTTTTTTTGATGAGTTTTTAGGGTTAATATGTTCTTTGGAAAGAAGCAGCAGATTATCCATCAATATCTAATTTTGGTGGTCATGTATCCAATATATGAGCATATCTATTTAATGATAATGCATCACTATTATGAAAAGGATACAGATTGTAGTGCTCTTCATACATGCAACAATGTTTCCATCTCTTCAATGCTTCTATGTTCATCCTCTTCCATATCCATGTCATGTGCTTGGCTATCCCAATATATATGCTCTCATTTACATCAAAAAAATTATTAATTTCATGTTTTTTCTCATATTATGATTTATATGCTCCCGTTTATATGCTTCCATTTCTGTGTCACATCAAAATTTTTTGTTTTTCTTGTTTTTTTGATGAGTCTTTTTAGGTTAATCTATTCTTCGGATAGAAGTATCATAATATCATGGATGGTCAATATCTTATTTTGGTGATCATGTATCCAACATATGAGCATGTCTATTTAATGATGATTCATCAGCATTATAAACAGGCTGCAGATTATAATGCTCTTTATACATGCAACATGGTTCCCATCTCTTCAGTGCATTTTTGTTCATCCTCTTCCACATCCATGTCAAGTACTTGGCTATCCAGATATCTATGCTCCCATTTACATCAAATTTTTTATTAATGTAATGTTTTTCTCTCATATTATGATTTATATGCTCTCATTTATATGCTCTCATATCTGTGTTACATTAAAAATTCGGTTCTTTTCATGTTTTTTACGAGTTTATTTGATGAGCTTCTTGGTTAATCTGTTCTTTGGAAAGAAGTAGTAGATTATCATGGAATGGATGGTCAATATCTTATTTTGGTGGTCATGTTCATACATATGAGCATGTCTATTTAATGATGATGTATCACTATTATAAACAGGCTGCAGATTGTAATGCTCTTTGTTGGGTTGATTTTATGTTACTATAAGTTGGCATTAGTGGCACTAGATCGGTGGTGTTCAGGTTGTGGAATCAGAACTATTTGTGAACAGGTTAAGAGATCATGTTATGAGTCATGTTGCAATATCAGTCACAACATGCGGGATTTGGATTCTGTATCGTATGCAGAAATTCTGTTTTGGTTTCAAATCTGTGTTGCTGATTTCAGATCTGATCTGTAGCCTAGAATCTCGGGGGTTCCTAAATTGATTGATGAAATATCTGGGTGATATTTTTCTGTTCCTTATTACCCGAATTAGATTCTTGAATGATGGCGGAAATAACTGATTTAATGGGGAATCTCGTTAGTTGCTTAATGATGAGAGGAAATATTTGCTGAAATTAATTGGTTATATTTACCAGAAATAGATCCTTAATTTTTGGGCAAAATATCTGCTCAAGATTTGTTGAAACTATTTCCCCGAAATAGTTGATTGGTTCCAAGATATGTAGGATTACTTGCCCTAGGTGGTTCCTTGATTTGCAGGCGGAATAATCTGCATGGGATTCTATTTGAGCTGTTTTCTATAACAGCCCCTAGATTGAAGGAGACCGTAATATATAAGGGGCTATGCAGATTATTCCAGGGTTATCTCTTTTGGGAAGATTGTTGATCAATACCCAGGGACAGAGGATGACGGCTACGCATGTAAGGATTGAAGGGAGTTCGATCTAGTCGGTTTATGCAAGGGGGTCTTGTGGTTTCCACATCCAGGGACGAAGGCTGACGGCTATGTATGTAGGGATTAAAGGGAGTTCGATCTTGTCGGTTGAGCAAGGGGATCTTGCATGCAAGGGGATCTTGCATAGATTACTCCATGGGGTTGATTGTGATCACCCATCGCGGTTTGTATTGAGGGGGAGTATGCTCCTCCTAATAGAAATCTAATATTAGTGATTGTAATCATTTTTATCATAGTGGAGTAATCTAATTTTCTAAGCGTGGCCCCACAGATATAGGTGTGTGCACTGAACTGCATTACCAAGTTTTGCATGTCGTTTTATTTCGGAGTTACCGCATGTTCGTGCTTGTTTATTTGATTAACATCTAAGTACTAAATCACAATTGGTATCAGAGCAGGTCACTCGTGTTACTTTGTTATCAAAGAGGGTGTGATCTTGGATTATCAGTACGTCAATCATGAATACTCGAGATGGTGCTTCCGTTATTCGCCATCCTTTGCTTGTGGGTACGAACTACACATATTGGAAATCAAGGATGCGAGCTTTTATCAAATCCCTTGATGAAAAAGCTTGGATAGCCGTTGGTGAAGGAAGGTCTCCTCCTGTTTAAGTTAACAAAGACAGTAATGAATTTCTCAAGGCGGCAAAGGACTGGAGTCGGATTGAAGAACATGCGGCTCTTGGAAATTCTAAAGCAATGAATGCTATTTTCACAGCTGTGGATGAAGAGCAGTTCAAACTTATATCTACTTGTGAGTTTGCTAAAGAAGCATGGGACATACTTCAGAACGTGCATGAAGGAACCAATGCGGTAAAAGTCTCTAAAATCTAAATGCTTGCATCTCAGTTGGAAGAATTAAGAATGTGTGATGATTAGACTATTGCTAAATTTAATGAGAAATTAAGAGATATATCTAATCAAGCCTATCAACTTGGTAAAAAATACTCAGAAGTAAAGTTGGTACGAAAAGCTTTGAGATCTCTTCCTGAAAAATTCTCTGCGGCTATTGAGGAAGCTAGGAATATCTCAATCATGAGACTTGATGAACTTATGGGGTCTCTTCAGACGTATGAAATGAATATGAAACATGATAAAAGAGATAAGGGAGTGGCCTTAAAAGTAAAGTCTAAGATGTCTCTAAAGAACATGAGGAATCGGGTCTAGATGAGGATATTGCCTTGTTGACTAAAAACTTCAATAGAATGCTGAAGAAGATCAGTAGTAAAGGGGAAAAGAAAGGAAAGGGGATACAGTGTAGAGAGTGTGAAGGATTTAGGCACATACAAGCTGAATGTGCAAACACCTTGAAGAAGCAAAAAAGGGAAGTCCTTGACCAGTACCTGGAGTGATGATGAGTCTGAAGGGAGTGCTGAAGATGAGGAAATCAACATCAATTACATTGCCTTCACGGCCTCTCAGAAGAAGCGACCAGATTACAACACTAGCAGCCATGTTATATCTGATGTTGCAACATCAGTCATGACATTAGGCAACAAATCTAACAATGTCAGATCCAGTGTTGCAACATCATCTATGACATCTGCAACCGAATCAGATTCTAAAGTTGACAGTAGCGATGAGGAAGTTAGTGACGATGATATCCGAACAGCATACCAGATGATGTATGGGAAGCGGATGAAAATCTGCAATATTAACAAAATGCTGAAAGAGGAGAATGAAAGACTGAAGAAAGAGAAGGATAAAGTCAAAATCAAATGTCTGTAGGTCGAGGAAAACTGTAGAGAACTGGAAAGCAACTTCAGAAATGTTCTTCTCAGGGCAGAGAAAGCTGAGTGCACATTGAATAAGTGGAACTCTGGAAAAGCAAAGCTGGATGATATCTTGAACATGGGTAAGATTTCAGGAGATCGTTCTGGAGTGTGATATAACAGAGGAATTAATTATAACATTTCTACTACAAAAAGGATACAAGTCAAGAAGGAACTTGAGAAAATTGATCCGCACAAGGGCTATGATGGTAAGAAGAAGTTGAAGAAAACTGTTAAAGGTGAAAGTCCAGTATGTGGATATTACAAAATTGTTGGTCATTCTAAGAAAAACTGCTTTAGTCGTATGCGTCATTTCATGGAGGGAAGAACTGTAAGCTCTCCCGTCAGGCGAGTGAAAAGGCAATGGGTCAAGAAGTCTGAATTATATAGCCTGAACACTGTAGCTTTAGAGAAAACACCTCATATTGTGACTGATGTTGCAACATTAGATACGACACAGAACGATGTTGTTGCATATGTTATGACACCAGAATCGACATCTCCTCTCAACAATCAATGTGAGTAACCTGCTATAACTTCTTATAAATCTTCCTCCAGAATTATCAGAGAATTACCTCACCGCTCTTCTCACCGCTTATCATCTGCCAATGCCATCGGATCTTTGCATGTACCCTCTGTAGTATGGTGATCCGCCACTGATTCGTCTTTCACTGCCTCTTCACCCATTTCGACTGGCATCACCAAATTTTTCCCACTTCTATGTGGGTTCCACCGCATCCATGTCTCCAAATTTTGACATGCAGACCGTCGAAACTTCTCTGTCAGCACTACCGATGTCTTTAACTCACCAGCTACTAATTCGGCCTCTCAGAGCTTGACTACTACACCAGATATCTTTCCACTTTTGCAGCCTACTATCAGATGTGAGGTATACTTTTCTTCCTCTTATTCTGTTGTGCCTGAAGATTTATTTGTTAATGAGAGACACAGGGGAGCCTTTTGATGTGTGTCGGTTGATTTTTTCTGGATTAATTATTGGAGTTGTGTACTTGGATTATATTGGAGGGCAGCTGGAAAGTATTAGAATTATCAATGAGGACATAATTTTACTGTCAGCTACTGATTCTGATCTCCCATCTTCTTTTGTGGTGTTAACTGAGATTGTCATCTTGGATGACTCAGTTTCGTCCAAGTCTATATGTGATGGTGTCTGTGCATATTAGACAGCTGATATGGATTCTTCAGATCCACGTGGTTCAAATTCTCAAGATCATGTATGTGGGTTTGATCTTCAAATAACATTGTGTCAGATTATCTTATTAATGAACATATGGCTCCTGATGATTGTCATATTACTGCTGATGTTACAACATGGGAGCCAACATCTCAGGACCATCTAGCTGATTCCTCAACCGTCGATGTCATGTATCATGTTGTGACACAGGATGCAACATGCACTTCCACTCCTCCAGGTGATGCACAACTACTCATACTTCTGAGCTTCCTATATCCGATCTGGTTCACATTCCGTCTGATATGTCTGCTAACCTGGAAGTTTCTCATTCTTGTCGTCGTCGTCATAGTTATGCCAAGCGACATGGTGCTCCATCTAGCTCTCCAATTCCTTCTCCTTCAATGTCGGTTTCTAAGAATGCCAGAGTCATTCCTGAAGCATCAGCTCCTTCCCTGACTCTATTTACCGCTTCTGATGCTTTAAATATGATGTTCTTTGACCAGGCTAACAGAGTCATTGGTCTACTTATTCAGACAGATGATGTTATAACACTAGAGCCAACACCTCAAGATGGTTCAGCTGGTTCTGTTATATGTTTCGACACAGGGCATGACATCTGTTTCTTCTTGCAGGAATTTTATTGCTATTTATCCAGATTAGTTGGAGACTCACAATTCAGGTGGGCATTCCAATCCTCCTCATCCATGTCTTATCTCTCAGCAGCTATTGTCTTAGAAACCGAATGAAGTGGATGTCTCTTCTGAGGCGATCGATATTACTAGTAAGTGGGATGATCCTTGCTCCACTGCTGGTGCTTATACTGCTCCGATTTCGGATACGTTTTCTTGAGGTATCCTTTGGCTTATTGTGGCTCAAAGGGGGAGAATGTTTTTGATGTTGTTGGTGCACCTTTTGCTCGTGCTTGGGCCGTGCTTGGGATTGTGCCACATAATCCAAAGGGGGAGATTATTGGGTTGATTTTCTGTTACTATAAGTTGGCATTAGTGGCACTAGATCTGGGGTGTTCAGGTTGTGGAATCAGAACTGTTTTTGAACAGGTTAAGAGATCATGTTGTGAGTCATGTTGCAACATCAGTCATAACATGCGGGATCTGGATGCTGGATCGTAAGCAGAAATTATGTTTTGGTTTCAGATCTGTGTTACTGATTTCAGATCTGATCTGTAGCCTAGAATCTTAGGGGTTCCTAGATTGATTGATGAAATATCTGGGTGCGATTTTTCTGTTCCTTATTACCCGAATTAGATTCTTGAATGATGGCGGAAATAACTGATTTAATGGGGAATCTCGTTAGTTGCTTAATGATGGGACGAAATATTTGCTGAGATTAATTGGTTCTATTTACCAGAAATAGATCCTTAATTTTTTTGGGCAAAATATCTGCTCAAGATTTGCTGAAACTATTTACCTGAAATAGTTGATTGGTTCCAAGATATGTGGGATTACTTGCCCTAGGTGGTTTCTTGATTTGCGGGTGGAATAATCTGCATGGGATTCTATTTGAGCTGTTTTCTATAATAGCCCCAAGATTGAAGGAGGTCATAATATATAAGTGGCTATGCAGATTATTCCAGGGCTCTCTCTTTTGTGAAGATTGTTGATCAATATCCGGGAATGGAGGCCGACGGCTACGCACGTAGGGATTGAAGGGAGTTCGATCTAGTCGGTTTATGCAAGGGGGTCTTGTGGTTTCTACATCTAGGACAGATGCCGACGGCTACGCACGTAGGGATTGAAGGGAGTTCGATCTTGTTGGTTGAGCAAGGAGATCTTGCATGCATGGGATGCTTGCATAGATTACTCCAAGGGGGTTGATTGAGATCACCCATCTTGGTTTGTATTGAAGGAGAGTATGCTCCTCCTAATAGAAATCTAATATTAGTGATTATAATCATTTTTATCATAATGGAGTAATCTGATTTTCTAGGCATGTGTCACGGTCACTTTCTGATCGTTTGTTCTTCGTGGGCGTACTTTCTTGTTTGTACGCGTATTTTTGTGACCTCCTTCGGTATCCCAAACGCATGATGTTATATGTCGTTGTGACCCTCTGAGAGAGTACTTATTTGTGGAATTTTTCGTGAACGTCATTTCACGGCTCATTCTTCCACAAAACAGCTTTGTTTGAAGGGGTGTCATAACTTTAGACTTCGACGTTTGACATTTTATTTTTAGATCTGTTTTTCGTTAACCTAGCTTGTGACCGACCATCTTAGTCTCGACCCTCTCGTCGACACAGTCGTCCCGGTATTTTTCTTATAATTATCGGACACCGTTAAACCGATCTATCTATCTAATCACCTCCTAATCTACTTAGCCCTAATTAATTCAAAAATCAAATATTAATTAACATAATCAAACCCTATAACAATTCTTACGCATCACATGTTACTTCCTAGCTATCTACATCCAAATTCTACCCTCCCCCTCTCACATACCCTCTCTCCAATCAACACTAGGTGCACCCCTATTCTACATATTTTAGCAACAACCCTAGGTTTTTCTCTCTTCCTTCACGCAAGAACACAACTCATGCAAGCCAGCTGCCAACTCATGCAGCTCTCCCCTTGCTGGCGACCAACCCCAGCTCCGGCCACCTTGTCCGGCCACCCACCTCCGCCAAGACCTCCTCCTCCATGAAGCCGCGCTAACATCTCCCCATCCCCTATACAAACTGCCATTCACCCTCAAATAAAACCCCACGCACAGCCCGTCTTGCCACCGCCGGCCACCACCCAGGCCACCACCCGCCGGCAGTCCGACCCCATAGACACTCCGGCCATCCCCTCCGTGCGAAATCCCTTCTTCCTCTTCCCCATTGACTGCCAAACCCCCCTTCTTAACAAAGACTGTCGATCCCACCCATGTCCACGGCCAGCCCTCTTCTCCCCTAGCCTGCCGGCCACCATCACCTTCCCCTAACCTCTGGCCAAGCCCCACCTTCAGACGACCTCTCCTCCACACAAACCCCATGGCATTCCCCCTACAACAGCTGCACTTCTCTCCCTCTTCATTGAAAACTATCCATCTCCCCACACAAAATGCCCATGCTGCCAACAGCAGGCCACCCCCCATCTCAGCCGCACGGCAGCCCACAACCATGTCGTAGTCTGTCGCACTGCTGTCCGACAACCCAGCACACCAACGGCAGCCTCCCCTTTCTCCCAAACAGCCCCCTCTTCCTCTTGTTGAGCCCTAGGCCGCATCTCCCAGTGCCGTTGCCGCGCGCAACTTGACATCATGCCGAGATCCTCTTAATCGCTACCCCTGTCGTTCATCCACCTCCTACGGCCATCTCCATGCCGTGCTACTTCCCCTAGTTGTCGCCGTTTTCTCCGTTTCCTCGTAGCCGATGTCGTACCTTGCACGCTACCAGAATCCAACCCCTGACGTCGCTACCTTAAGTCAGTGTAGCTCTCGCGTCGTGTTAAGGTATACCTGAACCGTAGGAACCCACACCGCATGTCTAACAAAATAAAAACTGTAAATTTCATTGCTTTTGATTAAATAACTAATTGAAGATTAATAATACGGGACTGTAGGTTGGTGATGTTTGCTGGGCACATAGGTAGATCTGGACTGTTGATCTTTGATTGCAGAACATCTCTTTCAGGCAAGTGAAACTTGCTAGTATTTGTTTAGGCATGTTTAGGCCAATCTGTGAAATAGCGTAAAAGAGACTAGGCGATGAAATGATAGTCGCCTAGACGCCATGCTTGATCTTGCTTGACAACGAAGCTAGATCCGACACCCTTGCCATGCTATCATTTCATACCACATGTCACGTTTAATTTCAAATTAACTGTACACACTTTTAACTGCTTATTGCCATGTTCCTGCATTTGCCATGTATGTAATGCATCAACTTGCTTTATCATGAATGTATAGCACACGCTACAATAAATTGTAAGCTGCGGCGAGTAGGGTCCTGACCCCTACATCCTATAAAGGCTAGGCGCCTGCATGTCGGGTGCAACCCTATGCCAAACACACTTCATGTCTCGTGATCCAGAAGATATACACGTGGAGGGATAGGGTTAAACGATCGCTTGAGCATAGAAGGGTGCCCGTACAGCCACTTCAGCCAAAAGACGAAAACCCTGTGCACAATATGAATGCATGTTTTACTGCTTTTCATAAAATATTGTTTAGTAACTTTTGCTACAACGTGCCACGCATTGTAAAATATCATGTTCATTATAACTGCTACATTCATTAACATATCATGCCATGTCATCATTTTTAGAACTGCTAGTTGCACTCTTTTGCTTTTACGTTTCCTTGCACAAAAGTCTCCCTTCCCTTTTTGGAGATTTTTGCTGACATGTGCCCTTCTCTCTTTGGGTGTCACATGTCAGGTTTAGAGTCTGAGTTTGTTGCTGAGGACGATCAGTTTGCTGACGTCGAGCCCGAGGCCTTTGCTGACGTCCAGTTCGAGAATACCAGAGACCAGTCTTAGTCTCAGCTAGAGGTTGCCTCTTTATTGCTATTTACTTTCCTAGTAGCTGTTGTTAGGTTGTTTGGTGTGTAGCACCTTTCCTTGTATTAGTTTCGGCCATGCTTGGGGCCTTTCATTTTCAGACTCGTGTATCTTTATTTTATGGTTATATCTGTGGATGTTTGGAATTTGCAAATGGACGTTTTGAATGGTGGTTGATCTTTAACTGCTTTCAATTATTATTATTGTTGTTGTTTCTGTTGGATCCTGTGGATGGTAAACAACACTAGAAGGGGGTTTGAATAGTGTTGTATAAAGATAAATCTTTTTCGTTCTTAATTAATCAACACAAAACAAAACCTTCTAATGTTGCCTAAGAAACCAAATAGAGTGATCTACGCTTGGTTCTTAATCAACTCAATAAATCTTCAAGTCAAATCAGAGATAAAAGACTTCTGGTAGTCGACTCCCTATGAACAGTAGTCGACTCCCAGAGGAAAATTAAACACAGCTCAGATACTTAAACACTTAATGAAGATATATAAGATTTGCACAGAAGTATAAAAATTGATCTTTGCAGTATATTATAAGAGCGTTACAATAATGTTAAGCAAAGAATAATTATAAGATAAATAAGAAAGACTTACAAAGAAAAACAGTCACAGATAAGCAAACGCAGGCACAAGGATTTTTTATCCTGGTTCCCCACAACTTGGGTATGTCCAGTACCCGACCAATCTGGTACGAGATTTCCACTATCTGCCTTGGCAAATACAAGTACCTAACTTCACATGTTAGGATTTCCAACAACCTAGTCTTGACCAGGATTTCCAACCGCAACACCTAGACTTGTCTAGGGTTTCCAACAACAACACCCTTACACCAAAGGAGTAATCACAAAATAAAATCAATATCCAATTCACCACAAAAGATTGGTAGAGATTGGATTTACACCCAAATTCTATAGCCAATAGTAATAGACAATTACGTGTGTAGTGGCTTGATAGAATGAGATTCTAGATCACACAAACATACGATTGAAGTCTTTGTGATCTAGATTTAATGTTTTTCAAAAATCCTTTAAACAAAAATTTGAGAATAAATAATACGGATTTGAAAAACAGATGGCCAAATAAAATTATGATCTTCAAAAAATAATATTAAAAGAAATTGCAAGATCAAGAGTAAAAAACAGATTTGGCTAAGAGAGAATGAGAGCTTAGAATTTTGAGAGCGTTTTGCACAAGAGAATTTGATTTCAATAGATGTTGTGATTTCTCAATGAAAATGGTCCTCTATTTATAAGAGAAATCTGAGAATTTGAATTTCAAATTCATTTGACTTTTGTCTCGAAAATCATGGGAAAAAATCAATTAAAGATATGTCAAAATTCGTCAAAACGTCAAAATTCGACAGCTGGTAATCGACTCCCTAGGAGTGGTAGTCGACTCCCAGTGTGTTTCAGGAGAAATTGATTCTCAGCTGGTAGTTGACTCCCTACCTATGGTAGTCGACTCCCAGAGGAGTTTCTTCTGAACCACAGCTAGTCAATCAAGTAGTTAACTCCAGGGTGTAGTGGAGTTTCACTATGGAAATATAAAACGACTAGAAAAAGCTCTCAATATCTTTTTGAAAATGATTTAAAAGATATTTTAAAACGTTTTTAAAATCATTTGTGTGTGTGTGTGTGTTTGTCTATACGATTGGCTTTAACATTACCCTAAGAAAGACATAACACACTCACTATAGACTAGGACACGTATTCGAAAGTTTGATCAACTGATGGAGTAGTTGCGAGCTTCACTTGAGCTTCTGTTCTATTTGATCTTTGAGCTTCATCATTAATCTTTAGTAACGTTCTTCCTTGTCTTTAAGCGTAGATTGCGCTTCTTGGAGTATGTATAAAGCTTTTCATTTGTCGCACAACCTGCACACTTAATCGTAGTGTAGTTAGTACACTAAGTTTCATTTGGTGTGCTCATCATCAAAATTACTTGGGGTGGAATTCAATTTCCATCACTCTCCCCCTTTTTGATGATGACACCCAAATAAAAAATGAAGTAAGTTGACATACTAAATTGATATGAAAATAAACTTACTCCCCCTGCTTTGATGTGGTTCTCCCCTTGCATCGAAGCCGTTAGCAAAACAATACATTCATACATTCATTTTTTGCATTTCATATTTTTTGCATTTCATATTTTTATAATTTTCTCCCCTTGTCATCAACAAAAATTAATGACATAATATAATTAACCCGTACTTAATTCTTTTTCTCCAACAATACCCAATTCTCTACGAAGTCTAGAGAATGTATCTTTTTGTAGGGGTTTTGTTAGAATATCTGCAACTTGAAATCCAGAGGAGACAAATTTAAGTTCAACATCCTTTTTGACACAGTGATCATCTATGAATCTGTGCCTAATATCAATATGCTTTGTTCTAGGATGAAGAACAGAGTTTTTAGTGAGATTAATAGCGCTTTTATTATCACAATAAATTACACATGTAGATGTATTAACACCATAATCCACGAGGACTTGTTTCATCGAAAGTATTTGGGCACAGGCAAGTCCAGCAGCTATATACTCTGCCTCAGTGGTAGATAGTGAAACTGAACTTTGCTTTTTGCTAAACCACGAAACAAGGGAATGTCCAAGAAAATGACATGTTCCACTTGTGCTTTTTCTTGTGGCTTTACAACCAGCATAGTCTGCGTCACTAAATGAAGTTAAATTAAATGTGCCGCCTTTGGGATAAAATAGTCCAAAGTCAGAAGTGGTTTTAAGATATCTAAATATGTATTTTTACTGTTTTAAGATGTGATTCTCTAGGATCACATTGAAATCTAGCACATGCACAAACACTAAACATAATGTCAGGTCGGCTTGCAGTTAAATAGAGTAAAGATCCGACCATACCTCGATATGTTTTCTGATCGGCCTTTTTACCTGCTTCATCTTTGTCTAAAGAAGTGGATGTCGCCATCGGTATGTTCTTTCCTGATGCGGTTTCCATCCCGAACCTTTTGATCAAGTCTTTGGCATATTTCGTTTGATGAATAAAAGTTCCTTCTTTTCCTTGTTTGATTTGTAATCCGAGAAAATATGTGAGCTCCCCATGTGGCTCATTTCAAATTCTTCCTGCATTAACTTAGCAAGTTCTTGACAAAGATCTTCATTAGTAGATCCGAAAATGATGTCGTCTACATAAATTTGGATAAGAATAATATCATCATGAATTTTCTTAACAAATAAAGTGGTATCTATTTTTCCAACAATGTAACCTGAGTCAATTAAGAATTTTCTTAATCTTTCATACCAAGCTCTTGGAGCTTGTTTTAGGCCATACAAGGCTTTATTTAACTTGTAAACATATCATGTTTTCTTATCATGTTCAAATACGGGAGGTTGTTCAACATAGACTTCCTCCTTTATGAATCCATTTAGGAATGCGCTTTTCACATCCATTTGATATAGTTTAAAGTTTTTATATGATGCAAATGCAAGTAGCATCCTAATAGATTCTAATCTAGCAACAGGAGCGAAAGTTTCATCAAAGTCTATACCTTCCTCTTGTGAGTATCCATGTGCTACTAACCTTGCTTTATTTCTTACCACATTTCCATCTTCGTCTAGTTTGTTCCGGTATACCCATTTAGTGCCTATAACTGGACGGTCTTCCGATCTAGGTACTAACTCACATACTTGATTACGCTCAAATTGTAGAAGTTCTTCTTGCATAGCTTCAATTCATGCTTCATCTGCAAAAGCTTCTTCTACCTTTTTCGGCTCAACGTTAGAAACAAATGCAACATGTGTCAAGTGTTCTATTTAAGATCTAGTTCTAATTTCTGCATCAATATCGCCTATGACTTGTGTGTGAGGGCGATATGTGATTTCAGGGAATGATTTTGGCAAAGAACTAGAGGTGTCATTAACATGGATAGATTCATTATTAGGAGTAGGTGCAATGATTATGTTATCATCATCATTATGAGCATTGTTATGAGATATGGATTCATCAAATGTTACATGTAAAGTTTCAACAATATTTTCGGAACTTTTATTGTAAACTCTATATGCTTTACTACGTAAATAATAATCGATAAATATGCCTTCATCCGCTTTGGAGTCAAATTTATCTAAGTTATCTTTAGTATTCAGAATATAGCACTTACAACCAAAAACTCTGAAGTAAGATACTTTCGGAATTCGTTGGAGCAATAATTCATAAGGAGTCTTTTCAAAAGGTTTTCTTATTAAAACTTTGTTTTGAATATAGCACGCGGTTGCTACAGCTTCCGCCCAAAAACTTTTTGGAAGGTTGCTTTCACACAACATTGTTCGTGCACACTCTTGGAGTGTTCTAATTTTCCTTTCAACTACCCCATTTTGAGGAGCAGCTCTAGGAAAAGCAAAAGTATGAGAAATGCCTCGTTCTTCACAAAACAGTTTAAAATGTTCATTTTCAAATTCACCGTCGTGATCACTTCTTAAAGAAATAATTTTCAAAGAGTATAAACGTTCAATTCTTTTGAAAAATATTTCGAATTCACAGAAGGCATCATTCTTATGAGTTAAGAATAATACACACGTATATCGATTAAAATCATCAACTATGACAAATACGTATTTAGAGTTACATAAAGATGGAGTTCTAGTTGGGCCAAACAAGTCCATATGAAGTAGTGCAAGTGGCCTATTAGAACTGAGAGCTCCAATATTCTTAAATGAACTCTTATGCATTTTGCCAAATTGACATGAATCACATATTTTATCCAATTTAAAATTTATCTTGGGAAGTCCTTGCACCAACTCTTTCCTAGAAATCTTATCCATGTTTTTTTATGTTCACATGACCAAAGCGTCTATGCCAGAGCAAAGGGTCATTTGTTGAAACAATTAAGCCTACATTTGATTCACATTCATTTAATCTAAGTACATAGATGTTCTCTACTCACTTACCTCTAACAAGAATGTTTTTCATATCATTGTCGTAAACTAAACAAGAGTCAAGTGTAAAGAGGACCTTCATACCTTTGTCGCATAGTTGGCTTATGCTTAATAAGTTATGCTTTAGCCCATTTACCAAGCTTACATCTTTGATGAGTAATTTTGAGGGACTGTCGATGTTGCCTATCCCGACAATTTTACCTTTCTTGTTGTCACCAAATATCACGGTTCCGCCGTCATACATTTTTAGAGCGCTAAGTAGTTTTGTGTTCCATGTCATGTGTGCGGAGCATCTGCTATCCATTATCCATATGTCCTGAAAGAAGATAATTTTGACATGTTTGGTACCCACTTATGATTGGGTCCGATTTGTTAGAAAAAATTCTATTGTTATGTAAATTCTTAAACGTTGGGTATCAAAAGAATATTCATGAAGCATGTGGATACCCTAATGAATGTACAAATGAGAGAGTTATTTATTAGGAGCCCAAATTCGATTTGAATTTGATTTCCTATGAACAAATGAATCATTATAAAATCCATGCATACTTCTAGTCAAATTATGAACATAAATATTTTTATCATGCAGGGATAAGTGTTTAGGCACCCATATCATATTAGTTCTAATATTGTGTACATTGTGAGGTTTGTGTACAAAATGTGATCTTTGATGTGCATTGTGTATAACATGTGGTTTATGTGAAGTATGGGGTGTATTGTGTCTAACATTTCTTCCATACATAAAAGTATACTTTTTAACATTGGTATGCACAACATTTTCATTTCTACAGATGTCACTAGAGGTAAAAGCATGAGCATTTTATTATGTGTTGTGGATACATGCTTTTGTGGATGAGTAGCCTTCGTACTTAGATTTGTTTTAAACTCATCAAGCTTAAGAACTAATTCTTTGTGTTTAAGCTTACTCGTGCTCAAAATATTTTCAAGCATCGTAATTTTATCATTTAAACTAGAAACATAAATAGCATGTTCAGATTTCAGTGCATCGTGATCACATACTAATTTATCATGTTCTTCATGCAGAGTCTTGTGCTTTTTGTCTAGAGTATTGTGTTTCTTTGACAAACGTTCATATTCTCTATAAAGATTTTCATATGCGCTTGCGACATCAAATTCATTTTCCTCATTGGAGCTAGAATCACTTACCTCGTTTTTGTCGTTTTGACGAGCCATTATGTATAGTTCTTCATCATTGGCTTGAGGTCTCTTTATGGGTGTTGGGATCTCAATAGATCTTGATCCGAATCTTTCATCCAACAAGTTTAAGATTTGATATGCAGTTTCCGCCTTTTCTACAAGATCTAGCATTTGATCAGTTAATCCAGTGTAAAGTAAATGCATTGCCTTGATGTTGTTGAAGTAGGCTTCCTCTTAATCAGGACTCCATTGAGTTTGCGGTATGGTTGGAATCTCGTATGGTTCTCTGAGAGATCTCATGTATTTCAGATCTTGTGCCTCTAAGAAGATTTCCGTTCTCCTTCTCCATTGAGAATAAAGGTTGCCGTTGAAGATCGGAGGAGTGTTGCAGACGTTTGTTGATGCCATCACTTTGACCTTGCTCTGATACCAAGTGTTGAATCCTGTGGATGGCAAACAACACTAGAAGGGGGGTTGAATAGTGTTGTATAAAGATAAATCTTTTTCGTTCTTAATCAATCAACACAAAAGAAAACCTTCTAATGTTGCCTAAGAAACCAAGTAGAGTGATCTACGCTTGGTTCTTAATCAACTCAATAAATCTTCAAGTCAAATCAGAGATAAAAGACTTCCGGTAGTCGACTCCCTATGAACAGTAGTCGACTCCCAGAGGGAAATTAAGCACAGCTCAGATAGTTAAACACGTAATGAAGATATATAAGATTTGCACAGAAGTATAAAAATTGATCTTTGCAGTATATTATAAGAGCGTTACAAGAATGTTAAGCAAAGAATAATTATAAGATAAATAAGAAAGACTTGCAAAGAAAAACAGTCACAAATAAGCAAACGCAGACATAAGGATTTTTATCCTGGTTCCCCACAACTTGGGTATGTCCAGTCTCCGACCAATCCGGTACAAGATTTTCACTATCTGCCTTGGCAAATACAAGTACCTAACTTCACTTGTTAGGATTTCCAACAACCTAGTCTTGACTAGGATTTCCAACCGCAATACCTAGACTTGTCTAGGGTTTCCAACAACAACACCCTTACACCAAAGGGGTAATCACAAAATAAAATCAATATCCAATTCACCACAATAGATTGGTGGAGATTGGATTTACACCCAAATTCTATAGCCAAGAGTAATAGACAATTATGTGTGTAGTGGCTTGATAGAATGAGATTCTAGATCACACAAAGATACGATTGAAGTCTTTGTGATCTAGATCTAATGTTTTTCAAAAATCCTTTAAACAAAAATTCGAGAATAAATAATACGGATTTGAAAAACAGATAGCCAAATAAAATTATGATCTTCAGAAAATAATATTAAACGAAATTGCAAGATTAAGAGTAAAAAAATAGATTTGGCTAAGAGAGAATGAGAGCTGAGAATTTCGAGAGCGTTTTGCACAAGAGAATTTGATTTCAATAGATGTTGTGATTTCTCAATGAAAATGGTCCTCTATTTATAGGAGAAATCTGAGAATTTGAATTTCAAATTCATTTGACTTTTGTCCCGAAAATCATGAGAAAAAATCAATTAAAGATATGTCAAAAATCAAGTCAAAACGCCAAACTTCGACAGCTGGTAGTCGACTCCATAGGAGTGGTAGTCGACTCCCAGTGTGTTTCAGGAGAAATTGATTCTCAGCTGGTAGTCGACTCCCTACCTTTGGTAGTCGACTCCCAGGGGAGTTTCTTCTGAGCCACAGCTAGTCAATCAAGTAGTTAACTCCAGGGTGTAGTGGAGTTTCACTACAGAAATATAAAATGACTAGAAAAAGCTCTCAATATCTTTTTGAAAATGATTTAAAAGATATTTTAAAACGTTTTTAAAATCATTTGTGTGTGTGTTTGTCTATATGATTGGCTTTAACATTACCCTAAGAAAGACACAACACACTCACTATATACTAGGACACGTCTTCGGAAGTTTGATCAACTGATGGAGTAGATGCGAGCTTCACTTGAGCTTCTATTCTATTTGAGCTTTGAGCTTCATCATTGATCTTTAGTAACGTTCGTCCTTGTCTTTGAGCGTAGATTGCGCTTCTTGGAGTATGCATAAATATTTTCATTTGTCGCGCAACCTGCACACTTAATCGTAGTGTAGTTAGTACACTAAGCTTCATTTGGTGTGCTCATCATCAAAATTACTAGGGGTGGAATTCAATTTCCATCAGTTTCTTTATGCAATGCAAGAATCTGCGAATGGATGAACACACAGACGTTTATCATACTGTGACTTCACAACTTCAGTCTGAGTGAGCCTCTTCGCGTCTCACCTTCTGTACTTGGGAAGCGGGGCGTGACAGGTTTTTGTGGTGGCCCATGCAGGTCGTTGCACCTGCGAAATATCGAAACGACGATAATAATAAGACGTCCATTGAAACATTCGAGTCATAAAACTTGAGTCTAATCTGAACGTTTTCCTTGTCTTAGATGGCTGGGAGACGTATTACCCGAGTTGTGGTTAGGCCTGTTTTGAAGTCTAATCCGTCTGCACATTTAAGAGGCCAGGTGGGCCTAGTCAGAAGATGTGATATCACTACGGCAGAGTTCGTCATGTAAAGGAGCAGCGCAAGAGGTTTCTGGGTTAGTGCTTAGTTTGTGGCAACGCTACGCATTCATTGAAGGATTTCCCGCTAGCTATTCAGCAGCAGCGAGCACCAGTAGCTGGGCCTAGTCGAAAGGTGGGCTATCATTGTGGCATGGCTGGTCACGTGCAGGACCAGTGCAGGAGGTTGTTGTGCCAGTGCTTGATTTGTGGCGATGCTTCTTATACCTTGAAGGGTTGCCTGCTTGTTAGTCAGCAGCAGTGAGCACCAGTAGTTGCCGATCATGGAATGCCCCTAATATCTCAGGAGCAGGCTTTCCAGTAGGCAGCTCAGCTTAGGGAACAAGCTTGCATGATGACTGCAGTAGAGGCAGAGGCTGAGGACGGAGTTATTACAGGTAATCCTCAGACTAGCCTTTACTTTTCATTAGTTGATCTTGCATGTTAGATTAGATCTTGTTTGCTGGAATAGGTTTTGATTAGAAGAATTAGATAGACGTTTGGTTTTATAGTCAGACAACTTCGTTAAGATTTAGTCGTACTCGTCTTACGATACCCAGGTAGCCTCTCACCCAGCTCTGACCATATTAAATTCCTAGAGTTTTTCCTTCAGTGGTTCGCTTGGGTCCATCAAATCTCGGGCCCAGCAGAACGTAAGTTTGATCCTCTTAGGATCCTTTCCCTGAGATCTCTATTATAGTCTAGTTCGTTAGATAGTCTTAGTACTAAGTTTCTCCTTATCTTTAGTCGGACCGGTATTTAGAACCCCTGATTTCTATCATTGTCCTAATCATTACACTTTTGAGCTATGACCATAGAATCCCATCGTAGCAGATTCACTAAGTTTTCTCAGTCGTATTTAAGTTGTGAATATTTGACTCACTTCTTTGCTTTCGATTCATGTGAGTCCATCATGTCGTTCATCATCAATCGTTGAATCTTCCCCTTACCATTGCTCAGTCATCATACTAGTGCTTGTCGTTGCCTATGTCAGCCTTAGTTTAGTGGTGGGCCTATTAGTTATTGTGATGTCATCGTGGTGCATGTATATAGGTAGAGTGTAAGACCCGTGTATGTGAACCCCTGTGTACCACACATGTATGAGTGTGCTACCCTTAGTACATTAATGATTGTCTCTTGTGTTATTTATGCATGCTCAGTGTTATTCATGAAATATGTGAAGTGGTACAGATGATAGTATTTATAAATATATGTGTGGATAGCTATGCCACTTTAGGGATGTCTGTGTATATTAGAATTAGTGTTGGAATATCTACTAGTGGTGTATGTAATTTGAATGTACTTGTAAATGCTTGAAATAGTACATTAGTAAGTCATGTGCATGTTAGGTGTAATGATAATAGGTGTACTTATAGTTAGGTGTTTGGGCCTATTATATGATCTGTATGTTGGTACGTATGAGCGTGTGCTCGTACGTAGTTATGTATGTGCTTAGTCGTAAGTAGATATGTACTTACGGTATGAATATGTGTGATATACGTATGGTAATAATAATTTTGCATAGTACTGTTTGCCTTTACGGGATGTTGTGTGTGTACGTATATACCATGAGGTATACACGATTATGGTATGTCGTGACTATGTATGTATAGGTATATGTAGTAGTATACTAATATTATGTAAATTGCTAAGGTGTTGATATATTATATGTATATGACTATACGATGTATGCATGTATGGGATAGTGTATTTTGATTGTATACATGTACTGATGTTTGTAATATTATTATAGTATGTAAAATGATAGCATTATGATAGCATGTGTTTCTACCTGCATGGTATGACGAGTGATATGATTATGTTGTTATATATACGTAAGAGTGGTGTGTTGGTATAGGTATAAGTATCGTGTTATTAAGTATTCTGGTTCTTGTATAGGTCCTTGAGTCTCTCTCATGCTTGAGTGGGTATACTCTAAGTATGTTGTTATATTTGTCTGTGGTTTGTGTATAATGCTATGAACATATTAGTGGATGATGTGTGTATAGTGATAGGTTTGGTTGTGCATGGTTACGTTACGCACATGGTTGTGGGTGGCTATACCATTATATAGTTATAGGTGTTGGTCGTGTAGTATAGTTATTTACTGAGGTTTTATATGTTTAAATGTATGTACGCTAGCTAAACTAGGTGTGTAGATGTGCTAAGTATATGGTGGTATGAGTGGCATATATGAATAGTATGTTAGCATGTGTGGGTGTGCACCATGCACGGTAAGTAGGGGTGGAAATTTTCGGCCCGGCACGATAGCCCGGCACGGACCCGGCACGATAAGACCGTGCTTGGGCCAACAATTTTGGCCTGAAATCCTTATCGGACCGGGCCGGCCCAGCCCGGTTCATTTTCGGGCCGGACCCGGGCCAAGCTTTTCAGCCCATGGGTGGCACGGCACGGCACGAAAAGATTTGATCGCCCCACTTCAATTTGACCACACATTGATCTAAAGCTAATATGCATTCATTTATGATGTTGAGTTCAATGTCATGAATCTTATCAAATCAAGGTCCAAATATCATAAATTTTAACAACTTTCCGCCAGTGCCTACTTTGATGTATTCGGATATTGGGGGTCAATCTCAGTTTCCGAGAAGAGACAAAGAACCACCAAACATGTTATTTCATATTTCGAAATAAAGGAAAACTATATAGGATACATCACCTTATGCAACCCACTTAATCATCTTCTTTTGTGCTTCATTTTGATGCTTCTTTAAGCATATGAGACAAGTTTGTGTTTAAAAATATGATAAAATATTATCACAAAACATAATTCATTCAACCCTATCGAATCGGACCGGGCGGCCCGAATTTTTATCGGACAGTGCCTGGGCCTCTCTGGAATGGCCCGATGTCTTATCGGGCCGGGCCGGCCTAGTCCTTTAAGAAAATCGGACCGGGCCGGCCCGAATTGCCACCCCTAACGGTAAGTATGTGCTTAGCTATATGTATTTACGACTATGGTATGTGTGTTGTGTCGTGAATATAGTTATAGGATTGTATGTGATGTGTATATATGATGGAGTATCTGTGTGTATTTGAATAACTATATATTTATGAATTTATAGTAGGGGTGAATGTATATTAGATATAGCAAACATGATTTAATATTGTATGGTATGATTACACGTGTTGATATGTTTGGTGTTGAATGTACACTAGGAGATATAGGGAGTAGTATACCCATTTGGTTTTGGATGATGAGCAAACATAAATAATTCATGAACTAACAATTTGTGAGCGCAGTATTGGAGATCGTCGCCAATTTCACGAGAATATTCAAAGCGACATCTCAACACTTCCAAAAGCTCGTATTCAAGCCTAAAGCTTCGTTGAAGCTCCTGCAACGCTTTGGAAGTTATGAAGATTCAATCGAAGCTCTCAAAGACCGTTTATTAAGGTTTTATTTATAGTCTTTTAGTTTCGATTGATAGAATGTTAAGCCTTGAGTATATCTTACGTTTCTATCTTCATTACGCTCATTTCGTAGCTCTAGGATCCTTGCACAAGTTCATTCTAACTTCCTCGAAGCGTCGCGCTTCGATTCGGACTTTGTTGTGCATGTTAGTTGGTACAAGAACAAGTACTGACCGACTAGATGGTGATCTAGTCGGTCGGCAACTGTTCTTGGACCGACTAGTTTGATTCCTTAATTTCTTGGACTTTACTGTTTACAGTTAGTCGGTCTACGTTGACTCACCGACCGACTAGTTTGTGAACTAGTCGGTCAGTGATGCTTCTTTGACCGACTAGTTGTGACTTACTGTTCACTCTAAATTTCTCCTGAGCTACTGTTTACCGTTAGTCGGTCTAAGAACGTTTGATGACCGACTAGTTGACAATCTAGTCGGTCAACTTTTGTTCTTGGACCGACTAAGTCAACTTGCCTTCAGACTAAGTTATTTTGCCTCTTAGTCGGTCTACGTTCATTGGATGACCGACTAGTTGTGAAACTAGTCGGTCAGACAGTGTTCTTGGACCGACTAGATTTCTAGGTCTGAAATTCTCTTTCTTCTCAGATCTACTCTTAGTCGGTCCACGTTGTTTGGCTGACCGACTAGTTGATGAACTAGTCGGTCAGTGAGTGTTCTTTGACCGACTAAGTCTCACAGATTTCTATCCGTTGGTGAATGACCTAACTTGTTTTATGGGACCCTATAAATACGAACCTAGGTCATTTCTATCTAGGTTAGAGCTTCCATTCAGAGATTCATTGAGATCAAAAGAGATAGCTATTCTCCCTCAAATCTAAAGCTCTCTTCCTCACAAGAAACCCATTCTCTCTCATTTCTAGATCTAGAGAGAAGCTTGTTCTTGGTGAGCTCATCAAGCTATTGCTTGATCCAAGTCTCCAACTCATCCCTAGGCACCGATTGCTGGTCATTTCCTTGGTGCTAGGTATTGGTGACTTCATCTTCCTCAAATCCTTCATTCCACCTTTTGGGTAAGAAAAACTCAAGGTATAGGATTTTGTGGTAAGCTTGTTTATTTCATATTAAACTCTTTAATATTGCTTTGTGATTCTCTCGGTTGTGAGAGAAGGTTGTGATCCCGGGTTGTGGGATTCACTTTGCCATTGCATGTATGATTTGATCTTGTGAAGGTTTTTCACAAGATATTCATAGTGGAAATCTTGAGTTAGGGTTTCTAACTCAAGTATCCGGAGGGGATCCGGGTGGTTGGGACGTAGGATCACCGGGAACAAGTCGGGGAGACTTGGGTGGATCCGAACCCATTAACATCGTTTGTTAGCATTGTTAATTTCGTTGTCGTCATTCAATTTAAGCTTCCGCAAATTGATTTGGAAGTTGATTGCAATTTAATTTGGAATTATAATCCTTATTATTTTAAAGTACTATTCACCCCCCCTCTAGTACTTGTGCAGTAGCTGGTAGGGCATTACATTTGGTATCAAAGCCTGATACTCAGCTATGTCTGCCAACGACAACAAGACCGTGCCTCCACCTTCCAACTACGACACCTTCAGGAACCGTGAAGGAGCGTCATCGGTGATGGAAGGACATTCCTCTACAAGGCCTCCATTCTTCAACGGTACCAACTACGGGTACTGGAAATGTCGGATGGAAACCTTCCTCCGAAGTGCATCTTTATGGAGGACTACAATGAAGGAGTACATCGAGCCCGAAGAAGAAGATTTTGAGAAATGGACTACCGCGGAGGTCGCCGCGGAGGTAAGCAATGCCAAGGCAATGAACGCCTTGCAATGCGCATTGGAGCCCGAGGACTTCAATAAGATATGCACATGTAAGAGTGCATATCAAATTTGGAACTCTCTCCTCATACTACATGAAGGGACGAGTCGGGTAAGAGACTCTAAACTCGTAGTCGTAACCAAAGATTACGAAATGTTTCATATGCAACAGGGCGAGAAGATGAAAGAATATTACGCTCGCTTCGTTGACATAATAAACGAGTTAGAGGCCCTCGGCAAGATCTACACTCAAAAGGAGAAGTGTTTAAAGCTTATTGAAGGACTTCCCTCTTCTTGGGAAAAACGTACCTTCGCCATCGAGGAAGGTAATGACATGAACAAATATACCGTAGTTCAACTAATGGGTACTTTGATGTCATACGAGGTACGCAAAGATAGCAAGGTGAAGCTACAAGAAAAGATGAAGTCATATTTGAACCTAGATGCGCCTAAGAAAAAGGCGATTGCATTCAAGGCGGCTTCATCCACATCTTCCGATGATGAAGACTCGGAAAACGAGTTGGACTTGGAGTCCATGGCACTCATGGCCAAGAAGTTCAACTGTTTCTTTTGGAAAGGTAACTTCAAGACCAAAGGTAAATTTGGTTCTTCAAACGCCTCTTCCTCTCCTTTGTGTTTCAAGTGCAATAAGCCAGGACACATGAAAGCGGAGTGTCCTCTCAACAAACAAAAGGAGAAGTGGAAGGCGCCAAAATTCGATAAGTCCAAGAAATACAAAAAGGGGTACAAGAAAGGACTTGTCGGAGCAACATTCACCGACTCCGAGGATTCCTCAAGCGGAGAGTCGGATGATGAGAAAGTGGAGCAAGCACATATGTGCTTCATGGCAAGAGAGGAGAACGATCAAGGATCCTCCTCTTCCGATGATAGTAATAACGATGGATGATCTTAGAAATGCTAACTCTCAACTTTGGTCAAAATACACTAAGTTAGTAAATAGATATACTAAGGTAAAAGATGACCTAGCTAGCATTCAAACATCGCCTAAGAATATCATCACCAACAACGACACCGTTGTTGAAGAGTTAAGAAATGAGATTGTGAATCTCAAATCTAAACTCGAACATGTTAGCATTGAGGATGCGGAAAGAACATAAGATAGCGGATTTAACTTCTCAAAACTCAACTTTGAGTATTGAGAACGAGAATCTTAAATCTCGTGTTTATGTGCTCACATCGCAAGTATCCGCTTTAGATACTTCAATGCGTTCTCTCAAAGAGAATTACGAGAACACATTAGGCCGAATCAATAGATTCAATAAAGGTAAGGACCATTTGGATAAAATCCTAAGTGACTTACTTCCGGCCAATCACCACATTGGTTTGGGGTATACGATGGGATGTCCATCCAAAGCGGCCACTACTTTTGTTAGGCCAACTTCCGGTGACTCTACGAGTGGTAGCAAACACTCTATTGATAGTTCATCTACCAATGGTGCTTCCACCTCGTCCACGCCCTCTTTTGGAAAGAAACCCACTTTGGGTGGACCTCCAAAGAAGGGGCATGCTTATATGTACACCAATACCATGCCACGAAGGAACACACGTCCTACTCCACCATCTCACACATATGATGATTTTTATGCAACACATTCTCGGGCACGTGCACACCATGTGAGACACCCTCACGCATGTGTTCCCACACATGCATATGTTCACCCACCGCATCATATGAATAATTCTCGTCATGCACCATTCCATCATGTCCCGTATGCCTATCCACAACATGCATCACGTAGAAATCAACGTCGCATGCATGCACCCAATAGGATGATGGCTCCCAAAATATTCACTATTTGGAGCCCAAAGGACACAAGCATGGACGAAAAACAAATGTACATGAATGCTTATTTTTCGGATGTTGTGCATAGTAAGAATTATGTGGGGAAGTCTAAGTCCACTTGGACTTGGCTTCCAAAGGTCTTATCCCTTGGACCCAATGACCTTGGGTACCATGATATGAAAGTTTCTATCTTTAGGTACTCAAGGAAAAGAAAAAGAAAAGGAGCAACAAATTTAAATTTAGCTCCAAAGGGAATTGGATACTCGATAGCGGGTGTTCAAAACACATGACGGGTGACGCTCGATTGCTCTCCGGAGTGGTTCCCATTGCGAATGGAAACCGCGTCGTATTTGGAGGCAACGAGAGCGGAACCATCATAGGTGTTGGTAAAGTCGGTAACCCCTCTAAACCATTAATTAGTGATGTTTATCTTGTTAGTGGTTTAAATCATAATCTTATTTCAATAAGCCAACTTTGTGACAAAGGTTACAAAGTTAACTTTGCGAAAGGATTGTGTCATATTTTAAGAAAGGATAATGATAAATTATTATTTTCAGGAACTCGTCGTAAAGACATTTATATTTTGGATCTTCCTAAGTCATATGAACAATGTCTTGTTGCCAACACAAGTGAACAACACTTATGGCATCGACGCTTTGGACATGTGAACTTTGGAACACTATATAAGCTTTCAAAATTGAATTCTATTAAAGGTTTTCCGAAGCTTGTTTTTGAAAAGAAAAGTTTTTGTGATTGTTGTCAACGTGGCAAGCTTCCTAAATCTTCATTTAAACCTAAGAAAAGCATCTCTACTAAACGGCCACTAGAGCTATTACATCTAGACTTATTTGGGCCAACTAGAGTAGCTTCCTTAGGAAATGCAAGGTATGGACTTGTCATCGTAGATGACTATTCAAGATTTACTTGGGTATTTTCATTGTGTAATAAAAATGAAGCTTTTGAAAACTTCACAATTTTTGTTAAGAAAGTACAAAATCTCTTAGGAACCACCATTGTCACTATTCGTAGTGATCATGGAGGTGAATTTGAGAATGAGTCTTTTGAGACATTTTGTGATGAAGTTGGTATTACTCACACCTTCTCTTTCCCTCGTGCACCTCCTCAAAATGGTGTAGTTGAGAGAAAGAATAGGACGCTAGTGGAGTGTGCTCGCACTATGCTTGATGATAGCCAACTTGGCCATCAATTTTGGGCGGAAGCGGTACACACCGCTTGCTATGTGTTTAATAGAATACTTTTGAGGCCCGGCACTAAACAAACTTGTTATGAATTGTTGTTTGGTAGGTTGCCTCAAGTTAAACATTTTCGTGTTTTTGGTTCGAAATGTTTTATTAAGAACACATATGGTAGTTTGGACAAATTCGATCCAAGATCCGATGAGGGGATTTTGTTGGATATTCTACGCGTAGCAAAGCCTACCAGATATTCAACAAACGAACCTCAACGATCGAGGAATCGCTTCATGTCTCATTTAATGAAGGATTTGTTCCAAATAGAATTTCAAATGATAATGATTCTATGGATGTTTTATGTGATTCGTTTGATAATTCTAAGTCTAATGATTCTATTGATTCTATTGAGACTAACCCAACTAATGAAGTTGTTGAGAATGTTCCTAGTGATCAAGGTATTCCCAAACGGCTTCATTCGGTTCATGACCATCCCCATGAGCAAGTCATTGGCAATATCTATGATAGTGTCAAGACGAGATCGCAAGTTCACCACTTTGCAAATTGTGCCTTTGCCTCATCGATAGAGCCAAAGAATATTAATGAAGCATGCGAAGATAGCGCTTGGATCTTAGCCATGGAGGAGGAGCTCATTCAATTCGAGAGGAATGAAGTTTGGGAGCTTGTTCCATTGCCATCGAAGAACCACACCGTCATAGGGACAAAGTGGATCTTCAAGAACAAAACCGACGAAAACCAAGTCGTCGTCCGGAACAAAGCTCGGTTAGTAGCTCAAGGCTATCGTCAAGAGGAAGGTATCGATTTCGAAGAATCTTTCACTCCGGTAGCTAGATTAGAATCAATTAGATTACTTTTGTCTTTTGCATGCCATAAGAATTTTAAATTATTTCAAATGGATGTTAAAAGTGCATTTTTAAACGGAGATGTCGTTGAGGAAGTTTACGTTTCTCAACCTCCGGGCTTCATAAATGAAAAATTTCCAAATCACGTTTTTAAACTAAAGAAAGCTCTTTATGGTTTGAGACAAGCTCCTCGAGCTTGGTATGATCGCCTAAAGAATTTTCTTTTGGATTTGAATTTTAAAATGGGCGAAGCCGATTCAACACTTTTTATTAAGCATGCGAATAATGATATTTTATTAGTTCAAATTTATGTTGATGATAATCATTTTCGGTGCTACTAACTTCGCTCTTTGCGAAGAGTTTTCTAATGTGATGAAGGAACAATTTGAGATGAGCCACATGGGCGAACTCAAATATTTCTTAGGTCTCCAAATTCGCCAAATGAACGATGCAATCTTCATCCACCAAACGAAGTACACGGTGGAGTTGCTAAAGCGATTTGGAATGGAGAATGCCTCCGGGAAAAAGACTCCAATGAGCACGACTACGCATCTTGACAAGGATACGGGCGGTAAGGATGTAGACATTCGTCTATATCGAGGTATGATAGGTAGTTTGCTTTATCTTACCGCAAGTAGGCCCGATATTATGTTTGCCGTATGTATATGTGCTCGTTATCAGTCTCAACCTAAGGAGTCTCACTTAGTAGCGGTAAAGCGTATTTTTCGCTATCTAAGTTACACTTTAGATTTTGGATTACTTTATCCGAAATCTAGCACATATGAGTTAGTCTCATATAGTGACGCTGATTATGCGGGATGCAAATCCGACAGGAAAAGTACTAGTGGCACTTGCCATTTTCTAGGAAATTCTCTTGTCTCTTGGTTTTCCAAGAAGCAAAATTCGGTATCACTTTCAACCCACCGAGGCGGAATACATTGCCGCCGGTGCCGCTTGTGCCCAGGTTCTTTGGATGAGACACACATTGAAGGATTTTGGTATTCATTGTGATACTAGCCCTATCATGGTGGATAACCAAAGTGCTATCTGTCTTTCAAAGAATCCGGTGCACCATTCCCGATCAAAACACATAGATGTCCGACACCACTTTTTAGATGATCATGTTGCTAAAAAGGACATCATTTTAGTGTACGTTGAAACCCAAAAGCAAATCGCCGATATTTTCACGAAACCCCCTAAAGGAGGACTCCTTTGTGCGGTTACGTCGAGAATTGGGGATTATGGGTGAATCCGAGATATAGGATTCATATTTTAATTCAACTATCTTGCATGCTATTATATTTCGAAATATTTCATTCATGCTAGATTTATTGAATTTTTGGGAATTTTATGTGATTTGTTCGAATTTATTGCTCGAATTCGTATTTCAATGTTGTATTTAAGATTTCGACGTTTTATGGGGTAATTTAGATGACTAATGAGTGAGTTATGATGTTTCATCCAAGTGGTTTGTGAAGAGAAATCAAATTTCAATTTTTGGACTCTTCTAGTCGGTCTAAGTTCACATGTCAACCGACTAGATGCTCATCTAGTCGGTCAGCAAATGAACTCAGACCGACTAGATCAAGCATATATCTAACTCTTATCATTTTCTTTCGTTAGTCGGTCACAGTACACGTACCGACCGACTAGATTGAAAACTAGTCGGTCAGTGAATATACTGCGACCGACTAAATCTTGCCCTAAAAATCCCTCTGTGCCTCTGTTTCGGACTTAGTCGGTTCAAGCTCATTGACCGACCGACTAGATCGTAATCTAGTCGGTCAGTGCTTGAACTGTGACCGACTAAGTGTGTTAGGGCAGTTGAGTCTTTTCGTATCCCGACCGACTTATTCTCTACTTCATCCGACTAATCTCTCTATTAGTCGGTCTTCTCTTTTGCTCCAGACCGAAAACCCCAAACCCCCTCTCGAGCCCTTTCAACTTCCGTCGTCTCCGGCCATATCTCCGGCCATCCCCGCCGTCCGCCGCCGTCGACTCCACCTCCTAGGTATCTCCCTCCCTCTCCCAGGTCGATTTCTTGCCCTAGGGTTCGATTTCTCCTCCTAGGTATTCTAGGGTTTCGGATTCTAGTTTTTAACCTAGGGTTTGTGCTTTTCGATTTCATTTGGTATTCTAGGGTTTGTGCTAGCTTCTAGGGTTTGTGCTAGGATATTTGATCTTCGTTATCGATTGCTTGTGCTCGTAGTGCTATGGCTAAGACTAGAATTCCTATCGCCTCTTCCGGGGCTTCTCCTATGACCGTAGGGCCTTCCGACCCTAGGAATCCCCCGAAGCCTAAGCGTCGTGCCAAGTCAACCCAAGGCTCTCCATCTTCGCCTCCTCCTAAGAAGCCTAGGACTGCCATAGTTAAACCCCGCAAATCCAAGACCAAAAAGCCTATTCTTCACACTCCGGCTACTCCTCCCGATTCCGACACTGATTTTATTCCTGAGGATGAGCCTACTAGGGAACCCACTCCACCTCCGAAGACCCGTAAGGCTAAGGGTAAAGCTCCTATGCCAGTCGGCGGTGTAGACATATCGTTGTGCCGCGATGACCCTCAGTGTCTCGCAGCGTACAACCATATAGAGCACTGTCCACTGTTGTTGGAGCATTACGTTCAATTCTCTGATTTTCTCGGCCTTGCTGATCTTCTCTCTTATAGTGGCCTTCTAGATTATCTCCGATACGACCCCAAGGCCAATCCCAAACCGTATCCCCGCCTCGTGAAATTGTTCTATGCCAATCGTGTTCGAGGCCAGTACGATGCCAGCCACTCCATTGAGACGACTGTCTTGGGAACTCCTATAGTTCTCACGGCAGAAATCTTAGGGGAAATTCTTGGTTGTGCATCGTGTGGTCTCCTCCCTTCGGACATTTCCGTAGACGACATTTCTTCCTTGGATCAGTCTATTCTTTCTGAGATTTTCCAGGTTATCCCCTCTGCATTCATTGGTGTTCCATCGAAATCTTTTAAGCCGAATGCGTGGGTTCTTAACCTGATTTTGAAGTCGTGTCTCCTCCCCAAGTATGGATCCTCTTCGCTCCCATCCCAGCCGTTCTTGAAACTCATATACGCTCTTTTCTTGGGGTGCGAGATTAATTGGGCTCGCGTGATACTCGATAAGATGGATTCTTTCGAGTGTATACGCAAGACCAATAAGTCTGCGCACATTCCATACCCTTGCTTGTTGACTCTCGTATTCCGTCATTTCCGTGTCCCCCCTCCCTCCTGACGATGAGCGTCCTTTGGGTACGCCTCTGAACGCGACGGCCGTGAAGAAATCTCTAGCGGCTCTTCGTCACGTGCAGAGGTCTACCGCATCTGCATCTCAGTCTACTCCGTCAGCTGCTGCAGCCCCCTCTCGTCCTGCTACTTTGGACGATGTCGTACGCCTACTTCGTCAGCACGACTCCCGTTTGGCTCGTACTGAGGAGGTAGTCTGCCGTATGGCTCGTGTGATGGGGATTGAGCTTCCTCCTTCGGTGTCTGAGGCCGAGGAGATGGACGATGAGGAGCTTGACGAGCTTGTCACTTCTCTTGCCCGTGGCGATGAGGCCACTGCTGCTGCTGCTGCTGGTACTTCCACTTCTGCTCCTGGAGTTGCCACCTCTTCCGGTGTTCCAGAGCCATCTGCTGCAGCTCTTCAGCCTTCTGAGCCTGCTGCTGACCCAGTTTCCGAGCCTGCTCATGTATCTGCTACTGCTGCTTCTGTCGAGACTCATGCTGCTGTTGAGCCTGTTGCTGAGATCTCCACTCCTGCCCCGACGATTCCATCTGTTGAGACACCTCTTCTCCCTGCAGAGCCTGAGTCCACTCCGTCGACTGGACCCACGGACGCTGCAGATCCAGCCTCCTCCTCGTGATCGTCTGTTCCGAGGACTCTCCACTGCATTCTGGATGATATATTTTAGTGAGAGTGTTTTGGGTTAGGATGGGGTTGAGAGATGTTTTGATGTATTTTTTTTGTGCTTTCTGGTTGTCGGTGTTGGATTTTATGATATGACGATGTTGATGATGATGATGTACTTTTTGTTGTTTATATAGATGATGTGTCTCACTTCATATGATGTACCCCATATATTCGATGTGATATCTTTTTGGATGTACTCATGTTGTCTCTATATATATATGTTCATCATCGTTCACTTTGTATTTTATTCGTCGTGCAAATTTTAATATTCGTTGAATACATTTGAAATGTGATTTCGTCGCTCGACGCATAAAAACTTGGTTAAATGGATTTAAATTCTGTAATTGTATAGAATTGTTTTCCATGCACAAAATTAACCAAGAATATTGAATATTGAAGAGTATGTTTCTTTATTCAAGAAATGAATAATTATTTGGTGTTTTTGATGATTTTGATTTTTTTTTTTGATAATGGACATTTTGGCACACCTTGATTTGATTTCCACATTTTTTTCCCTTGGTGTCAAAATTAGTTCCATCGTCATTGTCTACGACTCCCGATGTTGGATTTTCCATTTCCTAGTTGTTGTCGTTGTATGCCCCCCATTTTTGGGATAATGCCAAAGGGGGAGAGATAATGATAATAAATAGCGCAAATGAAAATTTAACTCAATATCCAAGAATCTAGTTTGATATGTTAGATTCAGGGGGAGTTAAGATACATATAAGGATTTTCAAAATCCGATATTTCGAAAACCGATTCTCTTTATTTATCTTACTCGTCTGCTTGATGCAATTCATATATATTCATTTTGGAATTAACGTGTCATCAATGCAGGGGGAGTAAGTATTTTACATTTGAATTATTATCTTTGATTATTATTTATGTTGGTTTGTCATCACCAAAAAGGGGGAGAATGTTGAATATTGGACTCCCCGGATTTGGTTTTGGATGATGAGCAAACATAAATAATTCATGAACTAACAATTTGTGAGCGCAGTATTGGAGATCGTCGCCAATTTCACGAGAATATTCAAAGCGACATCTCAACACTTCCAAAAGCTCGTATTCAAGCCTAAAGCTTCGTGAAGCTCCTGCAACGCTTTGGAAGTTATGAAGATTCAATCGAAGCTCTCAAAGACCGTTTATTAAGGTTTTATTTATAGTCTTTTAGTTTCGATTGATAGAATGTTAAGCCTTGAGTATATCTTACGTTTCTATCTTCATTACGCTCATTTCGTAGCTCTAGGATCCTTGCACAAGTTCATTCTAACTTCCTCGAAGCGTCGCGCTTCGATTCGGACTTTGTTGTGCATGTTAGTTGGTACAAGAACAAGTACTGACCGACTAGATGGTGATCTAGTCGGTCGGCAACTGTTCTTGGACCGACTAGTTTGATTCCTTAATTTCTTGGACTTTACTGTTTACAGTTAGTCGGTCTACGTTGACTCACCGACCGACTAGTTTGTGAACTAGTCGGTCAGTGATGCTTCTTTGACCGACTAGTTGTGACTTACTGTTCACTCTAAATTTCTCCTGAGCTACTGTTTACCGTTAGTCGGTCTAAGAACGTTTGATGACCGACTAGTTGACAATCTAGTCGGTCAACTTTTGTTCTTGGACCGACTAAGTCAACTTGCCTTCAGACTAAGTTATTTTGCCTCTTAGTCGGTCTACGTTCATTGGATGACCGACTAGTTGTGAAACTAGTCGGTCAGACAGTGTTCTTGGACCGACTAGATTTCTAGGTCTGAAATTCTCTTTCTTCTCAGATCTACTCTTAGTCGGTCCAAGTTGTTTGGCTGACCGACTAGTTGATGAACTAGTCGGTCAGTGAGTGTTCTTTGACCGACTAAGTCTCACAGATTTCTATCCGTTGGTGAATGACCTAACTTGTTTTTATGGGACCCTATAAATACGAACCTAGGTCATTTCTATCTAGGTTAGAGCTTCCATTCAGAGATTCATTGAGATCAAAAGAGATAGCTATTCTCCCTCAAATCTAAAGCTCTCTTCCTCACAAGAAACCCATTCTCTCTCATTTCTAGATCTAGAGAGAAGCTTGTTCTTGGTGAGCTCATCAAGCTATTGCTTGATCCAAGTCTCCAACTCATCCCTAGGCACCGATTGCTGGTCATTTCCTTGGTGCTAGGTATTGGTGACTTCATCTTCCTCAAATCCTTCATTCCACCTTTTGGGTAAGAAAAACTCAAGGTATAGGATTTTGTGGTAAGCTTGTTTATTTCATATTAAACTCTTTAATATTGCTTTGTGATTCTCTCGGTTGTGAGAGAAGGTTGTGATCCCGGGTTGTGGGATTCACTTTGCCATTGCATGTATGATTTGATCTTGTGAAGGTTTTTCACAAGATATTCATAGTGGAAATCTTGAGTTAGGGTTTCTAACTCAAGTATCCGGAGGGGATCCGGGTGGTTGGGACGTAGGATCACCGGGAACAAGTCGGGGAGACTTGGGTGGATCCAAACCCATTAACATCGTTTGTTAGCATTGTTAATTTCGTTGTCGTCATTCAATTTAAGCTTCCGCAAATTGATTTGGTAGTTGATTGCAATTTAATTTGGAATTATACTCCTTATTATTTTAAAGTACTATTCACCCCCCCTCTAGTACTTGTGCAGTAGCTGGTAGGGCATTACAGTATACACATGTTTGTTTGTGCATAGGTGGTTATCTATACATGAAGTACTACGATTGCATTTGCTGGTGTGAACTATTTTTATGTAGGTATCTGTACCATGGTTATGTGATGAGTGAGTGATAGTTATATAGAGTGTGTACGTGATTATAGGAATGATTGAAGTACGTGTGTGAATTTGACTGTCTATGATAAGTATAAGTATAGAATGTGCATATATATACATGTTTGTAGTATTAATGTTTGACTACCTAGTGCATATATAAGTACTTGTAGTGACTATACATGGTTTGAAGTATGGTGTGATATGATTGTAGTAGTTACTAGAATGGCTAGATATATATATTTTCTAGTTAGAAAGTCCGAGGACGGACTTTATTCTAAGGTGGGTAGGATGTCACGGTCGCTTTCCGATCGTATGTTTTCGTGCGCGTACTTTCTTGTTCGTACACATATTTTTGTGATCTACTCCGGTATCCCAAACGTGTGATGTTATATGTCGTTGTGACCCTCTGAGAGAGTACTTATTTGTGGAATTTTTCGTGAACGTCATTTCACGGATCATTCTTCCACAAAATAGCTTTGTTTGAAGGGGTGTCATAACTTTAGACTTCGACGTTTGACCTTTTATTTTTAGTTCCTTTTTTGTTAACGTAGCTCGTGACCGACCATCTTAGTCTCGACCTCTCGTCGATACGGTTGTCCCGGTATTTTTCTTATAATTATCGGACACCGTTAGACCGATCTATCGACCTAATCACCTCCTAATCTACTTAGCCCTAATTAATTCAAAAATCAAATCTTAATTAACCTAATCAAACCCAATAGAAATTCATACGCATCACATGTTACTTCCTAGCTATCTATACCCAAATTCTACCCTCCCCCTCTCTCACACCCTCTCTCCAATCAACATTAGGTGTACCCCTATTCTACACATTTTAGCAACAACCCTAGGTTTTTCTCTCTTCCTTCACGCAAGAACACAACTCACGCAAGCCAGCCACCAACCCACTCAGCTCTCCCCATGCCGACGACCAACCCCAGCTCCGACCACCTTGTCCGGCCACCCACCTCCGACAAGACCTCTTCCTCCTTGAAGCCGCGCTAACATCACCCCATCCCCTATACAAACTGTCATTCACCCTCAAATAAAACCCCACGTATAGCCTGTCTTGCCGCCGTCGGTCACCACCCAGGCCACCACCCACCGGCAGTCCGACCCCCTAGACACTCCAGCCATCCCCTCCGTGCGAAATCCCTTCTTCCTCATCCCTATTGACTGCCAACCACCCTTCTTAACAAAGACTGTTGACTCCCCCCGGCCAGCCCTCTTCTCCCCTAGCCCGCCGACCACCATCACCTTCCCCTAACCTCCGTCCAAGCCCCACCTTCAGACGACCTCTCCTCCACACAAACCCCACGACATTCCCCCTACAACAGCCGCACTTCTCTCCCTCTTCATTGAAAAACTGTCCATCTCCCCACACAAAATGCCCATGCCGCCAACAGCAGGCCACCCCCCATCTCAGCCGCACGGCAGCCCATAACCATGCCGCAGTCTACCGCACTGCTATCCGGTAACCCCGCACACCAACGGCAGCCTCCCCTTTCTCCCAAACAGCCCCCTCTTCCTCTTGTTGAGCACTAGGCCACATCTCCTCGTGTCGTTGCCACGCGCAACTCGACAACATACCGAGATCCTCTTGATCGCTGTCCCTACCGTTCATCTACCTCATGCGTCCATCTCCGTGCCGTGCTACTTCCCCTAGTTGTCGCTGTCTTCGCCGTTGCCCTGTAGCTGACGTCGTACCTTGCACGCTACTGGAATCCAACCCCTGACGTCGCTACCCGATGTCAGTGTAGCTCTCGCATCGTGTTAAGGTATACCTGAACCGTAGGAACCCACACCGCATGTCTAACAAAGTAAAAACTGTAAATTTCATTGCTTTTGATTAAATAACTAATTGAAGATTAATAATACGGGACTGTTTGTTGGTGATGTTTGATGAGCACATAGGTAGATCTAGACGTTTGATCTGTGATTGCGGAACGTCTCTTTCAGGCAGGTGAAACTTGCCAGTATTTATTTAGGCCATGTTTAGGCCAATTTGTGAAATAGCGTAAAAGAGACTAGGCGATGAAATGATAGTCGCCTAGACGCCATGCTTGATCTAGCTTGACAATGAAGCTAGATCTGACACCCTTACCATGCTATCATTTCATACCACATGTCACGTTTAATTTCAAATTAACTGTACGCACTTTTAACTGATTATTGCCATGTTCCTGCATTTGCCATGTCATTTCATGCATCAACTTGCTTTATCATGAATGTGTAGCATACGTTACAATAAATTGTAAGCTGCGACAAGTAGGGTCCTGACCCCTACATCCTATAATAGCTAGGCACCTGCATGCCGAGTACAACCATATGCCAAACAAACTTCCTGGCTCGTGATCCAGAAGATATACACATGGAGGGTTAGGGTTAAACGATCGCTTGAGCGTAGAAGTTTGCCCGTACAGCCACTTCAGCCGAAAGACGAAAACCATGTGCATAATGTGAACATATGTTTTACTTCTTTTCATAAAATATTGTTTAGTAGCTTTTGCTACGACGTGCCATGCATTGTAAAATATCATGTTCATTATAACTGCTGCATTCATTAATATAGCATGCCATGTCATCATTTTTAGAACTGCTAGTTGCACTCTTTTGCGTTTACGTTTCCTTGCACAAAAGTCTCCCTTCCCTTTTTGGAGATTTTTGCTGACATGTGCCCTTTTCTCTTTGGGTGTCACATGTCAGGTTTAAAGTCTGAATTTGTTGCTGAGAACAATCAGTTTGCTGACGTCGAGCCCGAGGCCTTTGCTGACGTCCAGTTCGAGGATACCAGAGACCAGTCTTAGTCTCAGTTGGAGGTTGCCTCTTTGTTGCTGTTTACTTTCCTAGTAACTGCTGCTAGGTTGTTCGGTGCGTAGTACCTTTCTGTGTATTAGGTTCGGCCATGCTTGGGGCCTTTCATTTTCAGACTCGTGTACCTTTATTTTTTTGGTTATATCTGTGGATTTGGAATCTGCAAATGGATGTTTTGAATGTTGGTTGATATTTAACTGCTTTCAATTATTATTGTTGTTGTTGTTTATTTATGCAATGCAAGAATCTGTGAATGGATGAACACACAAACGCTTATCAGACTGTGGCTTCACAGCTTCAGTCTGAGCGGACCTCTTCGCGTCTCGCCTTCTGTACTTGGGAAGCGGGGCGTGACAGCATAGCCCCGCAGGTGTAGGTGTGCGCACAGAACTGTGTTACCAAGTTTTGCTTGTAGTTTTATTTTGGATTTACCGCGTGTTCATGCTTGTTTATGTGATTAACATCTAGGTACTGAATCACACTCTTTATACATGCAACATTGTTTCCATCTCTTCTGCGCCTCTCTGTTCATCCTCTTCCACGTACATGTCATGTGATTGGTAATCCTGGTATATATGCTCCCATTTACATCAAAAAATTTCTTAATGTCAAATCTCTCTCTCAAATTATGATTTATATACTCCCATTTTATGCTCCCATTTCTGTGTTACATCAAAATTTCACTTCATTTCTTTTTTGATGATTTTATTTTTATGTTAATCTTTTTTTTTGGAAAGAAGTAGGGATTATCATGGATGATCAATATCTTATGTTTCAGAGTGTTTTCTCACTACAAAAGCGTTGACCGTGGACTACCCGGTCAACGTGGTCAAGGGGCCGACTTGGGTCCCTCGGGTGCGTCGAGTCCGTGCAGACGCGGCGCAAGTCGGAGTTGTGGATGACGTGGAGCACTACGGCTGGGCCGGGTCTGGATCCTCAGCCACAAGGGGGCGAGGGGAAGCCTCGACCCGGTGTGAGACGCTCGGCCTCGGACGGTCGGATTACGAGGGATAGCCTCGGCGCCTCGTGAGCGGAGGGGAAGCCTCGGCTCGGACGGACGTGCTCGGCCTCGGTCGGTCGGACGACGATGAGTAGCCTCGGTCGTCTTGCTTGATGCGTGGCCGGCGTGGGGTGGAGGGGAAGCCTCGGCCCGTGGATCTGACGTCTTCCTGCGAAGACGAGAACACTCGTCAGGGGGGCCGGACCTTGGTTCCGGCCAAATCCCCTCCGATGCCTAAGTCAGACGATGATCTGAAAGAGGAGGCTCGGCGGAGACGGTTCGACTCGAGAGGAGATCGGAACGACGTCTACCGGCACAAGCGGGGGAGGAAGGAGATGAAATGGGGGAACCAGGTCGTTGATGGTGTACCTTAGGTTTTAGTTACCTGAGATGCGGTCCCTTCTCTAGTCGTCCTTCTAGCCCTTTTATAGGCCTCCCGTCGTGATTGCCCACGACTCACGTCCCTCGTCTGCCCCTGATCGTGCCCCCTCAATCCGCCTCCCTATCGCCGTTCCCTGCGCCATGCCAGCACCTCCCCATTACCGCCATTTAGTGGTCGCGGGGCCGGGGGAGCGGTTATCGCTGGAGTGGGCGAGTGACTTGCGCGTTTCCGGGGCTGGGTTGGATCGCCATTCGGGGGCCCTCTAAGGGGCTTTGTCGGGCGGGCCTGATCTCGCAGACGGGCTTCTGATCGGTAGTTGGGTTTCTAGCTCCATGTTCTTTCGGGCTTCGTTTGGTGGGCTGCGCCTTTGGGCCCATGCTGTTGGGCTTCCGTAAAATAGACGTATCAATTGCCCCCATCGGTGGGGCCGATCGGCCTTGGCAGGCTCGGTTCGACCGATGTGACTCCTGGGGTTCCGAGTGGCGCGTCAGTCGAGGCGTGGTCATAAATGAAGGTTATGATGAGGCGGATCGATTGGACTTCCCTTGGCGCCGATTTCGAAATGCCGCCGGCTCTTTGAGGACTGCCACGCGTTCCTGTCAGGCGTTTCGAATTTGCCCCTAGGTCTGGTATATAAGATCACCGGCTACGTTGATCCCAACCTCTTCCTCGCTCTTCCCTCTGTTCTTGGCTTTCCACAACTCGGAGTCTCCCGCCGCCTTCGTTTCCTTGTCTTCTCCAAATCAACAAAAAGGTAACTCCTTTCTCATTTTCATATTATGGCTGCTCTTAGGATAGGTGGTTCTGGCCAAGGGGCGAGGGATCCTCTTGAGTCCAGGCGGGGCGGGCCCCGATCTGTGGGACCTGGTTCCTCCTCTGGGAGCCGTCTCTTCCGAGATAAAGGGAAGGGGAAGCTCTTCCTGGACTATGACGGCGATGATGTGGCGTCGGCTACCGTGCGTCTTAATGTACCTCCGGTTATCCTCCGAACGCCGTCGAGGACTCCTCTTCTAGCGGCCGCGGAGATCCGGGAAAGGTATATCTGCTACCCGTACGATGTTTGAGTCCCCTTCATCGACGAGCGGATCTGACTTCCGAGGAGCAATGAAGTCGGCGTCTATGTCGAGATGTTCCGCCTGGGTCTTCGTTTCCCGTTCAATCCCTTCTTCATCCAGGTCATGGAGTATCTCACGGTGCCCCTTTGCCAGTTCACCCCCTGTTCGATTGCGGTACTAACGGGCTTCGTGATGCTCTGCTGTTCTCGTGGTCTGGAGCCATCTCTCCCCCTTCTCTTCTACTTTTATCAGATCCAGACGGTCAGTCCAGGGTCGTGGTTGCACCTCCGAGCCTGCTCGAGGAGGGAATGCCTGATCGGGCTACCCCGCTGGTCGGGGGGATTGGAGCTCGGATTATGTCTTCGTGGTCTTCCTGGAGGATGCCCAGATTTTGACAGGTTGGGGCGGGTCGGTCCGGCCTTGCCCAACGCTAGCCCTCTCTGAGGCTGATCAGGCGGCCGTCGCGCTGCTGTCGACCCTCTCCTTGGAGGAGAAGTCCATCTGGTCTTTGTTGGACGACCTACTCCTGAAGGCCGTCTTGTGGTCTCCGGGTAGGTCGCTTTTTCAGTCCTGGATTGCCCCGTGGCTTACCCTGATTTCGGTTTCCCTTGCAGGAATGGCTGGTCGCGAGTTCACCCGCGATGTCGATGAGCTGATCCGTCGTGGAGCCGCTCGGAGCCGGGGCAGTACCTCTGGAAGGGTGCCTCAGCGGACCATTGAGGAGGAGGTGCGCCGAGCCAAGCCCTCCGTGGGCAAGGTGGTGGCCGCGCCTCCCGCCTCTTCTTCTGGCGATCTCCTCCCCGGGGGGGTCGCAAGGGCCGGATCCGCCCCGCCAGCCCCAGAGGCGGGGGGCAACGACGGGTCCGGTGCAGCTTCCCTCGCGCTTGGCGTGCCCCCTCTTGTCCCTGAGGGTGGAGGTGGCACGAGGCGGAAACGCTCCCCTTCGGCGCCTGCCGAGCCTCATGAGGGGAAGAGGAGGGAAGGTGAGGCTCCCTCTAGTCCGGTGTGCTCCGTGCCCCCGGCGGTGTTCACCAGGGATCTTCCGGTGGCCCTGACAACCACCCCCGTCGCGGCGTCTCCGCCTCCAATATCGGGAATCGGTGCCCTATTGGCGGGCAGCTCGGCCTCCCTCGAGGTCACCCCCGGGGGTTCGGTGTTTGTCGACCGAGCCCTGGCTCAACAGTTCGCCGAGGGCTCCGTCCTCCCTCGGGACCGTAGTCTCCTCGAGAGGATCCCCGCCGACAAGGTGTCAGACTCCTTGGTCTGGATCCTTCAACAGGTTTGGTTATTCTGCCGTCCTTTTCTTTCCTTCGCTCTCTTCTTGGCTCATGTCTTGTCGTTTCAGGGTTCAACACTCGCTGTCGAGTCGCAGCGTCGAGCCGCCCGTTTGAGGGAGCTGGAGGTGTCCTCTGCGAGGGACCACGAGCGGGCCGGGGCTACGGAGGTAGCTATGACGGAGGCCCAGATGGAGTCTCGGCATCTCAAGCTCCGGGTGGCCGAGCTAGAGGGACGAGTGGATGACCTCCAGGGAAAGTTGGAGGATGCTCGGCAGTCGGCTGAGGAAGCGGCGGAGTCGTTCCGCCTGGAGAGAGAGGAGCTTCAGAGGGAACTGTCGGATCGTCGTCGGGTGGCGCGGTTTGCGGAGGAGGTGGATAGGGGCGTCATCGGGACTCTGGGGGAGAGGATCTTCGAGGTCCTCAGGGAAGCCTTCGGTACATATGAAGGCCTTATCGGCCCCCGGATCGTCGAAGTCGTCCAGTCCTCCTTCCGGGATTGCACGGAGCGTGTCCGGCAAGCTCCCCCGCATGTCGATCCCCCTCGCTCCAAGCAGGGCGAGGCGCCCGAGGATGCGTCCTCACGAGCCCGGGCCCCCTAGGTCGTCCTTCCTGGCCTGTCATCCTTGTTTTTATCCCCGAATTTTTTAGCATCCGCTTCGCTTTGGGCCGGTCTACTTGAAATGGATCCCCGGCCCCGCAATCTCCATTGGCCTCTTTACCGGTTCTCTGCTTCGGAGCGAGCAATTGCTGATTGCAAGGATGATCGCCTAAGCCAGCGACTTTGTGTTCTAGGTCGACAAGTTTTGCTCTGCCGGCGTTACCCTAGTTTCTGTAGGTGACGAATCTTGTTGTCCACCGAGAGCGGATTACTTGTAGGGAGGTTTCTCCACTTCGATTTCCTGTAAATAAGACACACTTTTGTACCTTGGTTAATTGTTGGAAATGAAATTGACTTACTCGAACTTCTCGCGCATTTTGCTTTGTTGTTGCGACCTCGGCCCCTCTGCTGACGGTGGTCGCTCGCCCCCTTTCTCCGGGAAGTTGTCCCTTTCCCCCCGAGTGGACAAGCTGGTTGACGGGGGTGTAGCTCCTCGGCTTAGGACCGGTCGGCGTCCGAGCTGGCTGGGGGAATTGTCCCCAGATTTACGAGCGAAGGAGACGGTCGGCGAGGGAAAAGCTCCTCGGCTTAGGACCGGTCGGCGTCTGCGCTGGCTGGGGGAATTGCCCCCAGACTTACGAGCGGTGGAGTCGGTCGGCGAGGGCGAAGCTCCTCGGCTTGGGACCAGTCGGCGTCCGCGCTGGCTGGGGGAATTGCCCCCAGACTTATGGGCGCAGGAGACGGTCGGCGAGGGCAAAGCTCCTCGGCTTAGGACCGGTCGGTGTCCGCGCTGGCTGGGGGAATTACCCCCAGACTTACGAGCGCAGGAGTCAGTCGGCGAGGGCAAAGCTCCTCGGCTTAGGACCGGTCGGCGTCCGCGCTGACTGGGGGAATTGCCCCCAGACTTACAAGCGAAGGAATCGGTCAGCGAGGGCGGAGCTCCTCCGCTTAGGACCGGTCGGCGTCTGTGCTGGCTGGGAGGATTGCCCCCCAGACTTACGGGCGAAGGAGTCAGTCGGCGGGGGCGAAGCTCCTCGTCTTGGGACCGGTTTTGTCTGACCCCCCCCCATCCGGTGAGGCGACGGTCTTCACTCTTATGCACCCTTAGTGAAATGTTGATTCTGTCGAAGATAAAGAAAAGATAAAAGGGAATGCGTTTGTACTCTTAAGGGTCCTATTGGACTAGTACATTTGGAGGAAAAAAAGGAAATAAAGCTAGACGGAGGGATGTAAACCTAGATAATCTCCTCCGGACTAGGCTGCGATTGGGGGGAGGGGCCTCGCCTGCTCACTCTATGATGCGGAGGGGTCCTTGGACGGTGTTGACCTTCTTCCCCTTGTCCGGCTGCATGGAGGTTCCTTCTCCGTGGGCCGGCTCGTCGGCTAAATTCCTTGCGTGCCCTCGGCTCATCAGCTTCTCAATGTCCTTCTTTAAGTGCCAGCAGTCTTCAGTGTCGTGGCCATTGTCCTTGTGGTACTTGCAGTACTTTTCCCCATTCTTCCCCCCTCTTTTTGTCTTTGGTGGGGGGCGATCGGCGCGCTCTTCCTTCTGCACTTGAGCGAGGACGGCGTCCGGGGTGGCGTCCCTCGTACCCTCTCCCCGCTGCCTGTTTCTCGTCCTCTTCTCGGTTCGGTACCCCTCGGGGCTGCGGCGCTCGCTATCGCCGCGTTTGGTCCCTCGTCTGGCCTTTCCTGCCTCAATGGCCAAGGTCTCCTCGGTCAACATGAAGCGCTCGGCCCTCGCCATGATCCCTGGGAGGTCCTTCGGGGGATCGTTGTGTAGAGATTTCTTCAGGCCTCTATGGCGCAGCCCCTTCTTTAGGGCCGTTTGGACAACAAGGTCGGGAGGGCTGTTTACGTTCAGCCGTTCCGCGTTGAAGCGGCACATAAACTGTCGGAGCGGCTCGGTTGGGCCCTACACTATGTTAAACAAATGTTCAGCATCAGGCATTACCTGTCGCCCTGCCATGAACTGTTTGCAGAACAGCTGGGTGAGTTCCTCGAAGCTGTCGATGGAGCGGCTGGGTAGGCTGCGGTACCAGGTTCTCGCCACTCCCCTGAGGGTCGAATAGAAGCCCCTGCAGAGCAGGTCATCGTCGGCTCCTTGGAATGACATGTCCCCCTCGTAGTCCATCACGTGGTTTCCCGGGTCTCCTATCCCGTCGTACTTCCCCAGCGCCGTGATCTTGAATCGAGAGGGGACCCGCGCGTCGGTTATTCTCCGCGACAGGGGGCACCGGTCTCCGTGGATGCCTCCGGGGGTCCGACACCCGCCTACCTCCGGCTCGTTCGGTGGTGGAGGGGGCACAGGCGCCGGCGGGGCTGGCTCCACGGCCCTCGCCACACTGGGTGTCGGGCTGACCCGACGTTCCCGGCTCCTCCGGCGGGAGCTTCCGCTTCGCCGTGATCGGTCTCTCGAGTGGTGTCGATCGCTTCTTCTGTGGTGGGGTGACCGTGGCCGACAAGACGACGCGGTCACCGATTCGTTCCCCGTGCAGTCAGTTTCTCTCCGGCTCCTTTCACGATAAGGGGAGGAGGCGCGCGATCTCGCCTGATGGGAGCTGGGCAATGTGAACCGACGCTCCGTGTTCGGTCTTCGGTTCCCGTGGTCATCGACCACAGCGGACCGTAAGAGCGGGGGGCCCCCCGCCCAATGATGGCCGTCGCCCAACACGTCTCCGTTGGCTGGCGCAGCGCCGACGAGCTGTTGTACCGTCGCGACCAACGTCTGGATGCTCGCGTTGGTCTCTTGGGCCAGGGCGCGGAGCTGCCCCTGTGTGGCTAGTTCCGACCCGCCAGTCTATTCAGTTGAGGGGGCGGGGTGATTGTCGTCGGGTGCGTCCTCAAGGTTGCTGTTGGGTGCGCCATTCCCCTCCTCCGGGATGGGGGGCATGCGTCTCTTTCCGTTTCAGGCTCGTGCCATTGCAGGTGCGGTTTGTTTCTTCGTGGGACAGTTCGTTCCCACAGACGACGCCAGATGTTTCAGAGTGTTTTCTCACTACAAAAGAGTTGACCGTGGACTACCCGGTCAACGTGGTCAATGGGCCGACTTGGGTCCCTCGGGTGCGTCGAGTCCGTGCAGACGCGGCGCAAGTCGGAGTTGTGGATGACGTGGAGCACTACGGCTGGGCCGGGTCTGGATCCTCGGCCACAAGGGGGGTGAGGGGAAGCCTCGACCCGGTGTGAGACGCTCGGCCTCAGACGGTCGGATTACGAGGGATAGCCTCGGCGCCTCGTGAGCGGAGGGGAAGCCTCGGCTCGGACGGACGTGCTCGGCCTCGGTCGGTCGGGGGTCAAACGGCGAAGTACTCATCTTTCTGCCCCTCACCCCGGTCGGTTGGTCATCTCCAACCCTGATCGGGTGATGCACGCGTGCTGCACCAACCGACCGCTACCCACAGCTCACGAAGAAGTCACCCGACCGGTTCACAGACCGGTTCTGCGGGCGGCTGTTCTCTGTCTTTTCGAGCAGAATTCCAACCGATCGGGTGACTCCTCACCCGATCGGTTCATCTGTAGCTGAGAAAAAGAGCTGAAGACACGGGCGTCGAACCGACCGGTTCACCCGACTCCTCCAAGATCCAACCCGGGTCGCTCAAGAACTCACCCGATCGGTTCATGAAGATCGGGTGAAAACTCGCCGTTTTCTGTGATTTATCTGTAACGGATCAACCGATCGGTTGACTTGTCACCCGATCGGTTGATCTGAAAATCTATATATAGGACCCCTAGGGTTCCAGAAACGGGAGAGAGTTGTATTTTTTTACTGTTTTATTTCCTTGTGACGGCTGTAATTGTTACTCTTAAGTAAGTTTTCAGATCTTTCTAATTTTTTAGTATTGTCTTTACTACTCCCTTTACTTCCGCATTGCAATTGTTCGGATTATGATTCTAACGGTTAAATTTCATTTAGATTGCTTTTTCATGAATTTTTTGTGAGTAGTTCCCAAATCTGGGATTTTGGTGGAAACCCCTTCGGGGGCTCTTCCCGATGCGTCCATAGGGTTAGGAAATCGATAGGGAGTAGGAATCTAACGGTTACGCGGGGTGTTTCATTGTCATCGGCGGGAAAAAAGACCGCCTTTGACCGTCGGGCCAAGGGGGAATAAACTTGGCGGTTGACTCCCTAGCCAAAGCTCACGCCTTTAGCGTAGACGCCGAATCCTAGCACGCGGGAGCGGCAGGATGAGACGTCGGGAGATATCGTTGCGGACTTAGTGCTCCCGGGGATTCGATCAGTGTTTATGGACACGGGAGTGCCCACTGATCGATATCCGGGAAGTCCGGTGTATCATCCTGGGGCACCGACCGGAATATCGGGCCCATGGGACGCCGGGTACCACTTTCAGAGGCAACGTCTCACCATTAGACCCTAATCCCGATCGCTATCCATACCCGTAGGCCGTAAGCGGCGCGAGAGTCTCTCGTCGGGTCGGAAACCAAAGTCCCGGGTTTACTTTCTTTTTGTTCATACGCTTTCATTTCCTTTCGTGACAACCAACCACCGATTCGGGCTAGCTCGCCCCTCGGGGTGATTTAGGTCCTACCTGACCTCAAGCACAACCTCGCCTCCCTGAGTTCGATATTCCCGCACCCTACACTAACCGTGAAACTTGCGGTAAACGACACCGCGCCGCCCGCGCACATCACGCGGGGCGCCGGTCAAGTTTATGGCGCCCGTTGCCGGGGAGGCAACGTGCTTGATATCTTAGGATCTCTTGAACCCTCGTGCCTAGCTCACATCCCTACCTCGCGATAATTTTCGCATTCTTGTTTTTCTTTTTCTTATTTGTTTTTCTTATTTTTATTTCTTATTTTATCTGTTTCTTTCCCACTTGTCGCTTCACGGGTGTCTGTTGTTTTTCATGCGCAGGAGTTCAAGGAGTCTTGACAACTTGATCCCCCTCAATCCAGAGATTAACGCCACCCTTAGGCGTTTGGCCACCGAAAAGCGAAGAAGGGAAGATCCCGAATCCATGGAGGAGAACACCCCACCTCACAAGTCTCTGCTGGAGTACTCGATGCCATCCATCGAGTCGAACTTCTGACATCCGATCTCCAGCTATTGCGGCCCAAAGCTTTGAGCTGAAGCCGTCTCTAGTGACATGGATCCAGCAGGACCAGTTTGCGGGTGCGCCCATGGAGAGCCCGATAGAGCACTTGGACTCCCTTCTTGGAGAAGTGTGACACCTTCAGAATTAATGGGTGTCACTACAGAGGCTATCCGTCTGAAGCTGTTCCCTTTCTCTTTGCAGGACAAGGCCAAGCAGTGGTTAAGGGGGAAGGACCCCAATACTTTCAACACCTGGGAGAAACTCTCCAATGCTTTTCTGACGAAGTTCTTTCCTCCGGGGAAGACCATGAAGTTGAGGAGTGAGATCTCCTCCTTCTCCAAGGCCAGCCACGAGTCCTTGCATGAGGCTTGGACGAGATATAAAGAGATGCAAAGAAGATGCCCTCATCATGAGCTTCCGAAGTGGCAGATTATCAATCTGTTCTACAATGGGCTGAGGGATGACCTTAAATCTTCTATGGACGCCGCGGCTGGGGGTTCCTTCATGTCCCCGAAGCGAGGAAGATGCCGGGAATATTCTGGAAAACATGGCATCAAACAATGAGCGGTGGTGTGACGAGAGAGCCACACCAAGAACTGGGGGTATACACAGAGTCGAGGACGTCGACAAACTTTTCGAGCAAGTTTGACTTGCTTTCGACCCAGATCTCCGCACTGATGGTTGGAGCCGGTGGAGCCGGTACACAGCAAGTTTCTGCAGTAGAGTCCGAATTCCTTGGGGAATTCGACGGTGGTGACATCTCACCACCGTTGGATCAGGCGAGCGCACTATTTTACAACCCCCACGGGGAATGCGCCATATCCGCCAAGGACAAATTCCAACCCGGCCTACTCTCCCAACAACCGGAACCACCCCGAATTTCAGTTACCGGCCACCATTTCAGCCCTCGCCGCCTCAGCAGCCGCAGCAACAAATCTATCAGCCGGCTAGACCACCGCAGAATCAGGGTCAGCTGCAACCATTTCTCAGCAGCAACCTCAGCAACAAACATACGCTCCCAGGAATCAGCAGCCGTTCCAGCAGCAGCAGTGATGGCCAGCAGAGGGCCGTCTCTCCCGGTTGAGTCTCTCTTGACTCAATATATTACCAACCAGGAGAGGATCAACCAAAAGCTGGAAATGGGCCAGCGGACCCTCACGGACCAAGTAACCCAGCTGGGGTTACAGGTGGCGAACCTCGCAAGGTCACAAAACCAATTGCCGCCACAACCGGAGGTGAACCCTCGAGGAGCAACACAAACATCGGCACTCGTGCACGAGCACGCGAATGTGTCCGCTATCATTCTGAGAAGCGGGACACAAATTCCTACTAGAGTGCCCCCTAGCAACCCGGAAGCACCATTGGTCGTTTGAGAGACCGACTGAAAAATTAAACGACATCGGTGCTTCGTCATCAAATCCCACGACTCCGGAGGGAGCGTCCGAAGAAGAGAAGAAGAAGGAGGAGGAGAGCCCCAAAAGTTTATAAACCCGTTGTGCCATTTCCCCAACGGTTGGCTCAAGCAAAAATTGATGAGAAATATGGGAAGTTCTTCGCCATGGTCAAGGACCTAAGCCTGCAAATCCCCTTCTTGGAGGCAATTAAGACAATCCCCTCCTATGCAAAATTCTTGAAAGATTTGGTGACGAAAGGGTCGAGAAAAGAGAAAGTGGTGCTGACGGCAGAATGTAGCGCTCTTATCCAGAGGGATAACCCGCCAAAGCTCAAGGACCCGGGGAGCTTCTCTATCCCTTGCACGATCGGGGCTGTGAAGATTAATCGTGCACTCGTCGATCTAGGAGCGAGTGTTAGCTTGATGCCCTTGTCGATGTACAGAAGGATAGGAATGGGTGATTTGGAGCCCACCGGGATGACCCTACAACTAGCTGACGCGGTCGGTCAAATATCCGGTGGGAATTGTTGATGATCTCCCCGTGAATGTGAGAGGGGTGCATGTGCCTGTGGACTTTGTAGTCATGGACATGCCCGAAGACGCACACACCCCCATTATCCTGGGACGGCCTTTCATGGCCACTGCTGGCGTTCTTATAGATGTGAAGAACGAAAAAACTCTCCTTGAACGTCAGCGGAGAGAAAGTTGAGTTTGACCTGGGACTATCCATGAAGCACCCCGACCCTCCTGATGACCTCCGGTGTAATCTGCTTGAGATAGAAGAAGAAAAAGCTGTTAGAGGAGAACTCCTGGGAGATTCTCCTGAGAAACCCCCCCGATGAATTGGGGAATTCTGAAGATGAAGAAGGCCCCGAAGACGAAGAAGCTGCTGGAAAACCAAGTGCAGCGAGAACGACCCCTCCCGGGTTCCCCAAGTTTCCTCCTGTGAAGAGAACAGGGAAAGAGCTCACGGACCTCACTAAAGACGAGGTCACGAATCCTGAAGAAGATGGCGGGAAGCGCCAACACCAAGGAAAAGCCCCCGGATCTCAAGAACAAAGGGAGGGTGGTCGAGCAAGTATTTTTTCCAGCCGCTGACTACCCCGAGCGCCTTCAGCTCCAACAAGGAAGAGATGCCTAAGTTTTGGGCATCACCCGTATCAGCCACCATGAGCATCTCTTGCGGGCGTCGAGCCAACGACGTTAAACAAGTGCGCTTCGTGGGAGGCAACCCATGTTCTAAACTTTTTCTCTAATTTTTAGCGTTATTTTTTTTACTTTACTTTATCTATTTCTATAAATAAAGTCAGCCGCGGGAACATCCGTTAGGGGACTTAATCAAATTTCTTGGTTTTTGCAGGAAAACAAGCCCCAACCGATCGGGTGATAACTCACCCCGATCGGTTGGGATGTATCAGATACATGCCGAGATCTGTCCCCGAGTGAACCGATCGGTTGAGTAATGAAGAGACCGGGTGGCAGGACCGGGTGAGCTGGGGAGAACTCTCGGAAAATTTTGATGAATATCAACCGATCGGTTGAGTTTGAGCGCGATCGGTTGACCTGACCGGGTGAGCAGCCCTAAGTTCTCGGGAAAATTGTGTGGAGCGGGCCAACCAGTCGGTTGAAAAGTCAACCGATCGGTTCGCCTGTAGCATCTCTTCGACAAGATTTTCGACCCAACCGTCAACCGATCGGGTGACAAGTCACCCGGTCGGTTCGACTTAAAATCCTATATAACCCACCCCCGACACCCGTTCGTTTTCTCCCTCGCCCGATCGCCCGACCCCTCTGCCGTTCCGTCTCCCATCGTGCGCCTTCCTGCTTTCTTCCCCAAGATCAGCCTCGATCTTCTTCCCCAACCATTTCCCTACCCATCCACCATCACTTCTCTCCATTCTCCCGCCATCTCCCTACACACAAACCCTAGATTTCCCCCATTCCACCCGTTTCGGAACTTGTCGAAGAGATCGCTGCGGCTTCCAATCAAGCAGCATCGGGGCATCCACGAGCAGCTATCTTCATCTAATTTTGGGGTAACCTCGCTCCTTTACTTAATTTTAATCTTTTCCCAAATATTTTGTCTGCTTGTTGTTCCTATTTTGTGTTTGTGTTGAATTCGCTGTATTCTCACACACCCACGCGCACAAACAACACCGACACAATGCCTCCCCGCCGTATTAAACCTTACCGACGCTAGCTCTTCGAACCCCTAGGCCCACCCGTCGTACCCGTCGCACACAACCTACCACCCTCCAACCCATCCACCACACCCACGCACCACTTCCCCACCTCCAGATTACGATCCCGAATATGGGATGCAATTCCAATCCGATGACCATGGCCGACCGATTCACGGCCATGGTCCTCCTTGCTGGTCAGGGTGGTAGGATAACCCAAGAATCCGTCGACTGTGACCTCCCCCTTCCTTCAAAGCTTCGTTCGCCACATCCGCGAAGACCCACCCGACGTCTCCGAGCTCCACACTCCACCCCCCCACGACCCCTGGTCCCCCAGCGCAGGCCCCCGTCACCACCCCCAGAGGGTGGTGCCCCTGCTTGATTTTTCTCTCCCCGCTTTTGCCCCCCCCCCCCCACTTTTGTGCCCATCTGTCTTTTCGGGGCCCTACTTTGTCTCTATCGGAGGGAGGGGACTATTTGCGTGATTGTTTTCTTGATTTACCTTTTTCTTTGTTTTGTTTTTGACTCCCCCTTGCACTTATCTGGATTTCATTGATCATATCATTTCGCTAGCACTTTCTGGTCTAGCTTGGGGGACGTCTGTTTTGGTGTGATGTCGTGTTTTGTTTTGTTTTTCTCATTTTTGTGTGTGTGTGCTTGTTTTTCACTTTTTTGAGTGTCGTGTCGTGTGATTTTTATCTTTACTTTTCTTTTCGTATTGTTTGATTTTGTTCTCAATTTTTCCTCTCTTTTTCATTTTCATCTATGTTTTTTTTCCTGGTTTTCATTTCTTTTCGTGTCTGTGCGTATTCCCCCCCATTTTCATTGCCCTCCCGTACTCACTCTTATTGCATTGAGGGCAATGCAAGTTTCAGCTTGGGGGAGTCGCACTTCGTGCGTCATTTGTGTTGTTTTTCTACGTTATTCGAGTCATTTTCCATCGTGTTTTTCTTTTTTTTCTTTTTTTTCTTTTTCCTTCTTTCTTTAGCTCTTTCTCCTAGAAATGAATCCTATGATGAATCGCCACAAAATCACACACACCTAGCATTGCATCGATAATCACACTCACTAACCCTAGGATTTCGAGTCCTCTTGCATTTCACGCATCGTGGGTCCACTTAGCTTTTTGTGAGTCGTGTGTCGTGACTAGCAATTGGTGTGCTTCTGCCTTGTGATTTTACTTTATATACCTGTCCAGGAATGACCCCTAGATTATCATGCTCCGATATTGAATATGCGGTATTTGCTTCTATATGCATGCTATATATATATCGTATACTTCATTTCACATGCGTCGGGATTCCACAACTAAGGACTAGGATAACCCAATTAGCCTGAGCTCTATTTAGCGAGAATAGTTCCCTTTGCCCAAGTGTTTAGATTTCGACTTCTTTTTTGTTTTACTTGGTGCAAATCCCCTCGTCGTGTACCGTTCTCCCACTTGGGAGAGTACACAAGTGTATAGCCAAAAACCCAAAAATCCAAAAAATGGGAGAAAAGAAATGAAAAACCCAAAAAGAAAAGAAAAAGATTGTATAGCCAACAAGCCAAAAAAATATGCAAATACCCAAAACCCAAAAAAATTCCCGTGTGAATATTTTCATACTTGCCAAGAATAAAGGGAAGGCGAGAATTTGCACCGAGTGTTCTTCTCCACATCATCTCAACCCCCGTCGTTATCAAAGACACTTGGCTTAGGAGCTATTTAGCTAGTATCTAGGCTATAGTGGCGTGATTTCCTTAACCCTAGTTGTGGAGTCCCCGATGCATGATACGCTCCTATTCTCTCTATTCTCATGCATGCTCGAACTTATATTCGCCGCTTAATTCAATTCGATTCGATATTTGGGTCATATCTTGGATTTGTGTATATCGAGCCTCGTAGCACATCGTAGAAAGCATCACCATTTGCTAGCACACGACCACGCTCACTCGCGCTTCACTGCATGGACCCACGACACTTATTTGGACTCGCTTTCCTAGGTTTAGTGGTGTGATTTGGCGTTTGCTTGCTGGGGTGTGTCGTTTTTGATTTTGATGGCTCTGATGGACGATCTAGGGCTTAGAGTTTTCTTTTTCTTTCTTCCTCTCTATGTTTCCCTTCTGAGCTCCCACTCTCACTCGTCTTCCTCGAGGACGAGGAAGAGTTCAGCTTGGGGGATTTTGACGTGCGTCTATATTTCATATATTCACGCACGTTTTCTTTTGTGTTTCTCCGTGTTTTCCGCCGTCTCTTGTTCGTTTTCGTATGTTTTCCCGTTTTCTTTCACTTTTCTTTGTTTGTCCATGATTGCAGGAGTTCGACCACGTAGGGGACCTTTTACGATGATATCCCAAGTCCCCGGAGCAACGGGAGAAGTCACGCGTGATCCAGGGGGGTCAAACGGCGAAAGTACTCATCTTTCTGCCCCTCACCCGGTCGGTTGGTCATCTCCAACCGATCGGGTGATGCACGTGTGCACCAACCGACCGCTACCGCAGCTCACGAAGAAGTCACCCGGACCGGTTCACAGACCGGTTCTGCGGGCGGCTGTTCTCTGTCTTTTCGAGCAGAATTCCAATCCGATCGGGTGACTCTCACCCGATCGGTTCATCTGTAGCTGAGAAAAAGAGCTGAAGACACGGGCGTCGAACCCGACCGGTTCACCCGACTCCTCCAAGATCCAACCGGTCGCTCAAGAACTCACCCGATCGGTTCATGAGATCGGGTGAAAACTCGCCGTTTTCTGTGATTTATCTGTAACGGATCAACCGATCGGTTGACTTGTCACCCGATCGGTTGATCCGAAAATCTATATATATGACCCCTAGGGTTCCAGAAACGGGGAGAGTTGTATTTTTTTTACTGTTTTATTTCCTTGTGACGGCTGTAATTGTTACTCTTAAGTAAGTTTTCAGATCTTTCTAATTTTTTTAGTATTGTCTTTACTACTCCTTTACTTCCGCATTGCAATTGTCGGATTATGATTCTAACGGTTAAATTTCATTTAGATTGCTTTTTCATGAATTTTTGTGAGTAGTTCCCAAATCTGGGATTTTGGTGGAAACCCCTTCGGGGGGCTCTTCCCGATGCGTCCATAGGGTTAGGAAATCGATAGGGAGTAGGAATCTAACGGTTACGCGGGGTGTTTCATTGTCATCGGCGGGAAAAAGACCGCCTTTTGACCGTCGGGCCAAGGGGGAATAAACTTGGCGGTTGACTCCCTAGCCAAAGCTCACGCCTTTAGCGTAGACGCCGAATCCTAGCACGCGGGAGCGGCAGGATGAGACGTCGGGAGATATCGTTGCGGACTTAGTGCTCCCGGGATCGATCAGTGTTTATGGACACGGGAGTGCCCACTGATCGAATCCGGGAAGTCCGGTGTATCATCCTGGGCACCGACCGGAATATCGGGCCCATGGGACGCCGGGTACCCACTTTCAGAGGCAACGTCTCACCATTAGACCCTAATCCCGATCGCTATCCATACCCGTAGGCCGTAGCGGCGAGAGTCTCTCGTCGGGTCGGAAACCAAAGTCCCGGGTTTACTTTCTTTTTGTTCATACGCTTTCATTTCCTTTCGTGACAACCAACCACCGATTCGGGCTAGCTCGCCCCTCGGGGTGATTTAGGTCCTACCTGACCCAAGCACAACCTCGCCTCCCTGAGTTCGATATTCCCGCACCCTACACTAAACCGTGAAACTTGCGGTAAATGACACCGCGCCGCCGCGCACATCACGCGGGGCGCCGGTCAGGAAGCCTCGGCTCGGACGGACGTGCTCGGCCTCGGTCGGTCGGACGACGAGGAGTAGCCTCGGTCGTCTTGCTTGATGCGTGGCCGGCGTGGGGCAGAGGGGAAGCCTCGGCCCGTGGATCTGACGTCTTCCTGCGAAGACGAGAACACTCGTCAGGGGGGCCGGACCTTGGTTCCGGCCAAATCCCCTCCGATGCCTAAGTCAGACGATGATCTGAAAGAGGAGGCTCGGCGGAGACGGTTCGACTCGAGAGGAGATCGGAACGACGTCTACCGGCACGAGTGGGGGAGGAAGGAGATGAAATGGGGGAACCAGGTCGTTGATGGAGTACCTTAGGTTTTAGTTACCTGAGATGCGGTCCCTTCTCAAGTCGTCCTTCTAGCCCTTTTATAGGCCTCCCGTCGTGATTGCCCACGACTCACGTCCCTCGTCCGCCCCTGATCGTGCCCCCTCAATCCGCCTCCCTATCGTCGTTCCCTGCGCCATGCTAGCACCTCCCCATTACCGCCATTTAGTGGTCGCAGGGCCGGGGGAGCGGTTATCGCTGGAGTGGGCGAGTGACTTGCGCGTTTCCGGGGCCGGGTTGGATCGCCGTTCGGGGGCCCTCTAAGGGGCTTTGTCGGGCGGGCCTGATCTCGCAGACGGGCTTCTGATCGGTAGTTGGGTTTCTAGCTCCATGTTCTTTCGGGCTTCGTTTGGTGGGCTGCGCCTTTGGGCCCATGCTGTTGGGCTTCCGTAAAATAGACGTATCATCTTATTTTCGGGGTCATGTATCCAACATATGAGAAATTCTATTTAATGATGATGCATCATTATTATTAACAGGTTACAAATTGTAATGCGATTTATACAAGCAACAATGTTTTCATTTCTTCAGTGCTTCTCTGTTCATCTTTTTTCCACATCCATGTCATGTGCCTGGCTATCCAGATATATATGCTCCCATTTGCATCAAATTTTTTATTAAAGTAATGTTTTTCTCTCATATTATGATTTATATGCTCTGATTTATATGCTCCCATTTCTAAGTTACGTTAAAATTTCTGTTCTCTTCATGTTTTTTGATGAGTTTTTTTGGTTTAATCAGGTTTTTTGGAAAGAAGTAGTAGATTATCATGGATGGTCAATATCTTATTTTGGTGGTCATTTATCTTACATATGAGCAGGTCTATTTAATGATGATGCATCACTATTATAAACAGGCTGCAGATTGTAATGCTCTTTATACCTGCAACACTATTTCCATCTTTTAAGTGCTTCTTTGTTCATCCTCTTCCACATCCATGTCATGTGCTTGGCTATCTTGATATATATGCTCCCATTTACATCAAATTTTTATAAATGTCATGTTTTCCTATCATATTATGATTTATATGCTCCCATAAATGCTCTCATTTCTATGTTATATTGAAAATTCTGTTCTTTTCATGTTTTTTGATGAGTTATTTGGGTTAATCTATTCTTTGGAAAGAAGTAGAAGATTATCATGGATGGTCAGTATTTTATTTTGATGGTCATGTATCCAACATATGAACATGTCTATTTAATGATGATGCATCGCTATTATGAACAGACTGCCGATTGTAATGCTATTTATACATGTAACACTGTTTCCATCTCTTCAATGCTTCTCGGTTCATTCTCTCTCACATCAATGTCATGTTACATCAAATTTTTTATTAATGTCATGTTTTTCTCTCATATTATGATTTATATGATCCCGTTTATATGCTCACAGTTCTGTATTACATCAAAATTTCTCTTCTTTTCATTTTTATGTGTTTTTTGGGTTAATATCTTCTTTAGAAAGAAGTAGAAGATATTATGGATGGTCAATATCTTATTTTGGTGGTCATGTATCCAATAAATGAGCTTTTCTATTTGATGATGATGCATCACTGTTATAAACAAGTTGCAGATTGTAATGCCCTTTATACATGCAACATTGTTTCCATCTGTTCAGTGCTTCTCTGTTCATCCTCTTCCACATCCATGTTAAGTGCTTGGCTATCCTGAAATAGATGCTCCAATTTATTTGAAAAATTTTATTAATGTCATGTATTTCTATTATATTATGATTTATATGCTCCCATTTATATGATCCCATTTCAGTGCTAAAACAAAATTCTGTCCATTTCTTGTTTTTTATGATTTTATTTTTATGTTAATCTGTTCTTTGGAAAGTTGTGGCAGATTATCATGGATGATCAATATTTTATTTTGGTGGTTATGTATCCAAAATATGAGCATGTCTATTTAATGATGATGCAATGCTATTACAAACTGGTTGCAGATTGTAATGATATTTACTCATGCAACAATGTTTTCATCTCATCATTGCTTCTCTGTTCATCCTCTTCCACATTCATCTCATGTGCTTCTCTATTGCGATATATATGCTCCCATTTACATCAAAAAAATTTAATGTCATATTTTTCTCTCATATTATGATTTATATGCTCCAATTTATACGTTCCCATTTCTGTGTTACATCAAAATTTCTGTTCTTTTCATGATTTTTGATAAGCTTTTTTGGGGTTAATCTGTTCTTTGGAATGAAGAAGCAGTTTATCATGGATGGCCAATATCTTATTTTGGTATTCATGTATCCAACATATGAGCATGTCTATTTATGATGATGCATCACTATTATAAACATGTTTCAGATTGAAATGCTCTTTATACATGCAACATTGTTTACATCTTCAATGCCTCTATGTTCATCCCCTTCCACATCCATGTCATGTGCTTGGAAATCATGATATATATATATGCTCTTATTTACACCAAAAACTTTATTAATGTATTATTGTTCTCTCATATTATAAATTACATGCTCACATTTAAATGCTCTCATTTCTCTAGAACATCAAAATTTCTTTTCTTTTCATGTTTTTGATAAGTTTTTTTGGGTTAATCTATTCTTTGGAAAGAAGTAGCATATTATCATGGATGGTTAATATATTATTTTGGTGGTCATTATCTAACATATGAGCATGCCTATTTAATGATGATGCATCACTAATATAAACATGATGTAGATTGTAATTTTCTTTATACATGCAACACGGTTTCCATCTCTTCATTGCTTCTCTATTCATCATCTTCCACATCCATGTCATGTGCTTGGCTATCCTGAAATATACACTCCCATTTACATCAAATTTTTTATTAATGTCTTGTTCTTCTCTTATATATGCTTTATATGCTCCAATTTATATGCTCCAATTTCTGTATTACATCAAAATTTCTATTCTTTTCATGTTTTTGATGAGTTTTTTGGGTTAATTTATTCTTTGGAAAGAAGTATCATATTATCTTGGATGGCTAATATCTTATTTTAGTTGGCATATATCCAACCTTTAAGCATGTAATTTAACGATGATGCATTACTATTATAAACAGGCTGCAGATTGTAATGTTCTTTATAGATGCAACATTGTTTTCATATGTTCATTGCTTCTCTGTTCATCCTCTTCTACATCCATGTCATACGCTTGGCTATCCTGATATATATGCTCCCATTTACATCAAATTTTTTATTAATGTCATGTTTTCTCTCATATTATGATTTATATGCTGCCATTTATATGCTTTCATTTCTGTGTTACATCAAAATTTCTGTTCTTTTCATGTTTTGTTGCTGAGTTTTTTTGGGTTAATCTGTTCTTTTGAAGGAACGAGCAAATTATCATGGATGACCAGTATATTATTTTGGTGTTCATGTATCCAACATATGAGCATGTCTATTTAATGATGATCCATCACTATTGTAAACAGGCTGCAGATTGTAATGCTTTTTATACATGCAATATTGTTTCCATCTCTTTAGTGTGTCACTGTTCATCCACTTCCACATACATGTTATGTGCTTGGCTATCCTGAAATATATGCTCCCATTTACATCAAAAAATTTATTAACGTCATGTTTTTCTCATTTTATGATTTATATATGCTCCTATTTATATGCTCCTATTTTTGCGTTGCATCAAAATTACTTTTCTTTTCAAGTCTTTTTGACGATTTTTTGGGTTAATCTGTTCTTTGGAAAGAAGTATCAGATTATTATGAATAGTCAATATCTTATTTTGGTGGTCATGTATCCAACTTATGTGCATGTCTATTTAATGATGATGCATCACTATTATAAACAGCTGTAGATTGTAATGCTATTTATACATGCAACATTATTTCCATCTCTTCTATGCTTTTATGTTCATTCTCTGTCACATTTATGTCATGTGCTTGGCTATCCTAATATACGTGCTCCCATTTTACATCAAAAATTTTATTAATGTCATGTTTTCTCTCATATTATGATTTATATTCTCCCATTTATATGCTCCTATTTCTGCATTATATCAAAATTTCTATTCATTTCATATATTTTTTGATGAGTTTTTTTTTGGGGTTAATCTGTTCTTTGAAAGAAGTAGCAGATTATCATACATGGTCGATATCTTATTTTGGTGGTCTTGTATCCAACATATGAGCTTGTCTATTTTAAGATGATGCATCACTATTATAAAATAGGTTGCATATTGTAATGCATTTTATACATGCAACGTTGTTTCCATATCTTTAGTGCTTCTCTATTCATCCTCTTCCACATCTATGACATGTGCTTGGTTATCCTGATATATATGCTCATATTTACATCAATAAACTTTATTAATGTCATATGTTTCTCTCATATTATGATTTATATGCTTCTATTTATATTCTCCCATTTCTGTGTTAAATCAAAATTTCTGTTCTTTTCATGTTTTTTGATGAGTTTTTTGGGTTAATCTATTTTTTGGAAAGAAGTAGCAAATTATCATGTACGGTTAATATATTATTTTGGTGGTCATGTATCCAACATATGAGCAAGTCTATTTAATGATGATGCATCACTATTATAATCAGGCTGCAGATTGTAATGCTCTTTATACATGCAATATTGTTTCAATCTCTTCATTGCTTCTCTGTTCATCCTCTTTCACATCCATGTCATAAGCTTGGCTATCTTGATATATGTGCTCCCATTTACATCAAAATTTTATTAATTTCATGTTTTGCTCTTATATTATGATTTCTATGCTCCCATTTCTGTGTTACATCAAAATTTCTGTGTTTTTCATGTTTTTATATGAGTTTTTTTGGTTTAAACTATTCTTTGGAAAGAAGTAGCAGATTATCATGAATCGTCAATATCTTATTTTGGTGATCATGTATCCAACATATGAGCATGTCTATTTAATAATGATGCATCGCTATTATAAACATGTTGCAGATTGCAATGTTATATACACTTGCAACATTGTTTCCATCATTTTGAGTGCATCTCTGTCCTTCCTCTTCCACATCCATGTGATGTGCTTGGCTATCCTTTTATATGCTCACATTTACATCAAATTTTTAATTAATGTTATGTTTTTCTATCATATTATGATTTATATGCTCCTATTTATATGCTCCAATTTCTGTGTTACATCAAAATTTCTGTTCTTTTCATTTTTTTTGATGAGATTTTTTGGTTAATTTGTTCTTTGGAAAGAAGTAGCAGATTATCATGGATGGTCAATATCTTAATTTTGTGGTCATGTATCCAACATATGAGTATGTCCAAGCTACAGATTGTAATGCTCTTTATATATGCAACACTGTTTCAATCTCTTCAGTGCTTCTATGTTCATCCTTCATCCTCTTCCACATCTATGTCATGTGATTGGATATCCTGATATTCATGTGAATATAATTTCCGCATCTGTGTTTTTAACTTAGTTTGGTAACATTATTTTAGAGGTGATGATGATGATGATCTGCTAAAAAAGTTTACATCTTATTTTTAAGAAAAATAGCGTGTCGAGTTAGGATGGCCTGAAATGTGCCGACAACCATCTTGCAGCCATTCTTTGTTAACTGATTACAATGGACAGATCTGAGCCTTCTCCTTTATCTTCCTCCTTTTGTATTCACATGAGCAGATATCATGATAGATAATCGCATGACATGGATGTGGAAGAGGATGAACAGAGAAGCACTGAAGAGATGGTAACAATGTTGCATGTATAAATAGGATTACAATCTACAGCCAAGTTATAATAGTAATGCATCATCATTAAATTGACATGATCATATTTTGGACACATGACCACCAAAATAAGATATTGAACGTACATGATAATCTACTACTTCTTTCCAAAAAACAAATAAACCTAAAAAAACTCAAATTAGATGTGATGAAGATGATCTGCCAATAAAGTTTACATCTTATTTTTGAGAAAAACGGCGAGGCAAAGTAGGATGGCCTGCAATCATGCAAACAACCTTCTTGCAGATATTCTTTGTCAATTGATTACAATGGGCAGATCTGAGCCTCCTCCTTTATCCTACGTGTAGGATCCTGTCAAAATAACGTTAGGATCGATAAATGAAGTTGAGACTTACGCTTGCGTACGCAGCACGGTAATCTCGGAACTTCGCCCTTGGATTCGCCACAACGGTCGATACTTCGTCACGGAGGATCGAAGCAGAGTTTCACCGCCTAAATCTCTAACTAGAATAGGATTTTAATGGAAGGGAGAAGAAGAACATAAGATGCCTTATGCAAACTTATGGCATGGAAAGTGTGAATGAATGCCTTACCCTTGGGTCCTATTTATAGGCTTTAGGGGTGGTTATTGTAGGAAATAACCAATTATAAGCTTATTAGCCTATATTAGCACATTCATTTATCTTCTTCTTTATCCACTTATCAAGTGCCATTTTGCACTTATAAAGTGGCTTTTTCCACTTATCGAGTGGCTTTTTCCACTTATCGAGTGGTCCTTTTCACACGAGAAAAGGTTCCCTTCGCGCACGCCTTCGTGCACACGACATCTGAGGTCCGTATACCCTCATACATCCCCTCATGGGTGTATTTATTTCGTCCATATCCAACATCTCCCACTCACACTTGAGGGGATTGTAAGGAAACTTATTTTCCTCTAACTCTTCTGTTTATCATACCGAGAAATAGGCCGTGTGACCGTCATGCGCATAGAGTCCGCTGTTATGCACTTGTTAGAGATACACAACACTCCTCGAGGTGCAAAGTTGAGTAGATCAACGCATGCTTTACCCTAGATTATTTCTTCACATTTCTTATACTTTATATTCAACAATTGAATCCCATCTGGATTGCAATTGGCTGGCCAGCTTTGAATCTTTAAAGTCCAAATGTGAATGCGAAATTAATCTTCCTCTTCTTGCGATCATTTCGATCTTGACTTGACTTGCTTTTCTAACATGCCCCGCCGGACCGAATTAACCATAGTCCATAAGCAACATGCTAAGATAGCAATCACCCGGTCAAATCTAAAGGAACCAATTACAGTCCATAAGGGTAATGAATTAAAACCCATGTGGTCTTTGGGTCTCACATAATAGTAAACTTATTTACTATTCTAATCCAATGGTCAAAAAATGCATACGTAGTATGAATACGTATTACAACATCGCTCCTTTCCCAGGGAGTGTATGTCTCAATGATGTTGTAAGGATGATGATCAAACACCACAATATCTTACTTTGAGTCCCTTTTTCTACTCAAATAATCCTTTGGACTCACATCCCGCATTTAGACAGATAGGATTTCAAAATCCTCTTAGATCTTCTGTAAGCATCCATATGATGCAGATCTTTCATGCGACCATTTTGTTTAAGTCATGACTCTAAATCATCCGTCTGATGATTTTGACTTTAAACAAGTCTCATCTCTATTCTATCCGTCTGATAGAATAAGGCGGTTGCTCATGTGAGAGAGCCAACCTCAATCTGTCCGACATACTAGAAAGTATAGCTGAGATTTCAAAAATGTACACAAACATTTCTCAAGAAATTCATATGCAATGTTTGAAAAAGAACATATTCTTTTATTAAATTTGATCATTTACAGACATGGGAATTTACATTGGTACAACTCAGCTCTTACGCAATCCTTGGGATGATAAGTGTTTGTAAAACACATCTCTGGGGATCGCCTTCGTGAGCAGATCCGCTATCATCTCATGCGTAGATATGTACCTTATGTCCACCTTCTTGGTCTTATCATAGTCTTTTGCAAATTTGTAGCGGATATCAATGTGTTTGGTCTTACAATGAAATATAGGATCTTTGACATAAGCTATAGATGCTTGACTGTCGCTGTGTATAGGTACAACACCTGAGTCACTTGCATCAATTAGCCTGTCTAAGAATTTCCTAAGCCAAACAGCCTCTTGGACTGCCATGCTAAATGCTACAAACTCGGCTTCCATAGTTGAAAGTGCGATGCAGGATTGTTTCTTGCTACTCCAGGATATTGCACCAGATCCGAGTAGAAAAACATATCCTGAGGTCGATCGTCGCTGATCGAGATCACCCGCCTAATCAGCATCAGTGTAGCCTTCGAGCCTCAAGGCATCTCCTTGATAGCATAAAGCAAAGTCTGCAGTTCCTTTGAGATACCGCATTATCCTCTTAACCGCTTTCCAGTGTACTTGCCCTGGGTTGGATTGGTAACGACTTACCATTCCAACGGCAAAACAGATGTCCGGTCTTGTACACATCATAGCGTACATAAGACTACCAACTGCACTGGAATATGGAACTTTTTCCATAATCTCTTTCTCCTTTTGGTTCTTAGGACATGATTTCAGACATAAATTATCGCTTTTGCTTATAGGAGTATCAATGGACTTGTAGTCCTGCATATTAAATCGTTCTAGAACCTTCTTTATATAAGTCTCCTGTGAAAGAGAAAGAAGTTTCTTCGAACGATTCCTTGAAATCTTAACTCCAAGGATATATGTGGCTTCTCCCATATCTTTCATCTCAAAAACTGATGAAAGCCAAGCCTTGATATCCATCACAAAGCCCTTGTCATTTCCGGCTATTAAAATGTCATCTACATATAGAGACATGATAACATACTTGCTTTTAATCCTCTTGATATATACGCAGTTATCTTCATCAAGCATGGTAAAACCATTTGATAAGACAACTTCTTGAAATCGTATATACCATTACCTCGAGGATTGTTTAAGACCATATATGGATTTAAGAAGTGTACAAACCTTATGTTCGTTTCCTTCTTTTACAAACCCTGTTGGTTGTTCCATATAGATCTCCTCGTCCAATTCTCCATTGAGAAAGGCAGTCTTTACATCCATTTGATGTAATTCGAGGTCTAAGCAAGCTACCATTGCCAGAATCAGGCGAATCGAGGTAAAACGAACAACAGGTGAGAAGGTCTCTTCGTAGTCTATCCCTTCCTGTTGCGTAAAACCTTTCGCGACAAGGTGAGCTTTATATCTATCAATAGAGCCATCAGCCTTATGCTTGATCTTGAGAACCCATTTGTTCCCAATAGCTCTATGTCCTCTGGGTAAGTCAACTAAGTCCCAGACTCGGTTAACTTTCATGGATTCTAACTCCTCTTGCATCGCTTCCATCCATTTGTCTTTAGCAGGGCAAGATACGGCCTGTTTGAAAGTAGCAGGCTCGTCATCTTCTTGTAGTAAAGTCATAAAGGTTTGCGGAAATTCATCCTCAAATCTTAGAGGAGCCAACCTTGTACGACTACTACGTCGTATTTGAGATTCTTCAAGTCCTTGTTGACTTGAATTTAGATCAATTCTAATATCACTCCCACTTGGAATGTCGTTAGAATTGCTCCCACTTGGATCATTATTCCCGTATGGAATAGGATAATCGTCATTCGTATAATCCATTGGTGAAGGTTGAAACGTATTTTCGTTTTCACCAAGAATTCTCCCACTCGAATGAGGTAATCCTTCTTGATCATAAATCTCAAATAGAGATAAGTCCTGACTTATCTCACCCTGTCTTGGAAACTCGTTTTCCAAGAAAGTGACATCCCTCGACTCAAACTCAATTAGCCCACCATTGTCTTCCTGACTAACAAAAACATAACCTTTGGAGTTTTCTGGGTATCGTATAAAGATACATTTCCTTCCCCTTGGCCCAAGTTTGCCATACTTATGGGAGGAAATATGTGCGTAGGATGCACAACCCCAAGGTTTCAAAATGTTTAAGTCAGGAGACCTTTGGTTCCACAACTCATAAGGAGTGGAGCTAACTGATTTCGAGGGTACGCGGTTTAAAATGAAAGCGGCCGTCAATAATGCATCACCCCAAAAGGTGATTGGCAAGTTAGCTTGCGCCATCATTGAACGGACCATTTCCATTAAAGTCCTATTTCTCCTTTCTGCAACACCGTTTTGTTGAGGAGTATAAGGCATAGTTACCTGATGTACTATGCCTTTTTCATCACAAAGTTCCTTAAAACTTGTTGATTGATATTCACCGCCCCTATCGGTTCGCAAGACCTTAATCTTGCGATCTAATTGATTCTCCACTAAACTCATATAGTTTTTAAAGCAAGCCAATGTTTCACTTTTGTGGGATATCAAATAGATATGTCCGAATCGGGTGAAATCATCAATAAAAGTGATGAAATAGGACTTCTCGCGTCTTGTCTTAACATTCATTGGACCACATATGTCTGAATGGATAAGCTGTAATGGAACCTCGGCCCTTGTGCCGGTTCCAAACGGCTTGCGACAAGATTTCCCCACTAGGCAATGTTCGCAGGTCGACATTTCAACCTTTGAAACATTGGATAGAAGGCCACGTTTGGCAAGTCTATCCATATGCGTTGGTCCAATATGACCAAGCCTTGCGTGCCAACAAATCACATCAGACTCATAAGTCTTAGAATTTGCAATAAGTAAATTTTCATTACACGAGGAATCATACATTGTACTCATTACAATAAATCCTTTAAATACAAACCCAATACCAATAAGAGTATTATTACAACTTAAGTCCACATTACAATCATGAAAAAACCAGTTATAGCCAAGACCCATTAACACGACCACAGAAATTATATTCCTTCGAATATCTGGAGCGAAGAGGACATCATGAAGTAGGAGAGTGCGGCCGTTGTCCAAGACTAGCTTGCAAGTCCCAACGCCTTTCACTTCAACACGTGTGTTGTTTCCTACATAGATCCACTTCGTTCCTTGGGGTATCCGGTGATACTCCATGAAGGACCGTCTGTCCCTTGCTATGTGGTCGGTGGCACCTGAATCAATTATCCAAAATGGATTGGATTCCACAAGAAATATTGAACTAGAAACACATATGTAACTAGTATAATTACAAGTTACCTCGTCGCTTCCACTCATACACGAACGAGCATAGTGACCGAGCTTGTTGCACTTGAAGCACTTGATCCTCTTCAAGTCTTTCTTCTTGTGCCATTTCTTGTGCCCACCCTTGTGTTTGGGTTTCTTGGTAGACTCAGGTTGCTTATTACGTTCATTAGTGAACTTTGAACGATCTTTCCGTTTCTTTCCCCCGTGTGAGGAACTAGCAACCATGTGCACTTCTGCACTTGGCTTGGCAGCCGCAAGCCGCTCTTCCTCTAATTCGAGGTGCTTAGAAACATCGCTGAAAGTCTTGATGCTCTCATTGTGGGTGAGATGCATCTTCATTTGGTCCCACCCATTTGGTAGGGAACGTATGACTGCTTGGATTTGTTGCTCATCAGTGAGCACATGACCTGCGTCCTTTAACTCCGAGATAAGATTCGCCATATGTCGCAGATGTTTCCCCATGGAATGATCTGGACGTTTCTTATATGAATCGAACCTTATAGTTAAGGCGCGAAGTTTGGACACCGATGTGCCACCGAACTTCTCTTCTAGCTTGGACCAGATGTCCATGGCTAGGTCATGTTCTCGGAAGATGCGCATTATATCATCAGCCATACTGCTTAATAACGTAATGCGTGCTATCTTGTTCTTCCGAGACCAAGCATCAAAAGCTTCCTTGTCTCGTCTGTGTTGGGCCGTAGTGTCCAACTCGGGTTCAATCATTACATTCTTTAGAGTTTCGAGCACTTCTTGCTCCTCTAAAATGTATTGTATCTTGATGGACCAAAGTTTGTAATTATCGTCGTTGAGTTTTTCACCTCTGTTTAACTCAGCGACGATATTTTTTGAAGCGGAAGACGTTTTACTTTTAAAATGCTGTAAAAGACACAAAACCGAAGGTTTGATCAAAAACATTGCATTGAAAATTCTTAAAATATAATTCCCATTTGAAGTGATAATATAATATCCCATTTGGATAGTTCTAATTTCAACTCCCACTTGGAATGACATTTATAATTTGATAAGTTACTTTCGAAAAATATTGAAGATGTTACCCTAGAATCGGAAAGGTCACTACGTTTCCAATCACCATCTAGAGTAACTTTCAGTATTTCCCCATCACTTTATCAAATAAAAGTACTCTTATAGTACTTTGCAGCGGAAAAGCATTTTTGAAAACGTATTTTTCAAAACGTATGAAAAGGTATTTTTCAAAAAATATATTTCAACATAGTACCCTTATGATACAAGTGAAAATATTCGGCAATCCCTGGCCATTGCCGGGTTTAAGCCGTTGCCGTGCCAAGGTCGGATCCCCCCTTGAGGAGATTTTTCTGCAAGCAATTGTCGCCGGCTCCCATATGGATCCAGGCGCTTCCCCCCTTATAGGAGAATTTTGCCGCAAATGACTGCCGTCGGCCCCGTATGGGCTAGCCTTGCAGATGGCCGGGGCCGAAATTACTGGCAAGGCCTCCGGCTGAATTGGTCGACCAAAAAACCCGAATTGGTCGACCAATGCCGACCAAGGGTTCTGGCACCCTCCACCCCCGACCAGGGCCTCTGCCCTGGCCGAGGCTGGCCAAGGGCCGGCCAGGGCCGGCCAGGGCCTCTGCCCTGACCGGCCAGGGGCCCTGGCCCCTCGGCCAGGGCCTCTGCCAAGGGGCCAGGGCCTCTGCCAGGGCCTGACAATGGCCAGGGCACTGGCCCTGGCCACTGCCAGGGCGCCAGCCCTGGCCACTGCCAGGGCGCCAGCCCTGGCCTCTGCCAGGCCCGGCCAGGCCCTGGCCTCTGCCAGGGCCGGCCAGGCCGGCCCCTGGCCTTGGCCGAGGCCGGCCAGGGCCCCTTGGCCCTGGCCTGGCCTCGGCCATGCCTGGCCTTGGCCACGGCCAGGGCCCCCTGGCCCTGGCCGGGGCCGGCCAGGTCCGGCCATGGCCGGACCATGGCCATTTGGCCATGGCCGGCCACCCCCTTGTATGGGGTAGCCGCACACCCCCGCCGGAGGGGTGGCCGTGGTGGTTATTGGCCGTAGCCAACCCCCTCCGCATGGGAAGGGGGGTGCGTTGTCTTCATAGCCCATTTGGCCATGGTGATCATGCACCAAAAGTCATCTTCTCTGATGTAGATAACTACCATCATCTTCCTCGATGAAGCACCCGTTCGTCGATGAAGCACCCGTTCGTCGAGAAAGTAGTTATTCTCTAATGGCCGTGTGCCAAAAATGAAAAATAACACACTTTAAAGTTTGTAAACTACGCGCTCCACATGAAGAGAGTTCACATTCCCTATGAATGGAGACTCAGCATCCATGAAGAGAGCGAGCTTGACGATATGAACGGTCGGTTCTTCCCGTCACGGAGAGTTCCTACCATATCCGTACTGGTAGGAGACCCTAACGTGAAAAGAACAACCGCTGCATTCTCTCCGTCACGAAGCGTTCCTACCATATCCGTAAGGTAGGATACCCATTCGTGAAAAAGACAACGCCTCGTTCATCGGTTCGACGTGGCGGTGGTTTTGACCGGGGCGAACCCGTATGGCTCTGATACCAATGTAGGATCCTGTCAAAACAACGTTAGGATCGATAAATGAAGTTGAGACTTACGCTTGCGTACGCGGCACGGTAATCTCGGAACTTCGCCCTCGGATTCGCCACAACGGTCGATACTTCGTCACAGAGGATCGAAGCAGAGTTTCACCACCTAAATCTCTAACTAGAAGAGGATTTTAATCGAAGGGAGAAGAACATAAGATGCCTTATGCAAACTTATGGCATGGAAAGTGTGAATGAATGCCTTACCCTTGGGTCCTATTTATAGGCTTTAGGGGTGGTTATTGTAGGAAATAACCAATTATAAGCTTATTAGCCTATATTAGCACATTCATTTATCTTCTTCTTTATCCACTTATCAAGTGCCATTTTGCACTTATAAAATGGCTTTTTCCACTTATCGAGTGGCTTTTTCCACTTATCGAGTGGTCCTTTTCACACGAGAAAAGGTTCCCTTCGTGCACGCCTTCGTGCACGCGACATCTGAGGTCCGTATACCCTCATACATCCCCCCATGGGTGTATTTATGTTGTCCATATCCAACACTACGTCTTTATTAAAAAAATTTCAATAAAAAATTCACTTGACTAGATATCAGGATAACCAAGCACATGACATGAATATGGAAGAGGATATGCACTATAGAGATGGAAATAATGTTTCAAGTATAAAGAGCATTTCAATTTACAGCTTGTTTATAATAGTGATGCATCATCATTAAATAGACATGCTCATATTTTGGATACATGACCACCAAAATAAGATATTGATCATATATAATCTGTTTTTTCTTGGTGGCATTTCTTTTGTATTTTGCAGTTTCGAATAAAAATTATTTTTTAAAGAAATATTTAGTATCACTGATGGTGCCTAGTCAGTAGTTCAATTTTAATAAAAATTTTATTTTTTAAAAAAGTCAGTATCATTGACGACACCCCGTAAGTAATAATTTGTACAACTATCCCTAACTGCAGCCGTCAGGGATAAAAGCCTATATACTGGCGGTATCTGTCAGCGATAACATACTATCTCAGATGGCTACCATCAGTTATACAAGAATATCGCTGATGGAACCGTCAGCAATAAGGAAGATATCACTGATGGTATTCGTCAATGATAACAAAATCTCTCTGACTGGGACCGTCAGCGATACAAAAACTAAGTTCTAATGAATATGTATCAGTTCCTGGTCGACTAGGGATCCTATTGGTCGACTACTGTACCTAGAAATCTATTGTTTAACTATGAAACCTAAGTTCTAATGAATCAATTGAATACCTATGGTTTCATGTTGGTGTATGTGACATCTTCAAGGCAATACATGGAATCTAAGGACAAGAACAAAAATTACAACATATATAAAATACTTATTGTTAGAAGAGGATTAACCATGGCAAATAGCCATGGTACTATATTTATAAAACTCTCATGTTGAGTTGGGAGTCCAAGGGCCTCCCCACTAACTTAGTGGGGAGTAATGGAGAGTGATGAGGGGAGGGAGGCCAAAGGCCTCCCTCAACTCACAACACTCCCCCTCATCTCTCCATTACCTTGGGTTAAGCATATGAATACTTCAGGATTCAGTATGCCAATGGAGTGGATACTTCTGGATCCAGAGCCACTATGGTTGCCTCGTTAAAACCTTAGCTGTGGAAAACCCAGTGGGAAAAACCAGCAGCTTAAAGGAAAAGAGTACAACTATCGAGGGACTCCCCTTGATATGTACAAGCTTCAGGCTTGCAGATCTCCTATGTATCTATACAATCATCTCCTATTCGTCTATACATCCATCATGTTCTGAAAGAAAATACAATTATCACTCATCTACACAAGTTTCACTCATCTAGGGGCTATTGGAAGGCAGCTTCGCTCTGGAGTGTAATGCTCTTCGAAGTTGGTAGATGACTCCACTAAAGTATTCTTTGAATCAGTCTTCAGGGTTTCTGCAAGGTACTGCTAGACCTGGCTGAGCATTTTCAATACTTGCTTCTTGGATGATGAGCTTCTCAGAAGATGTAGACATTGGATGATGATGTGTATATATTTAGGAGGTGGCCGGCTTATTTTGTTTCAGTCATCGCGATGATCTTTAAACCTGCATATGCAATATATATTCATTGACCCTTGGATGTTGCGTAAAAGCAGCTTATCCTTGGTCTAGTGTTGCTCTCCAGGACAACACTGTATCTGGTTAACAACTTTACTGGAGACATTCTATCAAAGATACGTGCAGTTGGCCAGATAATACACTAGAGCTAGGCTCTTCGAGACCTAGGATGTCCTCCCCCTCTTTCAGCTACTGAAAGGTGTCATGAATAAGTATCCATTTTTAATAGGTTGCAAAAGGACATCATTCTTCATAAACTCCAGGTGTATGAAGAATATGAAAGGGTTCCACCACGAAGGTGTTTAATATGTAAGTCGAGACATCTTTGGCATGATTAATAATAGTTCATCTTCAGGATGATTAATGTCATCTTCAGGATGATAGTTCATCTCCAGGATGGTAGTTCATCTTCAGGATGATTAATGTCATCTTCAGGAAGATGATTCATCGCCAGGATGATGGTTCATCTCCAGGATGATAGTTCATCTTCAGGATGATTAATGTCATCTTCAGGATGATAGTTCATCTTCAGGATGATTATTGCCATCTTCAGGATGATTAATGTCATCGTCAGGATGATCGTTATACCTAGGTTTTTCATTTCCAAGGTACGCTTTAAAGCTATCTGAAATCTCAATGGTCTCTGCTGGAGATCCTATTAGCTTTAAGTCGACCATATGTAAGGCAAATATAACAAATCATGTCAACGATCTTTCGAAAAAGATACAATGGCAGAATATTGCTTAAGATCAACTAATGATCTTTGTAGCCTTTATGGAGAAGACGTTTCTACGTTTCTCTTTCATCTCTGGGGGTAGAGTATACCCTTCTGGAAGTTTTATATAGATCTCTATATCTATATTGCCGTATATATATGCAGTCACAACGTCCATGAGCTGCATGTATTGGCTTTTACAGAGAAGTGTAGGCTTAGTAGGAAAATGATCACATTTCCTTCATTTCAATTTCTTTATGAAATTCGAATTATATTCCACAGGTTTTTACACATTCAGGTGTATGAACTACTGGTCCAAAGACTTTGCTTTTCAAGAGTGAGTCCAGCTCTACTCTTATTGCCTCGTCCCACTTTGGCCATTCTATGCGTTTACGCTATAGAAAAGTGGGTAGACATCATCGTCGTATTCAGCGACGTGAATGGCAATAGCGAAAGCAAAACCGTCGTCGACGACTGTGCTATATCTGTCCAGTACCTCTCCAGTACGTACGTAATATAATGATGTTTCTCCTGTTGTTTCCTCTGCAGGGGAAATTAGGAGGGGAGAGGTTGCTGGTCTGAGCTCAGCATCCTGTGGTTGGATCATTTTTATATATCCAGGAATTTTCCTGTTAAGAGGAAATTTTTATTTTGAACCTGGCCGGCGTCCTCTTTTCAAATGAGGTACAGCCAATTCTGCTGCCGGTGGATTGCATCCATCTTTGGGAATGTCAATCCTAGCTGGCGTGTTGGCAGCAGGGACGTGTGAACGAACAATCTTCTGGTTGTCCGCAATTTTATCCGTCAATTGATGTACTTTAGTCTGAATTTGAAGGATCTTCTGGATCTCAACGTCACACAGAAAAAGTATGTGGATCATAACGAGATGAGGACTTATGTGTCACATGATATGGTCTCAGAAGCTCCAGGCTTCTTTAGACTGCGTGCCTATTACAATGAGACTTTACTCATCAAATTCACATTTATCCAGACTTGGTGGAAAACCATAAGGAAGCGGCATCAGCAATAAGATATGGCCACAAGCGGGCCGTATCGTGATAAGCGATGCGGAGTGCAGCTTGTTGGTCCCTAAATATCAACAGGCAACTGGAATCTAACAATGGACGTGAAATCCATTGGAGTCTCTTTACCAGAGACTCTGATAACCCATTCTGAGTATGAACATGCTACAGGATGTTCAATTTCAATGCCAGTTGCTTGTCAGAAGTCTTGAATGATATGAGTAGTGAATTCACCCTCATTATTAGCTTTGAGAAAGCTATGTTGCGAGTGAATATGAAGGCACACAGAAGACCATCTAGTAGATGCATATATCAGTACAGTAATGAAGTACTGAAAATGGTCCATTTACGGGGTGAATAGGCCCGCAAAAGGTCACCATGTATTCTCTCAATGAAGCCAGGAGACTCTAAACCCACTTTCAGGAGGGAAGGTCTCTCTCTAAGTTTTTCCTTATGACAAAAGGGGGACAAGGAAACTCAACCTTTTGAAGAATCTTCAGGTTCTCCAATGGATTCATTTGATGATGCGTCCATCATCGCTGATCCAGGATGACCAAGTCCATTTTGCCAGAGTTAAAAACTATGGCAATGAAAGGCACTTCTGGTGCTTAGTCAAGTTGGCTTTCTATAGGATGAATATCTGTAATTATAGGGGCCCGACGGGGGTCCAATGAAATCGTAAGTAGATGGTCTTCTGGCCATTCTCTTGACGAGTTACATATTGATATTCAATATATATTATCCACAATTTTCAAGTTATTTTCTTTAAAAGAAATATCCTTCAAAATTGGAGATTTCCTATATGTTTAAGAGGAGAATTTGCATCTTATAGTCTCGTTGTATGTGGGAGCAATATCAATGCTACACCAGTGCAACGAGGAACTGTCCACAATATTTCATACTTCATCTATAAGTAAAACGAAATTTTATTTAAGTCAATGAAAAAGACATTCAAAATAAAAGTTCGTAATTAAGCAAATCAAAGATGAAGCAACACGTAATTTTAAATGAATAGATAAAAGATGAAGCTTAATCGAGCAGGTCGTTGTTCTCGAAGTCTTTTGCAGTGAACATCATTGGTGGCTGAACAACCGCCAAGTTTGTTTCAGGCAGAGACTTCTGGCTCGCCTGATATAGTTTTTGGAGGAGGCGAGGAGTGCGGCAGATTCTGGACCAATGGCCAGTCATGCCGCATCAATGGCATTTATCCTCCCAGTTCTTCTTAAGAAGTGACACTTGGTCAGTGTTCTTTTGCTTCCATGTGAAGTTACTCTTTCCTTTATTGTTGTAATTGGATGGGGGTGCTGCTCCTCGTCCATTCTTCATCACAGCTTTCCCTTTATTATTATTAGCCTTCTTCTTGTTTTTCCACTTCTGGGGAGAAACGTGGTGGGCTTCAGGGATAGGTGCAGTGCCAGCTAGACGTAAATTATGAGGGGCTAGTAGTAAATCTTGATTCTGCTCTGCCCTAAGTAGGCATGAGATCAAATCAGAGAATTTCATGAAGTTGCGTTCACGATACTTCTGCATGAGGATTGTATCTTTCTCGTGAAACGAGGTAAATGTCTTGTCCAACATGCGTTGTTCTGTCACTTCTTCACCGCATAACTTCAGGCGTGAGGTGATATTATGAAGTGCAGAGTTATACTCAGCGACGGACTTATAGTCCTGAAGTCTGAGGTTTTCCCACTCATAACTAGCACGCGATAATATTACATCAATTTGATGTTTATACCATGCCTCCAGCGATGTCCACAGCTCCATTAGGTCCTCTATCGTTAGTTATTCGGCCTTTAAGGTCCGATCAATATGTCTCCTAATATAGATAATGGCTTTCGCCTTATCCACATCAGAGACGGTGGTAGGAGTTCTGCTAGATGATTGTTCCGCTTCTGGGGCCTTACTAGCAGAAGCATCGGTCGCTGATGGGACCGATGAAGGAGCCAAAATTGAGCCAAGGAGGGCCATCGAACACAAGTGGAACTTCAGGTCCACTCGCCAACTCAGGTAATTATTTACTGCAGCATCAAGAACTTCGAAATCGACGCTTGCCAATTTTACCATTTATCAATGCAATTTAAAATAGGCATGAATTAATTAAAGTGTAAATTCATGCATAAACAATAAAATAAGTAAAATGTGGGGATCGGCCAGATACCCAAAGACATACAATGTCCAAAGTCCGAATATACAGTCCATAAATAAATTAAAAATACAACTTGGAAACCCAGAAGGGTCTCTATATTTTCCAATTTTCGCCTCCGTCTTCATTTATCGGTACACCGGTCTTTGGCATTAATACATTTAATCCTCACGTACAAATTCTCTCAAAAAGAAAATAAAATTGCAAGGAATTTAAAAAGGGTATCAAAATGGCCGATCCCAAAAATCACATTTTAGCTTATATTAACAACCACGCAGTTTATAATATGCTACAGACACAAAATAAGCAACCACGCAGTTTATGTAACACATACATATATAATATGGAAAAAGAGACTAAAAATATAATAATCTCTAGGACCACGTGGAGACGTCATACACCGTTAGGTTAGTTGACTAACGGCAGAGCGGTCGCAGGATCCTTAAGATAATTATATTTTTTAAAAATCATAATATTCCATAAATGAATAATAATGCAAGAGTGTTATAATTTTAGCAATATGACGGGACATGCTCATAACAAAGAATTAAAATAAATTAATATTTTGAATGGGGATGCAGGCCCATAAATATTAATCATTTTAATATATTATTATTATTTGGGTTGCAGGCCCATATGTCAAAAATTAACTAATAAATTATTGCAATTGAATTAACTTGGCTTCAGGCCGAATAAGTCAAATTAAAATATCATTAATACCTAGGCTTCAGGCCCATTCGCAAAATTTTAATTGACAAAATAAGTTTGCAATTGGATTTACTGGGCTTCTGGCCCAATTAGGAAAACCAAAATAATAATTAAGCTGAATGTGGCTGCAGGCCCATAAAACTTATTATCATGTATAATCTGGGCTTCAGGCCCAATTAAACAGCTAAACTACTGTAATAATCTAAATTTTAATTAACACAATGAAGATTGCAATTTGGATTACTGGGCTTCAGGCCCAAATTTGGTAGACAAAAATTTAGTATAAAGCCAAAATGGGGCTGCCGGCCCATAAATAAAATATTAAGCAATTGAATTAAATTAGCTTCTAGACCAATAACCCAAAATTAATATGTGGGCCTAGCAAAATTTTAATTAAATTTTTTTTACTGTGCAATTGGAATTACTGGGCTTCATTCCCAATTTTGGTAGTCAAAAATAAAGATTAAGCTAAATGGGGCTGCTGGCCCATAAAACATACATTCTTTGTTACAAATAGTCTGGCTACGGGCGACAGGCCCGTTAGAAAAATAATACACATTTTATTTTTCAATTTAATTTACCGGGCTTCTGGCCCATCTAGAAAAGCCTAAGCCTCTTCTCCCCATTGCCCTAATTAGCGTTTAAGGGGGGGAGGGGTTTGCAGCCGCCATAGAAATGAAAAGCCTCTTCTGCCCAAAATTTTTGTTTTTGTTTTTTCGTTTTGCTGTGAACGCGACGACATGAGGGGGGCCGGAACAGCGCCCCCCTGCCTCCTTCTGCCTGATCTCGGTCGGGGGCCGGAACAGGGCCCCCCGTCGACGCTCGACAGTCGGAGATCCGACGCGAAAGGGGTCGGAGGCACTCCGGTGGCGAATCGGAGCGGCGACCTTGAAAGACAAAACCCCGGACGGGGGGGTGGCCGGTGAATCGAAGGAAGGCCCCCGACAGGGGGGCGGCGCTCCGACTCCCAAAACGGGGCCTTTCCTGATGGGGGGACGGTGCTCCGACAGGGAACAACGCGCATCACCCAGGGCAGTGCTCCGACAAGAATTGGAGAATCAGGATGCCCGGCGCTCTGCTCCGGGAGGCGGCACACGCAATGGAAAAAGGCGATACGCAACAGGAGCTACACAATAGATGCGGCGCTCCAATTAATTTCCGTTCGAAAACCCTCCCACCGTGGCATGAAATCAAAGACAACTCCGACAAGTGCAGGGTCAGGCGCTCAGATCAATTTCATGTTGGTTCATATTGGGAAAGTTGATTTAGAAAAAAAATATCTTAGTGCCTGACCTTGAATAAATAAATAAAAGGGCTAAAGGGTGTAATATTATTAAGTATGTGATATCTTAGTGACACTGGAGAGATTTTTTTTAAAAAAAAATTAAAATTAAGTAATTAAAAAAAATCAGTAAATCTGTATGTAATATTTTGTTTTGATTGAAAAATAGATTTTCTTGCTATAGATATAACTATAGATCTCTTAGAAAATAGATTTCACAGATTTATTTAACATTTGCATCTAAAAAGATGATCTAGGGATTTATTAGAATTTACCTCTAGATCGATGATCTAGGGAAGAATAAATATCCGTAGATAATAAAAAAAATAATCCACGCTCCCGCAAATCGACGTCGCAAGAGCTTTACCGCAACGGATCGCTGCACCAATAGATTCCTAAGCGCGGTGAGGATGATTTGAGGGGATAATTTGGAGAAGCTCAAGAAATAAGAGAGCTAAAGTGCTGATAACGTGTTAGAAGAGGATTAACCATGGCAAATAGCCATGGTACTATATTTATAAAACTCTCATGTTGAGTTGGGAGTCCAAGGGCCTCCCCACTAACTTAGTGGGGAGTAATGGAGAGTGATGAGGTGAGGGAGGCCAAAGGCCTCCCTCAACTCACAACACTTATCAAGTTGTAGTATGTTCTTCATCTACTTGTCATTTAATGTTTCCTCTTCAATTCCTTGCCTTGGAGGCACACCACCATTATTTGCCAAGCTTTTCTTTGAGATCATAATCTTTTATGCTTGAGTAATCTTTAACAAATGACTTGGTCTAATTAAACATGTCATACTTCAATAAAATTCATTAGACCCCTAAACAATGTTTTCTCATCATCAAAATA